>OY992891.1:42513578-42568578 GCA_963921405.1 Cepaea hortensis | reverse complement strand
GTGCGTGATTTATTTACTGTGCCACCGTCTCACTGACAAGAACAAATGGGTACATCTAAGTAAAGTGTGTACTTTGTTTGCACATCCACCAATGTGTTCATATCAGCACGCGAACCTTGCCGAGAAGCGTCTGATGTCTAAGTGTGCAAAGACCTACTCCCGTATCTTCAGCAGTATACCCATTAAGTGAGAATGACTAGTTCCTTTCCGTGTATCTTATCCAAATACATCGACATTGACCGGTCAAAGGTATTGTCCATATTCATGTTAAGTGTTATCAGCTCATGTTTTTTATATTTCATTTTCCCTCCCTTTGCTTGGTCATTGACCTCTTCATTGCCATCACATAATAATTTCAAGTTATAATTTCATACTTTTGAGCGACTTTTAATTTCATACTTGCATTGTCATAATTGTTAATTACTTTAATTTTGCAATTTCATCATTGCTGCGTAACGAGAAGTATGTAGGGAGTGCTCTTAGTCGTTTCGAGGAGTCTGTCCGTGAGTGTGGCATGGTGGTAGTAGCACATATACACGAGTTAAGCAGGCAGACAAGCATTGACAGGTATCGCAAACCGGTAGGAAATTCACTTGATTTCTCTCCTCCCCCACCCCCCTCCATCGTGAACATCGTGACTACTGGAAAGACCGAGGGGAGGAGAGGCAGAGTGGCCTAGACAATGTGGGTCCAGCACCATATGTTCAGTGTCTCTTAAGGAAGGTGTGAAACATGATCGTTTACGTGTTACTGTTACAGTCAACTGATAATTTACTGTTATCTTGACGGTTACATTCACTAACTAATATTGTAAAGTGAACTTACGTTATAAAACGAATTTCAGAAGGACGAGATGTACAGAACTGTAAAGTATGGAGGGAAAAACAATATTAAGTAATCGGTTCTGGTATTAACACGATCTTGAAATAATCTTAACCTCTCTCTTCCCCCCCCCCCCCACCCCCAGCCCCGAAAACTCTAAAATTCCTCCCTTGGGGAAATTTCCCACCGATTGAGAACCACTTTTTTTTTTTTTTTGCATATCCTTTACAGGACATCGCTGTCAACACCAGCATCTTTCAGCTGTATGTTGATTTCTTGGCAAGATTACGCTCAGTAGTTTGCCATTACTTTCTGAGCGGCCGGCTCACATACCCCGTAAGTTACCGATGCGACTCGAGCGACTGCTGGTTCTCACCGTCATCACGTTACCTACGAGAGTATACGAGATTACAGAGAAAAGTCATAACCTCTAAGCCACGAAGCCGGCTTGAGAACCACTGTTAGCATATATTAATCACTGTGTTAGGCGCTTAGTGAATACGTGTTGATAAATCCGTGATTCACTATATGTAGCTAAACCTGCTGTCAGTACGGACAACATCCACAGCCTTCGTATTGTTCTGTGAGATAGCGAGCCTCTAATGGGCTTGTCTCCAATACAAGATCATGGATTATTCATCATAAATCTACAATCACATCAACACACACACACACACACACCACCCGCCCACACACACACACACATACTCACACACACACACACACACTCATACAATAACACTTAACGTGGATCATGCAAGCATCAATGGCGTAAAGTGGATCATGCAAGCATCGATGGTGTAAAGTGGATCATGCAAGCATCAATGGTGTAAAGTGGATCATGCAAGTAGCAATGGTGTAAAGTGGATCATGCAAGTATCAATGGTGTAAAGTGGATCATAAAAGCATCAATTTTTTAAGATGGGTCATACTAACCATCATTAAGTGCCATGCCAGCGTCTTTGATGTTCTGGACCAACTCTGCTGCTGCTATTCCTCCATGCCATCGTCTCAATCCATCCAGCATCATTTCTCTTGAGAGGCCTCTCCCTCTCTTCACCTTGAACTTTCCAGTCGTCATGATGTTCTCCTATGCCTCTTTTCTCATCACATAACCAAAGAAAGCTGTTTCCCGTATATTTCTATTTCACATTTTTGGTGTCATCTTTTTCTTTGATATCACCATTGTAACTGTTTTCTTGATATTCAAGGAGAGTCCTTTCTCTGCACTCTCCGTTACTACAATGTCCAACAACTGTTTTAGATGTTTTTGCATTATCTGCCGCCAATACAGTGACATGTGCATAGCATAGATTGTTTATATTATAACCTCCGATTAGTATTCCCGGCTTCTCTTATCTCTCTCATTATTATTTTTATATAGAGGGAGAAGTGATCCAGTGACAAAACACATCCCTGTCGTACGTATAGCTTTATTTGTTATAATTGTCCAATTTATTTCCCATTTTAATTGCTGCTCCTTGGTTGCAATAAGACTGTTAACTGTCCTCGAAAGCTTAGAAATATGCTTTCCAAATACTCGACTCTTATAAAGAAAGCGTAGATATATCTTCCCAATTACTGGCATATTAAGTCTAGATCTTAGAAATATGTTTCCCAAATACTTGCATCTGCTCTCGTAAGCTTAGAAATACTTCTCAATTACTGGCATCTTGGCTCATGAACTTAGAAATATCTTTCAAACAAACCTGCATCTTGGCTCGTGTGCTTAGAAACAGCTTCCCATATACTGGGTGTCTTGTCTTGAAAGCTTAGAAATATGCTTCCAAAATACCGGCTTCTTCTTAAGAAAGCTTCGAAACACCGACCCAGCCAGGTCTTCAGTACTTTAATATAATATGTGACTATTATATTTGAATTACGACAAATAAGAATGCGTAAACAAAGAATCCACAAATAACATGTTACACAATTTATGGCCTGGCATATCTCGCTGCATCTCGTCGAGTGTATACTGCAGAGTTATATATCATATGAAGTGGTGACATAATCAAGACATTGGCTGAAATACTTTAAAACACATAGTCACAAATATTGTGTGAATGTGAAGCAATTTTTAATCCTCGTAGTAATCTCAATTTTAAAAAGAAATCTTTCTGTTTGCATAAAACGTACTGCGGCCGTCTAATTGCTAAGGCATCACTATTTTTGAGCAAATGTTTATTGTTCGCCAAATTCAGTAAACAAAACGTTTGTTTCTTTGTTAGCTTTATAATCGTGGATTTTGAAATTTTGAGACCTCGCAGGAGGAAAGGTAACACCAATTAGAAATACCTATATAATGATAATATATGTATATACGTATATACGAAATACGTATGTAATGAAAATATATGTATATATATATATATATATATATATATATATATATATATATATATATATATGTATATATATATATATATATATATATATATATATATATATATATATATATATGTATATATATATATATATGATCACTCGATCTGCTAATTGCCTTTCCGTTCTAGCTATGTCAGTTGCTTCGCACTTACACTGTTTGTGGTTTCTGTGTTTATATTTACTAAAAGAATAAATGTTTTTTGGTTTGTTTTGTAATTGTATTTGTGTTCATGTTCATGTATCTACGTGACCGTTGAAAATAAACGTTTTAATGTACATTGTTAGCTGGATCAACTGAACACACGATCTTACGAGACGCTTTATTTTCAAAGTAATAAAAATTAGTCAATGCAGTCGGTGTAACATGTTACATTCCACTCCCACCCCCATTCAAGCAGATTCCTTATTAAAACATTAACTATACATTTTAGTGCCAACATCATTCAAAATGATCACAAGTACATTGACATGAAACGTATACATAACTTCATGGGACATCTTGTAAAAAGCTGCATTGGACAAAATAATCAGAAATCTGACATTCTGTGGAATTCAGAGTGGCAGATGAGTCAAAGAGGAGGCCGCAGACAGACACTTAGCAGGACTGCGTGAGTTCACGGGGTCACGATTGCAACTACGGAGAAGTCGATGGAAACGTCATCTGAATAGTTCATTAGGCTACCGCTCACTGACGGGTGTGCAGAACTCCAGTTCCTCAAACTGTCAGACGGTATCTCCCTATGTGTGTTATCTTCGCTCTGGGTTTCCAGCGAATGTATTTTCTTTTAATTTTAATCAGACGAGCACCCTGCCGTCTTGACAGATGCTAGTTTGTAAAATGGAGTTATACCTCTCCATACCACACAGCCTGAGCTGAATTTAGAGACCATGTGTTGCCCATGCAGCATGATCCTTCTCCCGGCCTGTCTGGTTTACTCAGGAAGGGTAACACCAATACGCCTTGGCTCAAGACAAGTAGTGGAAGCTGCCGGATCAATAAAATATGCCATAATTGTCGACCTGTAAGAGCTTCCATCCTAGATCAGTTGCCGACCAAGGCTTGGAGGTTGGTCTGCCCTGCTTTGACATTTAGTCTTTAGGTTTCCACGCACTTTGGTACGACATTTACGGTTCCAACTGAGCACCTCCGTCCGTCGCCTTTGGTGTGCACTGCCCAAAATTCTACGCTACTAGAAAGCGGGCAGTATCGCCTACTCTCGTAGGGTAGCTCACTCGTATCTGACTAAGACTAATTTTAACTTCCTTAATACATTGTCCGTATTCTATCGTTAAAGCACCCAAATACTTAAATACATTTACCTGGGTCACGTTTGTTCCATTCATTGCGATTTTGCTTTTGGGAATTTTCCTTTGCAATAATCTTCTTCCTCTGCTGTGTTCATCCGGAGAGTTTTTTATTTACTTATTTTTTTTTCCAGACGTAATTGCAGTGTGTTACATTATGCGCCCTTAGGCGTCTTTAGCGGGCGTTTTTTATCGGGTTTGATTTCCCGGGAGACTCTCACTGTTGTGATGCCACCCACATCCCAACTGGTCAAGTTAGAACGGTCAAAGACTTCACGGTTAGCCCTCAAGGGAAGGCAGGGACAGTCCATGGGCATTTACAGCCATTCAATGGAGCTTCCATAATTGCAGAGCCGATACATAGCACTCTGGTAATGTGCTCACCCAAGGAATCGCCACTTCCTACACAAGGCTGCTTTAATTCTTTACTTCCATATATTGGGTATTTCGTTCGCCACAGGCCGCTCCCCGCGCAAACCAGGAGCGGTCAATTTGCAGACGACGTCGATTCAGCGGGCTTTCCGTTCGGACATGTGCTGGACGCTGTGTCCGGAAATCAAGATAGTCAGAGCTGTACCGGTCGTGAAGGACATTCCACCCACTCGGGCGTTTTTGCCTTGTGCCAATTTTATTAGCACCTTTAGACCGGCACATCCGACTTCTGCGGGCGTTTTTTTTTTTAAATTAGGTTAGCCTTCCTGGGGGTTTCCAGGGACATTCGACTCTCACTGTTGTGATGTCGTCCACATCTCAGCTGGTCAAGATAGAACGGCCAGAGACATCACGGCCAACCCTCAAGGGAAGGCAATGGCTGACCGTGAGTATTCCCCGCCATCCAAGGAGGCTTCCATAATTTCAGAGCCGACACATAGCGCTCTGGTAATGGGCTCAACCAAGGAATCGTCTCGTCCTGCGCATGGCTGCTTCGTTTCCTTACTTCCGAATATTGGGCTTTTTGTTCGCTACTGTTCGCTCCCCATACAAACCAGGAATGATCAGTCTGCTGACGACATCCACTCAGAAAGCTTTCGCTTCGTAATTCCACGTAATGGATTCTCTAGCCAAGCGCTCAATTTGGTGTTAATGGGACGTTTTTCCACCCGTTGATTACGCGCACTCAATGAGCTTTTGATACAGACTTACATCGTAACCATTGAGTTCAACTGGGACGCTTTTTCCACCTTTCGTAACGCTAACGAGGTAGGCTGCAGATGCTTCCGGCTCAGCATCTTACCTCCATGTAGACCCTCACATCCTGGAGATATTGACTTGGAGGGGTTCAGCCATATCCCGCAGCTGAGAGCCGTAGATTACGTGTCTGAACCAAGAATGTTGTGACTGATCGTCTTCGCACCTCTAATTTTCGTTCTTGATTAATTAAAACATTCTTGACAAATGCTTTCTCAGTAGCTCGTCTTGCGCCATTCCAAGAATTTCACGCCTAACGCCGCAATACGAATGCCCCCGTTTGTTCCTGTTCATAATTACATCCAGTTCCGAAACCACCAAACTATCACCGAGGTCCTAATCTATTATTCTATGCCGAGGCCATCTTTGAACACTAATTTTTTCAAAGTAAACGCACCAGCCACCCGGGACGCTGAGCAAAGGGCATCCACGGGAGAGAACCGGGTGACGGTAGGGCAGGAACCGCCCGCCTGCACCTGAGATCCAACTATCAGCTTTTTAACTTTTTTTTTTTTTTTTTCCGCGTTTCCATCCTGTTTCAGGATATTGCGGTCAACACCAGCATCTTTCAGCTGTATGTTGATTCCTAGGCTAGATTACGCTCATCAGCACGCCACGACTTTCTGAGCGACCGGCTCCATACTCTCATAAGTCACTTTTGCGATTCGAACCACTGCTAATTCTCGTCGCGTCACGTGACGAGAGTATTCGGGGTTAGCGGAGAAAGCTGCTAACCCCTCGCCCACGGAGCTGGTAAGCTTTTTAACTGCAACAACTTAAATATACGCTATTGGACCTGGAATTACCGCGGCTGCTGGCACCAGACTTACCCTCCAATAGAACCTCGTTAAAAGGTTTAAAGAGTACTCATTCTAATAACGGGGCCTCGATAGAGTCCCCTATTGTTATTTTTCGTCACTATCTCCCCGTGCCGTTAGTGGGTAAGTTGCGCGCCTGCTGCCTTCCTTGGATGTGGTAGCCGTTTCTCATGCTCCGCCTCCGGAATCAAACCCTAATTACCCATTAACCGTTAGAAACATGGTAGGCATGTTACCTGCCATCGACATTTGATGGTGCAGACTTTTGAAAGA
This sequence comes from Cepaea hortensis, assembly GCA_963921405.1. Taxonomy (NCBI): domain Eukaryota; kingdom Metazoa; phylum Mollusca; class Gastropoda; order Stylommatophora; family Helicidae; genus Cepaea; species Cepaea hortensis. The sequence continues at coordinate 42,561,787 of OY992891.1, read as the reverse complement.
TGCGTAGCCGGCACATAAGGTCATGCGATCAGCACACAGTTATCTAGTCACCAGTGGGAACGACGTGCCCCGCGAAGGGCATCGACGATTGGTTTTGAACTAATAAATGCCCTCTTTCCGCGAGGGTCGGAGCTTGGTAAGCATGTATTAACTCTAGAATTGCCACAGTTATCCAAGTAGGATCGTGTCATCTAAGGAACCTTGACTGATTTAATGAGCCATTCTCGGTTTTACCCTGAGACAGTGTGAACTTAGACATGCATGGCTTAATCTTTGAGACAAGCATATGACTACTGCTAGGATCAACTAGATATCTATCGCACAGACGGTATGTGTGTGTGTGTGTATGTGTGTGTGAGAGAGAGAGAGAGAGAGAGAGAGAGAGAGAGAGAGAGAGAGAGAGAGAGAGAGAGAGAGAGAGAGAGAGAGAGAGAGAGAGAGAGAGAGAGAGAGAGAGAGAGAGAAACGGCGTGGATAAAAAATGCATATAAAATGCACCAAAATGCGCAAGAAACTGCAAATGTGGCGCAAAATGCAGGCGGGAGGAAAGAGCGACACAATGCACCAAGGACACTTGGATTACGGCGCCCAGACACAATGAAACGGGCTTTGATAGACTGACGCTAAGCCTGATTATAACCCAATTAGTTGTCTTTTGTTCAAGGGATAATAGGTCGGCTCTTTTTGTGGAATTAGCGTGAAATATTCACACTTTGAGTAGAAATACTGGCTACCAGTAACAAACTATCTATCTATCTATCTATCTATCTATCTATCTATCTATCTATCTATCTATCTATCTATCTATCTATCTATCTATCTATCTATCTATCTATCTATCTATCTATCTATCTATCTATCTATCTATCTATCTATCTATCTATCTATCTATCTATCTATCTATCTATCTATCTATCTATCTATCTATCTATCTATCTATCTATCTATCTATCTATCTATCTATCTATCTATCTATCTATCTATCTATCTATCTATCTATCTATCTATCTATCTATCTATCTATCTATCTATCTATCTATCTATTCATCCATCCATCCATACGTCCGTCCGTCCGTCTGTCTGTCTGTCTGTCTGTCTGTCTGTCTGTTTGTTTGTCTGTCTGCCTACCTGTCTGTCTGTCTGTCTATTTTGCTGTATTGTGTGTGTGAGTGGATGTGTGTGTGTGTGTGTGTGTGTGTGTGTGTGTGTGTGTGTGGTAGCTAAAAATAAAACGCAATTACAGGAACTTATATATGATATCCTGCAACTGCGTTTCATTTCCAGCGACCACACAGAAACCATATAATTAGCCTAATGCAACTGATATTCCAGGGAGATCTGGTATTAGTCTCATTATTATTAGACTTAAATATTGAACAGATTGGGTGACATATCTACTGTTTTCTGTGAATGCATTTCTTACATCTCAATGTCGTCATCAGAAGTCGCTCTTTACTCTTGCATGACCATATTTACCAGCACTTGACATAAGGTGGGGAATAACTATAATAATACCACTGCAAGTATACTACATTTACTGTGGCCATATATACATACCATGTAAAAGCAAACACGTTGTTAGTTGACTTTAGTGTGCTGAAACTATACGTTAGAAGCCGATCACACGTTACCCGATGTTTAGTGCACATGAAGAATGGCCATTCCCACGTGACATGCTGGCTCCTACACTTAAAAGATCATTATTCCCACATAAAATGCTGACTCCTACACTTAAAGAATAATCATTCCCACAAGACATGCTGACTCCTACACTTAAAGAATGATCATTCCCACAAGACATGCTGACTCCTACACTTAAAAAATGATCATTCCCACATGGCATGCTGACTCCTATACTTAAAGAATGATCATTCCCACATGGCATGCTGACTCCTACACTTAAAGAACGATCATTCCCATAAGATATGCTGACTCCTACACTTAAAGAATGATCATTCCTACATGACATGCTGACTTCTACACTTAAAGAATGATCATTCCCACATGGCATGCTGACTCCTACACTTAAAGAACGATCATTCCCATAAGATATGCTGACTCCTACACTTAAAGAATGATCATTCCCACAAGACATGTTGACTCCTACACTTAAAAAATGATCATTCCCACAAGACATGCTGACTTCTACACTTAAAGAATGATCATTCCCACATGGCATGCTGACTCCTACACTTAAAGAACGATCATTCCCATAAGATATGCTGACTCCTACACTTAAAGAATGATCATTCCTACATGGCATGCTGACGTCTACACATGAAAAATACACAGCCACATGTGAGACGTTAATTGATATACACGAACAATACCCAACCACATAAGCAACGATGATTGATATACCTGAAAGACACGCAGTCTCAGATGACAGCTGAATGTTGTCATGACAGCTATGCAATCACAAGTACCATATTGATGGGTACACATGTTGAATAGCAGAGCCAATTAAACATGGTATGATGATGTTGAATGTCATAACCAATGGCACGTAGTATGATACCCTGCAAGACGGCGTTTACCTGCAACGCGTCGTGAAACATAATAGGCGCGTCAAGGCACGTATAGCGCCCTGGTCATCCACTGTACCTGTATTCGTCTCCAGTCGTCTTGACTTGTTTTGTCACTAGATTTAGATGACTCAGGCGAGATAGTGTGGCCGATGCTGCTCAACGTTTCCTTACCGTAATCCAATTCACCGCGCAAGTAGTTCTTCATCCAACTTCAAGAATCAGATTCGCTGGGCTGGTCACTTAACTCGCATGCCAGATCACAAGCTCCCTAAACAATTATTTTACGATAAGCTGCACTTTCAAGGCGGCCAGAGGAAACGCTTTCAAGACACACTGAATATGTCACTAAAAGCGCTTGGAATTCATCTTGACACTTGGGAGACGTCTCCAAAATACCGAAATTCATGGCGCATATCATTACGCAAGCATGTAGTCACTTGTAAAGCAAATAGGACTGCAAGAGTTGTGGAAAAAAAAAGACTGGACCCCCCCCCCCGCCCCCCCCCCCCCCCCCAAAAAAAAAAATGCAAGAGACCCTCCTCCTGGAACGTCACGCATTCTTTGTCCACATTGTCAAAGAACATTTCGAGCCAAAGTAGGCCTTACCAGCCATCTTAGAACTCACGGCTCCAAACATTTAATCCCACTAGGTCAGTGGTTCTCAACCGGTAGGGAATCCCCCCCCCCATGGGGGAATTGTAGGGTTTCCAGGGGGGGGGGGGGAGGAATTAAGATTATTTCAAGATCGCATTGATACAAGAACTGATTACTTGACATAGTTTTTCCCTTCATACTGTACAGTTCTGTACGTCTCACAGTTCTAAAATTCAATTTATAAAGTAAGTACTATGTGACGAAACGCGTTTATCTGTCTTGGGTCGTCAAGATCCCGCACTATTTTGGCGCGTCATCGGGGACTTTCCCAGCTAAAAATAGACTGAGGGAAGCCGATGGAGGACTTATTATCTAGAATCTTCTCGAAACACTGGAATTCGAGTTACCCGTGATGCTGGGTATCGCTCTAAATTCTCGTGCAGAGAGATCTAGAAACTCTAGGCGGGGAATAACGGTTTCCCGAGAAAGTATCTTTTCTCAAGAAGCACTCGCTTCTAGTGCGCATTGAGTTGGCACGAAGCGGGAAATTGGCTAAACCAGTCATTCACTTACTTTTGTTCGAAGAGAACAGACGCAGGCCTGATGTGAGCCATTTTTGTGTCGCGTCTCAACTCAACCATGATTCGGCTGACTGTTATGGAAAGGAAGCTGAGAAGCCCTTGAACAGTTCGGAAGCTGACTGGAGAGCTGGTTTCTACTTATTCAGGTAGATATTTGTTTAAATCATTTAACTTTGTACGTGTGTTCCACACGCCATTGTTCTAACCTCATTACCTATGCGGATGTCCTGGCATACTAATTAGCAAACCGATCGATAACGCAGGTGACAATTAAGTGTGGGTTTGTTTACCGTGTGCTCGCGAATCAGCTGTTAGGAACGCCGTAATGTGATGTGGGCGATTTGGGTTCCAAATATATGTACCATATATTGCCAATCGTTGCATCTATTAGGTTGCTGGGTTAGAATAAAACATAGTTACTTGTGCCGGATGGAAACTTAGATTATGTCAGTCAGTTGCTGAAGCCAGAAGAACGGTTAGAAAACCAGGTAAGTTGGTAGGTGGAGATTCAGACAAAATGGTGCTTAGTTACTAAGTAAAGGAAGAACTTAGTTCTGTGCCACCAGGAATGATGTAACTATTGTGTAGTAACTTAATAGTGAATTCATTGTGTGGAACAGCGGATTTCTGTGGAGAGGTAAGTGGCTTTGGTGCTATATCTATATATATATGATGTGACATTGTGTATATATATTAGGTTATGGCATGTGATACTTCCTGGGGTAATTCCGAACGCCGAATAGCTCGACGCGTGATAACACTGCGTGCCGTCGCGATGTAAATATGCGTTCTGAAATCTTGTCTGAGCTATCCTGTTTCTTTCATACTGGCGCTAGTGCGAGTGAATGCTAAGGTGCTGGAAGTATGGAAGGATGCAAGGAGGCTGTATGAGACTGGGGAAATATAGAATATGGGGGATGTGAAAGCAAGTTATGAAAGTATGGGTTGGTAGGCCAAACCAACGATGAAGTTCAGTCCATGCCAAGGCTAAACCACTTGGGGAGGACAGAACTGGAACGGTACCCTTGGAACATGTGGGGAACATGTATTCTCAAGAAGGCTTCTTGACTCTAAGGCAGAGTCTGATAAGAAGAGTTTGCTGTGGCGTGGGCAGGTGGTCCCACCAGCAAACAGGCTTGTGTACATAGTGGATGTGATCATGTATTATTCATATATCCCGAGGGATGGTATATTGATCAAGATTGTTTCTTAATGTACATTGATGATGTTAGGAACGAGTCTAGGGACTCTTTACCTATTTGTTTAGCTCGATTAAATTAGAACAATAACAGCCTTGTATCACTACTGACGTTAGCGACGACTGGTAGATGATTAGGGATAGGTGAGACCTATGATCAGACTCGTCATTCTGATTTCTTGCTCTGTTTGACGGGCTGTTCTGTGAGGCCAGCTGACATTTGTGAACCCATGCTTTACTACTCTCCATATAGAGATAATGCTTTGGTTATATGAATAACTAACTAGCATGACTGAGGGTTGAGTAGTTATTGGTAGGATGCATGTGGACTAATGGTTGGGCCAGTATACTCTCACCGGTCGCTCTTCCTTTTCAGGAGTTTGCCTGTTGAGGAACCAGTCAACTATAATTGTTATTGGCAGGAAACCACTTCGTGTGACAGAGCGAAGGGTTCAGTTCTTTACTTATCACGCCAGACTCAACCACACCAGGTACCCAATGTGATTCACCATGCGTGAAGTTTGCTTCAAGACATACAACTTCCCTGAAGGTGCACGTGTGGGAAGTGATGGTTTGTGATCGTTTTAAAATAGAAGATACTCTGGTTTTGCCAGGAACATTTCAGCATGTTGAGTAATCATGCTCAACGAAAGGAAACACCGGTCCGTCTATTATGACGGGGGTTCTGCCTAAACGCAGAAGTAACTGATCTTCAGACACTTGAATGGTTCTTTGGACAGCTCTAGGGGCAGGTCTTGAGAAGAACTACACCAGTTATTGACTTGGGGGCAAGTGTAAACCGGTGGAAGGGACTATGGATTATAGTCCAACCTGAATTGTTTCCGTGAAATAGATGTCTGATTCTATTAATGTACTGTCTCAGTATGAAGATATAAACTGTGTTCGAGTAGGACTCAGTAACATTTTCAGTAGCCATATCTGATTCTACCAGCAGTGGGACTGTAAGAGACCATTGAATTGGTCAGTGACATTTGTTCATTCATGTTCCGGTGATGTGATGAAGGGACCATTGAATTGGTCAATGACAGATCGGTTCTGCAGTGGGACTGTGCTATGAGTGACAGACCATTCGATTGGTCAGTGACTATTTAGTTCATCGAAGTCACCAATACTTGGAGCCAAGTCCAGGAAGATTGTCTCCAACTCGGTAGTGTTCGAGAACTGTATTACCAGTGACTCCGTGGGAGTTATATAGATGAAGTTGGTCCAGTGAAGTGTAGTCCAGCCGTGACTATATTGTTGGGGATCCACGTTCGGGAGACGGAGTGGTCTCCAAGGTTCTAGTCATCTCACTGGAAGGAAGCCGGGTGAGTGGCGGACCGACTGGACGGGACATCTGCATCCACTCTACTTCTCAACTCGATGAAGACACCTACATCTCTAATTCTGTCTCTACTCTATCTTCTATTTGTGTAAATAGATTCTTCTATCAGGATGTTCATTTCAGTTCTATATTCTCAAGGGTAGAATAAACTTTATGTAAGTTGACTTGCTCTTTGTATAATGATTGAGTGTGGTCTCGGACGATGCTTAAGTGTTCATTGTTCAACAGGTGTAGGTAGTTAGTGGGGGTCTTGAATCTGGAGGGGCGTGTAGACGTAACTAACTAACATGAGATCAACCACAGAGTAAAAATGTGTATCTGCTCGTCCAACCCCTGGGGCTAGAATACACGGGAGTGCCAGAGACACCTCGGGTGTGGTTCACTCTCACTACCCAAGGTGAACCCGAAACACTCCGTTACATACACCCACAAATAAGGTTTTATGTGGACGTCTAGACTTGTTTTAGTATGTGCTATTAAATTTAGCTTCCATTATTACGTGTACTGTGTAGGGGCGGGGCGGGATTTTAAAGTAGGAAATACGAAAGGGGGGAATGACGTTCTGAAAATATGGTGATGGGGGGCACGGGCCAAAAAAGGTTGAGAACCACTGCACTAGGTGAAATGAATCGTCATCATCAGTCTTGATGGACAAACACCAGTATAATGATTGGTATGCATAAAGGATAGCACAGCCGAAGATACATGGCATGATGATTGGTAGGCATGTTGAATGACATAACCAATGGCACGTATTATGATGGATGGTACGCATAAAGGATAACCAGTCAGATGCCATGATGACTGGTACAAATGAAGATTAACTGTTTCTGATGTTGATTCTTTCAACTGGACATCATGGTTTCAACTCAGCTCACTTAGGGCATTGTCATATATTTTTGAAGGGAGTGGGAGATCACTGTAGTGCATGCCCCATCTCTAACAAAAGAAGTAGAGCCCCATCCTCTTCTATCTTCAATAACCCCAGAATATGAACCTTGAGTTATCTGCAGGCCTCGTTCTATTAAGTATGTCTAGGAGATATAGATTATGGCCCTGGTGAGAATGGTAATTACTAACTGGGAATCTGCCCCTTCTCCAATGATTCTGATAGCTCTGGAGCCCCCTTATTGGTTATCAAATCTGAGGAAAGTCTGGAGAATTTTCTCAGCCTGATTTAGATGAAGAAAACATGGATGTTGAGCAGTTGATAGATCTAGAGTCTTCTATCCCCTTTTAGTAAGTCATTATGAGTTAATTTATTTTTAAACAATCAAACACATAATCAATCACATTAGATTCTGACAACATGATGTACAAAGAAGTTGTTGACTCACAGATAGGTTTGAACTGATAAATTAACAGAAGGTCAATTCATGTTAATCATTTATTGACTGGGCCTGAGCCTTCTGGCCAGTACATACATCTCTATTGTGATTTACACAAGATAATAGAAAAGTTGCACATTGGACCATTGTCCCAGACAATCAATCAAGCATCAATATATGAGATGTCAACAAGTGTGAAACATAGTAAACATTTTGATGTTGTACATATTAAGTGTGATGGTGTTGACTCAACAATTAAATATCAGTTTTCCTGAAATTGGGTGTGGTGTGTACCAATTTAGAAAGGTAACCTGGTGACTGGAAGATTAGGTAAGCCAGGGTCCATTGACTGATGGATCCACTTCAGGTCTGCCCGTATAGCTCCTCTGAAGGCCTCCCCATACTCTGCTCATAGCCAAGTCATCCTCCATCTCACTTGTGGTTCATCTCTTTCTCTCGGCTTCCCTCTCTCAGGTCTGATTAAGGTGGTTAGTTTGCTGATGTGTTGGGTGGTTGTTGGTATGTAGCCACCAAGATCACTGATGAATATTCGCATAAATATATACATTCCTACCAATACAATAATAAGAAGTAGGTCGGAAGAAATCTAAATTCCTGAAGTAGGAACTAGTTCCCCTCCCCTCCTTTTCTCTCTAAGCTAGTGTTGGGTTAATTTGGGGGTGGTCAGAGTTTATCACACGGTGTACGCCTTGTATCAACTGGTTCCTGCTGTATGTAAGTTCTCATTTGACCTGGGGTCAGTGAACGTGTACAGTAAGATATTGACAAGAGCGAGAATATGTCAAGATGCATGTAAATAAATAACATACATTTATAACATTTCTGCCACTAAATGGTGTTTATCGCGTGTATAAATAATTCTCTGTGTTTTCCCAATTAACTTCTTCTTCTTCTTGTGTCTAATAACTCTCTCCCATTATCTGTTGTTGTGATGTTGAGTGTTGGGTTGTGTGGTGATGAGTGGTGTTGAGTTTTAAGTTATGTTGAGTAATGAGTTAAGTTCACTGCGCGTGATGGTGTTCCGCGAAGCACAACTTTCTCATGTATTGCAGTTCATAAGTGCTCTTATCTAATTAAAATTTGACATAAATATAAATATTTATTCCGTCAAACCCTATTGATTCAATAGATGAAGGAGAAAGGAAAGATTGATTTCTCTTTCAGCTTTCTAGATTGTAAATAGGCTTAGATAAGTCTGTTTTAGAACAAGGCACTTATTCTAGTACACGAACTGTCATTTCAGCTGTAGATAGTGATAGCATCTTTTATCAGTGTTTCTGGTGAAATGCACAAGATTGCTTTAGAATCATCACTCCTCACAGTTGTTTAGAATAGAATGTAGTAGTATAATGCACTTCTTAAAGTTAATAATTATCTCTAAGAATATCAGAGATTGCAGTTTCATCTAAGAGAATATTAGAGAGTCATTTTGCCCGGGAATGGCTCTGCGTCGTTAGAATCTACAGTCGAGCATTTTTACATTTCAGAGGTTTTAATTAATAATAATACATTTCAATTGACATCACAAACACTGGATACCGTTCTTTTGACACTTGATACATCGGGTTATCAGTTTAATCTAAGGCCTAACAAGCTCACCTAGGATCCAGACATTTTGCTTTCCCTATTGAAAATTTTGGTCACACAATCTTCTCACATCTGTTCATGAGGCGGGTTTCAGAAAAGAGTGCGGGCTTATTAACATTTCTGATGAAATAGTAACATATGCTAATTATGCTTTGGCGCGAAAGCGGTCACATGTCCCTTTTCGTCCAATGGTCTTCCGAGCTTTGTCTGATGCAATCTTTCTAAGAATCCACGTCATCTGTCACTTATGAAGTTCCAGTTTCGATGTTAAGTTTTAAGTCCTAGTCTCCATTTGCGGTTGTGAAGTCAATTTCTTTTAATGTTGTTTCCTCTTTTTGCGGCAGGTGTTGGTAAATGAATAATGTTGGTTGCGTTATGCTACAGGCATTCATAATGTCGGCTCCATCCACCCGTTAACCCTCTTTTATAGTAGCAGGAACAAGCAGTCTATCTATTCTTTCCTTGCTAATGACGCCCACAAGTTGTGGTACTAAGATAAATGTAACTCTACGAGCTGGTGAGATCTTACAGAGATTCATTTTAGTGCGTTAGTGCCTGTTGCAGCTGGCTCATCATGATAAAGGACTCAGTGTGCACGAATTTCTGCACGTGTGTGACTAGTGTTAGAGCAACGGCATCACTTCCATTGCAATGATGCTTCTTGTTATAAAAAAATAAAATGCTGGCTTGCTGAAGATTCTGACACGATTCCGTGGCAGTGAGGATGTGCACATTCGCCATACGAGTTGAACTGAGTCAAGATCAGACATCACAGCATTTGCGACATCTTCATGGGCTCAGTCAACATCTTCCACAACCAGCGATGGGTCTCAATACTGATTGTACCTGGTATAACCTGATAGGAGGAGCGGCTGGCCGAGAGGCTAGAACGCCGGACTCTCATTCGGGAGGCCCGGGTTCGATCCCTCGGTAAGGTGTGGGATTTTTTTCTGTCGGGGGCAAAAAGAAAATCCTAACCTGCACAGTTCGCGGCGACTGCACTAGCCAGGCGGCCTTTATTCCTCAGGCTCAAAGACCCCTCTGCCATACACCGCAAGGTACTATATTGGCAGTAAATGACAGTTTTTATAACCTGATCTTTGTCCGTTTGGCCTTTCCAGACAACGTTACTTTGGAGGAGTTGACTGATGTTGGAATGGAAATATTCACAACATTCCTGAATGATAACAACACCGTGGGTACATTCCAAATGATCTATTAATATCCATCTTTATAGCTCTGCCAAAGAAACCAGGCACTTTAGAATGCGAAGAGCATCGCACAAAAAGTCTTATGAGACACGTGACAGAGCTTTTACTGAGAATAATTATAAATAGAAAAAGAAACAAAATTAAGCCAGAAATTAGTAATGAACAGTGTGGATATGTAGAGGGAAAGGGCACACACGGTGTTATATATTCCCAGGACACTGTTAGAAAGAGCTAAATAAATAAAAACAAATTTGTACATATGCACATCATTGACAATGTGAGACATGAGGAAATAATAAAATTACTACAGCAATTGAACATTGACGGCAAAAATCTGGGAATAATCAAGAATATGTACTGGCAACAAAGAGCAGCCATACGAATCAACAACCGGGTAGGAATATATCAGTGTATGAAAAAAACAGTCATCGGACAAAGTTGTGTAATGTCCCCTGATTTGTTCTCAGTGCTCAATCAACAGATAATGAGATTTACAGAAGATATGTCAGGAATCCTGGTTGATGGACATAATATAAATAACTTACGTTATGCTGATGACACCGTCTTGATAGCAACTAGTCAGAATGAACTACAGGAAATGATAGATACAGTGGTTGTAGAAAATGAAAAAGGACCTAATGATGGACGTACTTCTAGTGCTAATATCAGGGTCTCTGTGTGGACTGGTTTCACTCAACATGTCTTCAGTAGTACAAGTGTCTCTCCACTGTGTTCTCACACATTCTTCGATGGTCAACAGCATCAAAACACAAAATACAAAACGCTAGTGCTAAACGACAAGATTTGTAACCTAAATCCTAACCAATATAAAGTGCTAGAGCTAATTTCCTAAGCGACAAGTTCCAAGCAGTCACAGTTTAATAGTTCGGCAGAATGGCAGGCAGCGTCAGGAAAGGTACTTCATCCAGAACTCGAGCAGTTTCAGTCAATATGACTGCATATCGCTTCAGTGTCGGCCTCTTTTATGCCGACCCGGGCATCAAACTCCAGAACGAGTGTGGCATTTTAATTAACTGAACTCAATCGGCTTCTTGTTTATAGTTGCTAGCTGTACAGAATTCTGGCTTCCGTTTGAAAAACGAGGCCTACAGTAAAGAGGGGGTTGGTGGCGGTGGAGGTAGGGGTAGTACAGCAACACTGGAGTCAGTAAAGGGCGCTTGTATACGTTGTAAGGCGTACTGGACATACGGTGCTAGACATATTTGTATAGAACAATAGGCTCATGTTGAAGGGATGCCAGCATCACGCCGTCCGCCTTCACACCCCCCCCCCCCCCCCCCCCACCTCCCGAGACGTGTTGTATTACACAAATCGAACCCATGAGCATCTGCCGGCAGGCAGGCGAGCGAGCGTCCAGCCACACAGCCATGGCGACTCCCCAGACAACAGCAGCGGCGCCAAGTAAAACTAGGTGTACAAAATGGTGGAATAACGGTTGTACAGTAAGTAGAACCAACTTACAATACGGGGGCAGCAGTCGTATTCTAAAATGGGAATTATAGCAGAGCAAAATGTTACGTTTTCACAAACACACATACTCTCTCGCACACTATCCACCCCACCCCCTCCACACACACACACACACACAGACACACACACACACACACACACACACACACACACACACGCACGCACGCACACACACACACACACCAGGCGTACTCAAAGGTAAGCTCATGACTTGTGTCTTTTGTCAGATCTCCTATCGCACTATTGGTGCTGATATATGGTGATCAATTCTCGTGTCGCTCCCACTCGTCATTGGGTTGCAGGCATTTGGTTCATATTAAAGTGTCACAAATACCACGTAATGCTTTGATTTAAGTGTGCATATAATAGTGTTATTAATGCGGTTTCATAAAGAGTGCCAGTGGATCTAAAAGATATTGGGAGGAGATGAAATGGACAGTTAAAACATTTCAGCCTTTGATGCTTCTACTGTTTGTAGCTTTCCATCATGTGTATTCGCTGTTGATAGGAAATAACTGTTTTCTGCATGCTAATCGCTTCTTTACCGGTCTCCCTGGTAGGGTTTAAACGACTTTCTCAGTAATCCAGCTTATCCACGTGGGGTAACGCAGAGCGAAAGAATTGGTAGCGGTTCTCACTACGTTGGTGACTTAGGGATAAGTGAGCTGGCCGCTCAGAAAGCAATGGCAAACTACTGAGCGTAATCTTGCTAAGAAATCAACAACAGTGGTAAAATGCTGGTGTTGACAGCGATGTCCTGTAAAGGATATGCAAAAAAAAAAAAAAAGCGCTTCTTTAACTGAACTATTGGCAAGTAAAAAGTAGTGGCTTGGACCAAATATGCTACACAAGCAAACAAACAAGTATTAAAATTTAAATTTTCGTTCTCTGAGATTTGAAACTATGGAAGATACTACGAAATAACCATACCACGATAACACTAGTATGGTGATATATCGTCCCTCTGTCCACGTGGGATTATATAGGTACCAGGAAATGTGTTCAGCAATAAAGACGGCTGGCGTGAAAATGACCAGATCACCCACTGCGCAGATTGGTCCATACTCTGATATGTCTAGCACCATATATTCATTGCTCCTCAAGGGGTATAACATTGTCCTTTACTGGCTTAGACAAGCGCCGACATGAGGTCTTCAAGACGCAAGCACACGCGTGACCACTGCCGGGCGTTTAGCTTTTATGTTGTTAATCCCACAGCTACTCAGTTGTCAGCCGGTCTCTCTGGCCGAGGGGTTACAATACTTTCTCCGTAATCCCGTTTATCACGCAGAGTCTCGTAGCGGGCGAGAACTGGGAGCAGGTCTACCCCCGCTGGTGACTTACGGGATTACTGAGCTGGCCGCTCAGAAAGCAATGGCAAACTACTGAGCGTAATCTTGCCAAGAAATCAACAGACAGCTGAAAGATGCTGCTGTTGACAGCGATGTCCTGTAAAGGATATGCGAATTTAATTTTTTTTAAACTCAGTTGTCTGCTCTTGGTAGCCTAGTGTCGTTTTTGTGATGGTGCATTAGCCCAGCGACCATTAGAGTGAGATTCATACTGCTGTATGTGGTTATTATAGCTTTTTTCTGGCGTTTGAAAGCATATAACATTTGAAGAAACGGTGGTCGCGAATTCATACGGGTGAGGGCAATATCTGCGCAGGGTGCATGTCGGGGATTGATGTAGTTTAAAATACTATTGATTCTAGCATGTCCTCCTCTAAACAGAAACACATTAGGCTTTCTTTCCTAAAAAGTCTTTGATGTTATCGTTGATTTTGCTTCGGCATTTCATTAAAAAATAGTGGCCAGTTTTTTTCTGTTCTACTCTGTTCAGTTTATCTTCTATTGTCTTGTTTCTGAGAATTAGATGGATTTCAAGATCTGTGCCTTTGCTGTTTTTCGACTCTTTCTTTAGCAAATGTATCGGTCTTATAATTTGTCGTGAGATCGCTGTGACCAGGAATCAACTATAATGTTGTACTGATTGAGTGGGGTGCTGGTCAGATGTGGATTGCCCTTAATACTAAAGGGATATCTTTACTTTCTTTCGGAATGTCTCCGGTTCAGACAAGGCAATGCTGAAAAGCATAACTTCACATTGCTTTAGTCCAGTGGTTCCCAAGCTTTTCAAGCAGAGGGCCATATCTACTATTTTTGGTAGTTAAGCGGGCCACAACGTTATAAAATTATAAAAGTCGTGCAATATCATTCTTACCTTTCTTAACTTTCGTCAATAAAATTCTAAAACTTTAAAGGCAGTCAGTATCAGTACTATACTGCGGTCATTTGGTGGTTTAAAATCAAACGTTCATTTAACAATACATTTTAAATCAGTTTCGAAAATCTCTATTAATGAATTAATTTACAATTGTAACTATTCTTCTTAAACAGTTACTTAAGGTCAGATGCCCGTGTATCAATGTCTGGGCAGAAATCTGTCGTGCCCAAAGTCATAAGAGCAGCTAGGTTATTGTTGGTGAGTCCAGAACGTTGCTTGTTTTTTTTTTATAACGATCATTGCGGAAAATGACTGCTCGAGGGAAAACGACACATGTATCTCTGGGTGAATGAACGCAAGTGTTCAAATTGTTCGACAGGAAATAGTGGCCAGAATGAATTCATATGATCAGCTGAAGGTGACGCAGGCAGCTCCAGACATTTACATTTCAGTCCAGAATTGCATTTCAAATCAGTTACTCCGTGCTGACGGTTTTGCTGTAATTAACAGAGCTTGAAATCAGGAAATACGAACGGATTTATGAAGAGGGCAACTGAAAGATATCCAGAAGACTTTCAACTTTTACTTTGTACTGTAACAAGTCACATTTCTTTTCCACGACAAGCGTCTTCAGAGTTGGAAACCCCTCTAAAGTCCCTTCAGTCAGTTGTCCGATAAACAGTCGTAGTCTCAGTTTGAGCGAAGAAATGTCATCGCACAAATTTGTGAATAGTTTGTTTTTTCCCTGGATCCTCGCATTTAAAGAGTTTAAATGAGACGTGATGACCACCAAAAATATCAGGTCATTAAGCCAGTCATCGTTCACCAGCCATTCCCATTCTGTAGACACTTCATATATTTCAGACAAAAACAGATAGACACAAATTTTCAGTGCCCAGAAACGTGACAGAACTTTCCTTTTAGATACCCATCTGACATCACAGTGTAACAGTAGCTCATCGTATTCCTCGTTCAGGTCTGATAGAAACTGTCTGAACTCACGCCTGTTCAGCGCCTTACTTCGAATTTTGTTCACACGTCTCAGAACAACAAGCATGACATGTTTCAGATGTAATGTATTTTCCACACACAATTTCTTGATGAATGATACAACGATATTTTAATATAGTGCGGCCAAGAAACTTTTCCAATAATGCTAGACATCTAGACGTTTTACCAGTCAAAGCCGGAGCATCGTCGGGGCATACACTGTCCAATTTGGTTCATTCTATGTTGTTTTTATCTACACACAACTTCAGAGTTTCAAACAGATCAGTCCCTTTAGTAGTTGCATACATTGGTTCAAGTCCTAAAAGTTCTTCAATGACTTCAAAATTATCGTTTATTGCTCGAACAAACACCGCGACCTGAGCTGTGTCAGAAATGTCAGTGGATTTATCCATTGCTAATGGAAAAAAATACAAGTTTTGATATGTGCTGCTACTTGACGATGAATATTGTTGGTAATTCTTCAACTCGCCTGGTCATAGTATTATTAGACAAAGGAATCTGATCAAATTTTGTTTCACACGTTTTATCGCCAAACATTCTAGCAGCAGATTTAAGGGAAGGCTTGATTATTTCTTCTTCATTGGTAAACGGCTTCTTTTTGCGAACCATCAGAAGAGCGACTTACTGCGACGCAACAACAGCACTCTTGCTCTGTTCGTTAGCCTTGGTGAAAAATGACTGCTGCCTGGTCAGAGAACTTTCTTGTTTAGCTATGAGTTAGTTTGTTAGTTAGTTAGTCGAGGTTGCAACTTCACGGCAACGGGGCATTCCCATTATGCTCCGTTCCTGTGCCAGTGAATATCACACATAATGCTCCTCACTGTCCAATGTGAAAAGTGGAATAGGCAGGAGTCTCGGCAATCCAACGGCCCGCACAGGTGCACTGTGCATAATCCGCCGCCAGAATGCCAACACAAAATTAATCCACGAAAATCACAGTTCATCATCGATGGACCCGGCAGTCACCAGAAAGACCTCATTGACCCGGGTTTTCTCACATGGCTCTGTCTTTTACCGCAGGGCGACCCGCCGAAAGTGTCGCATAAAGCACAAACTCTGCAGCTTCAGCGCCGACCTCCGGGAGTCTCTTTAAAAATGTACTCGTGAACCGAAAAGGCAAATCAGTCAATTCAGCAACAGCCAGTAGCCATTGTTCCGAACATACAGGTCACTATCCAGGACAGCTGTAAAAGCATTCCCCGCGAATTTAACAGCTCACAGTGTCGCCCACACACTCACTCAGTAGCATGGCGACGGAACCATGTACTACCAGTCCAACATGAGGAAGATGCGGTTGCAAACCGTAGCTGCAAGCATAAACACGCCACAGGCCTTAACGGTTCAACGCCTAACCGCCATGTTGGCGATTGGAAGTTTAGCTATGAAATCTTTTCTTAACTCCGAATTGAACTTATATTGAGCATTTATGTCTGAATGCGTTGTCGTGAAGTGTCGTTCCAGATTAAATGTTTTTGCAACAGAAACACAAAATCCGCAAATTAAGCAAACTGGTTTACCACTACAGCTAGGCATAAAGTTAAATTTCTCCGTCCAGTCTTCGTTGATTTCACGACAAGCAACATCTTCAAATTTTCAAATTTTACCATTGTTTGATTTTAGATTGTCCACTCTAATGTTAAAAGGCTTTAACGGTAAATTTTTATTTGAAAAAAATTCTAATTTCAACACAATACTACCGACTCTGCTAAACAGTTGTAACATACGACAACATGGCGCCCTGCGCACTCTGACTGGCCGACAAGGCTGGGATATGGGATCTTCATAACGTTTCGTTGCGAAATGAACAGGCACATTCTATAATATATAAGCATATATAAGCATAACAACCACGAGCAGAGTAAATTATCGCACTCTGACGGGGTGCTCTGAGTGCATTTTTGAAATTATTAAAATATATTACATTAAATAACAAGGCCTTGCGTGCCACTTTCTGACCTCTGGCGGGCCACAAGTGACCCGCGGGCCGTGGTTTCGAAACCGCTGCTTTAGTTTAAACTGCTTCGGTAGCAGTGCAATGACAGTTCATAATGCAACATTTTTATTGCAGTTTTCATCACAGCTGTCATAGAACTCAAAGTCCGTCTGTGTACTCAATGTAAATGCCATGTACTGCTTTAACTCATTCAGTGCCAAACAAAATGTATTTTGGACCAAACATGGTACACAATCAAATGAGCAAATATTATAACGTAAATATCCGTTGACAGAGCTTAACTATTGCGGAAGATGAAACAAATCATATAACAACGATGACCCATGTATGGCGATATGTAGTCGGGGAGTCTCCGTGGGTAAGTGGTCAAGCCGTTTGCATCGAGCTCCCAAGGTGTGCCTCGAGCTCCGAAGGTTTTGGGTTCGATTTCGGGCTACGTCTTTCGGTTCACGAGTGCGGTTTTCTTGGAGACTCCTGGGGATCGTCGCCGGAGATACGGAGTTCGTGCTTTGTGTGGTGCTTTCTGCAGGTCGCCCGCGGAAAGAGACTGAGCAATGTGGAATAAAACCTGGTGCAATGAAGTCGTCCCTTTCGACTCGATAGTCCTTTTGTCCAAATTGGGGAAGTGGGTCACATTTGGCTATATATTATCCTTCGGCACTGTAACAGTTAAGTGCGAAAACAACTCTGTATACCTTTGTTGTAAACGCCGGGTGACTGTTTGCGGTGTTTAAGGTGCATGTCTGTAGAACCTCAGCAAGTGGGTCATTAGTGACTAATTTGTCCAGACTTTCTGGCACGAGTAGGCGATTCATTGCACATGTCCACGAGCACAAGAAGCCGAGATGGCATGGAGGTACAGGTAAGCCTGCTGGTCGAGGCATTAACTGACTAAATACCATGGGATGATTACTCGTCTTAAACGGCTTCCCGTATCTGCCATGGGCTTATATACAGTAGTCTTTCTTCTGCAACCCCCATTAAGTTTATATATAATACATGTTTTCTACCATGTTAACAACGTTTAAGTCATACCTGTGACACTTACAGCCTACCGAGGCAATTACCATTCATTCATGTGATACCCCTACATCCCATTTTCTGCCACCCATTTTTGTTAGTTTCAAACCTGCTTTTTGTTTCGCACTGACTGAATCTGGTAAATCTGCACTGATGCGTTTTTTTTTTACATCTGAGAATTGACCTGGTCTCCCCCAGATAGATCCAGCTACACTGGGTATCTGGACGTGACATGGACAGTAATGTTGGCCAAAGAGATCCTGACCAGACCACCCACGGATTGAGGATTGGTCTTTACAAACAGGGCTTAGCACCATATTCCCACAGCATCATAATACAACTGTTGACATTATGTTTGATAATCACACGTGTCTCAAGTAAATCACCATTTGCAAATATCGATCAGACAAAACATTATTATATTTACTTGAAGCTCCTCTAAGTCGTGTACACATGATTTATGTTGTTATTTGTCAGTACAAATCAGAGAAATGACAGTTAGTTAATTTGATTAACGAAGACACAAATAATAGATTGAACGATTTAAGGCCTGGGAGATACATATTCAGAAATCACACAACATAGTCTGAAGCAATTATATAAATCCTTCAAGCAGAAATATGCAATACATATATTCACACAGTAATTTAAATCGTTGACCACGGTAACTTAAAACTGACTGTCGTGTCTTTTTGTTTGCACAATCTGTGAATCTAATTTGGTATGTGTTCGATCACCCTGTGATTCAAATGCCTCTCTGTGCTGTCGAGATAGGTAGCCTGGCAACTGCTTGTAAATTGGTAAATAAAATTGGATTTGGCGTACAGAGGTCTCAGATTGTTTTAGTGCACGGTGGGGAAATGTGTGGTTCTGTATACATTAACAGAAGTTGCAGCACAGAATGTATGGCCGCGAACTGTAGGGAGTCGGTCCTAAAGATGTAGCATATAGTCATATTCTCGAAAGGTTAGTTTGGGTTTGGGGATTGATGTTTGGTTGGTGTTGGTTTCGGCTGTTGTAGTGGCGCTTGTGAACGCAGTGGAGTACCCATTAAGGTGTAAGATATTCTTTGTATTCTTTACATCTTATTGGATATTGCACTTTGCAATTGTAAATCTTTGGGACTAAAGGTTTTTAATTTATACTGTTATTAAATTTAGTATCCTTTATCAGTCGACGCAACCAACCCCAATATTCGTTGCGTTTTTGTGTTTTCTTGTCAAGTTGATGTTCCGTAGTTTGCCATTGCTTTCTAAACGAACGGCACGCATACCATTGTATGAAAACCAGCGCAAGGCGGTCTGCTTCCATATCGCCTCGCAGATGTGTTTTGAACTCGGTATGCAGGATTGCGAAGTACGATAGTAACCCCTTGGCCACAGCGACGGTACAAGACTACTGTTGTACATAATGAGTTATTGTGAAACCGGGGTAGAGTCGGGGAAAATGGCGACTGTCTGGGACGAAAGGTTTTCAGGCCAGCATGTCATGTCAGGAGTATAGGGCAGCATGGTCGAATGGATAAGACCGCATGTTCTTAAAATATCCGGTGTGCTGATGACGAGATAAGGGGTTCATCCCCTACACCAGACAGATGGACTAAAATGTTGACCTATGGTTCTTGAGTTGGTGACGTAAATTGCACGTACCTCTAAAGTCGGAGTGGGTTAACCTGATGGCGAGGGACACTGTTATTTGGGAAAGCTAATCCACACGCAAAGCAAAATTCAGCCCAGCAATACTAAAAAGTAGTGTATGGACTACGCCTGATTTCAAAGCGAACGAGCGCAAAAAAAAAAATGTCAGGAGTTGCCAGCAGCCATGTTGTGGCTGTATACATGGTGAGCTATACTGTCTTATTATTGTTGTATTTATTGACTTCGCCGGCTCCGTAACACCGCATACCGCGTTCGAAACACAGCTGCGGGCGATTTGGCACCAGATCGCTTAGCGTTGATTTTTATAAAATTGTATGAGTTCAGTATCGCTCAGAACGCAATGAGAAAATACTGAACGTAAACTTACCAAGCAATCACAAACATCCAAAAAGGATGGGGCTGAATGCGACGTTCTCTAAAGGATATGCAACTATCTTTAACTTTTTTTTATTTAATCGGTTTTAAATAGTTTTAACCTGAGAGTTCTTTTATTTCACAAACCTATATTATTATCATTATCATTATTATTATGGCCAGTTTCCCTGGCCGAGGGGTTAGCAGATTTCTCCGTAACCCCGAATACTCTCGTGGTTGACGTGAGCGCATGAGAATTGGAAGCGGTTCGAGTCGCGCTAGTGACTTATGAGAATATGGAGCCGGTCGCTCAGAAAGTCGTGGCGTGCTGATGAGCGTAATCTAGCATAGGAATCAACATACAGCTGAAAGATACAGATGTTGACCGCAATATCCTTAAACAGGATGGAAACGCGGGAAAAAAAATATTATTATGGTCACTTCTGCATGCATATTGCAGTAAGCAGCGAAATAACGTTTACATGTTCTGGTGTAAAAAATTTTCTGAGCAGTATTTATGTTGGTATGGCTGTATTATTATTATTTCATCAGTATGGTCACTTCTGCATACATAGTTGGTCGCTACCAACAACATATATTTTTGCTTGGGTGAATTGTTACCAGTATTTATGATAGTATGCTATGGTTCTTTCTATTATTATTATTATCATCATCATCATCATCATCATCATCATCATCATCATCATCATCATCATCATCATCATCATCATCATCATCATCATCATCATCATCATCATCATCACCATCATTACCAGAAATATGAAACTTGGTGTACTGTCGCAAACTGTAGCGGCATTTCTGTAGAACATGATAACCCAGCCAAGATAGCCTGTAATCAAGCCATACCAGATCTGCAAGTCTGCGTCAGCCGTGAGCGTCTGTCTGTGCTTTGTATCACTATTTCTATCAATATTCATGCGTATTCATAAATGTCCTCCCATACACGATTGTTATGGAAATATTTTTATTCGCTCTACGCCTGTATTCCATACAAGGAAAACTCTTCCCGGAAATAGAATTAATTCATGTGTGTAATTGAGAGTGATCTCTCCTGTCACTGGAAATAGTTGCTAACGTCTGCACATTTGGCCTCTCCGTGCCCTCATCAGGACCACTCTCACACCTGGATATGTGACAGAGTGTGTGTGTGAGAGAGAGAGAGAGAGAGAGAGAGAGAGAGAGAGAGAGAGAGAGAGAGAGAGAGAGAGAGAGAGAGAGAGAGAGAGAGATAATATTAACATTTAATTAGCTTTACACAATAGACCGCTCCGTGGCGAATTTGTTACGGACGTAGTTCGTGATCCTTTATGCCCACGTTCGAAACACGGCTACACCCGATTTGGCAGCAGATCGCGTTGCGTTGGTTTTCACGAAATGGTATGGGAGCCGGTCGTTCAGAAAGCAATGACAAACTACTGAACGTAAACTTGTCAAGAGATCACAACAGCTATAATTGCTGGTGTTGATTGCAACTATCTTGCAAAGGATATGCAACTAACTAAAACGTAAAAAATCAAGAACGCAATCACATAAAGAGACAATCATACATGATTACGGTCACATAACAATACAATGACACAAGTAAAGTTGTATACAAGTTAGGAACCCTTTTCCCCGCTGTACGTAGATTGGGCATATGGTGCCTGATCCATGTTTTATAGCATAATCCGCATGCAGTTGTTGATATGTTCAGTATCATTTACTTCCCAAAACATTTCGTGGTACCCCGTTTAGGTAGGGTCGATTTTGACATTTCCACAAATATACTTTCACACTTGATAGTCACAGACGGACACGAGTAGACACAGATACAATATGTGAGGAATGCAATCTGATACAGAGACAGCCACGTTAGGATAAGTGTTCACAGGAAAACAAGAATAAAAACTTATACAGGACATACTCAAATAAGACCTACGATCAAACAAGGATACAATCTCACGGAGATGCGATCACCCAAGTATACCACCACATGAGGACACAATCACACAACAACACATTCATTTTATTCCCAAACATCTCTCAGTGACACTTTTGTGATACTGCATTGAATTTTGTTCTAGTACATCTATAATGAAACATGTTAAGATCCTATGGTGAGACAAGAACCACACATGTTCATATCTTCCAAATATTTAAAGTCGGTTATAACAATTTTTTTCAAGAACAATAAAAGAATACTAAGAAAAGAATAATAATTAACAATTACAATAAATTAGCCGGCTGCCTGGCCGAGGGGCTAGCAGCTTTCTCCGTTAATCCCGAATACTCTCGTAGTCAACGTGAGCGGACGAGAATTAGAAGTGGTTCGAGTCACGCTAGTGACTTATGAGAGTATGCAGCCGGTCGCTCAGAAAGTCGTGGCGTGCTGATGGGCGTAATCTAGCCTAGGAATCAACATACAGCTGAAAGATGCTGGTGTTGACCGCAATGTCCTGAAACAGGATGGAAACGCTGAAAAAAAAAGAAATTACAATAAATTGAAAGTCACAAAAGGGAATACTGAAAGACGAACGCTCGTATTCGGCTTATAGTAATAATGCACAGCGGTTTCATTGTAATGATGCTAAATTGAGAAACGTAGAAAGAAACATAAAGGCCCAGTCAGACCGAAAAAAAAATGTAGCTCAATTTGTTACATTGCTATGACCATAAGATGACAAGGAGAGATGACCACAAGTGAAGTAACAGGACAAGGGATAAGCAGTATTTAACAGTGACATCCACAATATTATTGAATTCCGTTGACCGGAGACATTCAATAGTGATAATTAAGTGACCTTTAATTCTCAGTCTAACCGATCTGTCAGAATAACATGGTCTAATGGCAGTTCCTACCACATAATTGACACTTTATTATCAAGGAGATTGAAATGACTGGAAACAGTTATGTCGGAGTTGTGTGTGACAACCCTCAGACGTTGCCTAAGTTGATCCGTTAGACGTCTGAACGTCTCTCCCTGATACTTCATCTTCCTCTTGAATATCATTCTGTATACGAAGTTGCCAGATGTGCGGACAAACACGTTTTTCTTGTCTAACTATACTCTGTACCTGGTTCGTCTGTATTCTATCATCTGCTAGCTGCATTCATAGATTATCTTTTTTTTTTTGCGCCCGCTTTGACCTCGAACGTATCCACCCTGTACTGATTTTTTGCGTGTGGGCTAGCGTTTCCTATTAGCAGTGTCCCCTGCCGTCAGGCGAACACACTCCGACTTCAGAGGTACTTGTAATTTATATCCCCAAGTCAAGGATGAATAGATTGGTTTCCATATAGCTCTCTTATTATTTGTGAGTTACCGACGTTCTTGAAGTTAACATATTCGATAGTTTGTTGCTGTGCTCTCCAATATTAATCTAAAACAAAAGTAAAGCACTCTGTTCACACAATGAGGCCTATTGGGTTCATGGTGCTCTCCCCATATCCCCAAAACAGTTGAACCTTTATGGGCTGCGGATACCCATTGTAGGCGGAGTATAGTATTATGCATGCACAATATCATGGTTGGTAGACATAATATAAATAACTTACGTTATGCTGATGATACTGTCTTGATAGCAACACGTCAGAACGAACTAAAGGAAATGATAGTTAGAGTGGTTGTAGAAATGATAGATACACTGATTGTAGAAAGTGAACAAATGGGCGTTAGTTTGAATAATAGAAAGACAGAAGTCATGGTGATATCAAAGAAATAGATTGTGCCTAAATGTGCAGTTAAAGTAAAGGACGTTATTTTGGGGCAAGTGCAGCAATTCAGATATCTATGCACATAGACAACATCATATGGAAGATGCATCACTGAGATAAAGAATATATTAGGACAAACAAAACCTGCATTCTATCACATAAAGAACGTTTTCTGCAATAAGTCATTTTCCCTGCGTGCTACATAGAACCAAATGTAACATAAGGCTGCGAATTCTGGACAAATAGTAAACGGGCGAAAACATCAATGGAAGCCATCGAGATGTGGTTTTATAGAAGAATACTGACAATTATTTGGGTAGCCGAAATGAGCAATCTGGACATTTTGAGGGAAACTGAGTGGCAAAGACAACAGATCACAAACATCAGACTGAAGCAGTCGTCGTTGGATTTGTTACACTGATGTTGGATTTGTTACACTGATGTTGGATTTGCTACACTGAAGTTAGATTTGTTACACTGATGTTGGATTTGTTACACTGAAGTTAGATTTGTTACACTGATGTTGGATTTGTTACACTGAAGTTAGATTTGTTACACTGATGTTGGATTTGTTACACTGAAGTTAGATTTGTTACACTGATGTTGGATTTGTTACACTGAAGTTAGATTTGTTATATTGATGTGGGCTTTCATGGCCACCTATTCTAAAATGGGTACCTGAAAATGTCATGGGACGTTAAGGCGGCCGGTAATGTTGAACACGTCACCATTCCAGTGTCGATTGATCTATGAATATTTGGGATTAACGCCATATAAAAAATACGGCAACAAGCGTGTGTTAGGGTCCAATACTCTGTTATACCCCTATGCATCACAGACATGCGACATTGCCGGGCAAACATACATGCTGTATCTGTCCGTTGTAAACTTAATGTAGAACCGACTGTGAAACAGCCGCAATGATTGTTTCAATATCCCGAGTTCATGATAACCACTTCAAAACACCTTAATCACACCCACATCCATGCTTAAACTTTAGACTGTAACATATGGAAAGAGGTATACGCGGTCATAAACTGGTCTAGCGTCGAGAAAACCTCACAAATGCGCAATAACGCACCAAATATAGAAGGTAATACTGCTCGTAGAAAAACTAAGAAGTACCTAACCGAACATTCCTTGAAACAAGTAAAGAGTTTCAAGTATCTAGGAAGTATAATATCATCAAATGGCAAATCAGAAGACGAGATCGAAAATAGATGCAATAAGGCAAACCAACTCATTGGACAAATGGCACCAATACTAAAGAACAAACATGTATCAATAACTACTAAGAAAGCACTTTACAACACAATCTTCCTACCAACTCTGTGCTACCAATGCCAAACTTGGACAATGACAGAAAAAGAGAAAAGAAAAATCACAACCACAGAAATGAGATTCCTGAGAAGAATACTCAATGTATCAAGAAGAGATAAGATCAGAAATGAAGAAATCAGGACTAAAGTGGGGTTTAAAGCAGCACTAGATTTTATTAGAAAGTAGTAAGTCAATTGGTTTGGCTATGCAAGCAGGTTACCAACTAACAGTATACAACAACAAGCAATGATGTACAGACCAGAGGGAAGCAGAGGAAGAGGCCGACCACGTAAACCATGGACGCAGGAAATAACAGAGTCCACGGGAATACCGATACATGAAGCCCATAAGCGGGCACTCTCCCGCTGTTTATTCTTCACCTCGACACCGCAAGGTACAAGAGGAACATGATGAGATAAGATTATATATATATATATATATATATGTATTGTGAATACTGACATCTGACATTTAACACTTCCAGCCTACAGCTTGTGTACTGGCTAGCCCTTGACTGATGACTGTGGAAGTCAGTGAAGGACTCTTGTAACGGGCACTGGACGTATGGTGCTATACCAACATGTTACAGACCGACCTACACTCCAGGGGTGTCTGTGAACTATATCACAACGCCCGCTTTCATTTCCCAAGATATTTCCTAGTACCCATTGTACAATGAGTCGACTTCCGAGCGCAGATCAATGGTTAAAATCCGCGTTAATGCGGAACACCGGACAGGCAGACAAGCATATAACCACTGAACTCTGCAATTCCCTAATTATTACCACGTTCAAATCCCTAGCACCGTGGTCTATCACCGGGCCATTTAATGGCTTTACGTACAGACATTCACATACGTGACTATCAACTAAATGTAGTGAAACATATTCAGACTGCATGCTTCCCTGAGTCCTCTTGGCAGCTAGTGCAACAACCTCTAAACCTCCCTCAGGAGACGAACCACCCATTCGTACGTAGAGATATAAATGTTTTGCGTATCCTTTTACAGGACTTAGCTGTCAACACCAGCATCTTTCAGCTGTCTGTTGATCTCTTGGCAAGATTACGCTCAGTAGTTTGCCATTGCTTTCTGAGCGGCCGGCTCAGTATCCGCAAGTCACGAGCGGGGGTCGAACCACCTCAGTTCTCGCTCCGCTGCGAGACTCTGCGTGATAAACGGGATTACAGAGAGAAAGTGTTGTAACCCCACAGCCAGAGAGACCGGCACGTAGAGATATAGCAGATATATATTCTGTGGTCATCCACAGGGCGATCCCATCAGTCGACGTCTAATCGATACCTACCCCTACCTCCCCTTACCAATGTTCTCTAGTTACGGGTGTGGGAAAAATGTCTTTATAACACACACACACACATGCAAACACACAGCGAGAGAGAGAGAGAGAGAGAGAGAGAGAGAGAGAGAGAGAGAGAGAGAGAGAGAGAGAGAAGAGAGAGAGAGATGCAGAGAGGGGCTATCTAAAATCTCCCATGCGGTGCGTTTTATTCCATTTATTTCAATCAAAAGGCACTCTCCTGGAAGAAGTGAAAGAGATAAATTAGCTTCAAATATGTTTCCAGGCTGAGCCAGGTTACGTCATCTGCGAATGTTTGGTTTAAATAGTGCCTATCTCTACGTGTATTTAACTTATGTCACTCTTCAAGCTAGGAGCCTACCGAAGGGTGATCTTATGTTCCAATTAGGATTTTAGGGGCGATTGGGATGGTTTTGAATATGGACATGAGCAGCCTGGTCGACACAGCCTAAGCTAGGTCACAGGAAATGTATGTGGAAGTAACGGCGACAGGTTTGATGCTGGCAACATCAGACACGAGTGCCGATTGGTCTACATCCCATGTGTCTAATAGGATATACCCATTGTGCTTAAATGCTACTTTTTTTTTTTCCTTCTGATTTTGCGCTGGTTCGCTTTGAAATCATGGCCGTAGTCCACACTCATGCAACAACTTTTAGTGCGCTTGGTCTGAATTTTGCATATGGATTTGCTTTTCCTATTACCAGTGTCCCTCGCCATCATGCGAACCTCCCCCTAATTCAGAGGTACTTGTAATTTACGTCTCCCAGTCAAGGACGAGAAGGTATCATGTTAGTCTAACTGACAGGTGTAGGGGATTAACCCACTACCTCAGCGTCAGTACATCGGATGTTAAAGAACGGAAGCTCTTATCCATTTGGCCAGGCCGACATCTATTTCAGGTGTGAAATAGGGATCTTCTTCACTTTATAACATCTGGTGACAATTACGTAGCAGCCAGTACTATTTATATAACACGTACTGCTTTTTTTACGAAATGGCTAGTGCCAGGTACGTAAAACTGTGCATGCACCGTGTGTAACAACTACTGCTACTTGCGTATAAGTTAATACTTAAAGGGGGTGTTAAAGGCGGGAGCTTCGACTTCATTACACCGGATTTTATCACATATGGCCCGTCTCTTCCTCACCTCCGTTGCTCCAGGGTCGACCCCTAGGAATTTCCGAGAATTATTCACTTGCGAACTGATTGATGGAGTCCCGAATAGAACCCACAACCTTCAAAGGTCGAGGCAGACGGCTTACCCACTTCTCTACGGAGACACCCGAGGTAAAAGTTACTTAAATAAAAGGTAAACTACTTATAGATCCGCTAAGTACTAATTATGTTACGTCTACGGATTGGCTACTTACGGTTTTATAACACGCAACGACCACTACTACAAAAGACAACAATTACTGCTACTGCCGTACCATCTACTACTACTACTACTACTACTACTACTACTACTACTACTACTACTACTACTACTACTACTACTACTACTACTACTACTACTTTACTACTACTACTACTACTACTACTACTACTACTACTACTACTACTACTACTACTACTACTACTACTACTACTACTACTACTACTACTACTACTACTACTTCTACTACTACTACTACTACTACTACTAATGTAAAACTTATTGCTAATTACGTAGAGTCTAGTACAGTGGTTCTCAACTAGTGGGGAATCCCCCCCCCCCCCAGGGAGGGGGGAATTTTAGGGTTTCCGTGGGGGGAATTAAGATTATTTCAAGATCGCGTTAATACAAGAACCGATTACTTGATATTGTTTTTCTCTTCTTACTGTACGGTTTTGTACGTCTCACCTTCTAAAGTTCAATTTATAAAGTAAGTAGACCCACAAATCATGTGTTAGTATGTGCTATTAAATTTAGCTTCCATTATTACGTATACTGTGTAGGGATGGGCGGGATTTTTAGGTAGGAAATACGAAAGGGGGGAATGACGTTCTGAAAATATGGTGAAGGGGGCACTGGCCAAAAAAGGTTGAGAACCACTGGTTTAGTACATCATATCCGCCAGCTAGACCATACACAATCACATGTATTCTATTTCACATATCGAAGTCCTTTGCTCTATAGTTGTCTGTGCATAACAGAAGCTCGATTATGAAGGCGTTGCGAATAGTCATTAGAACAATTCTGGACGCCACCCTGCTTCTGGCTTTTATGCGTGCGCAGGTAAATAGTACAATTAGTGGACATGTTAGCAATGACAACAAGCTTCACAGAAATAAATATTCGAATTCGAATGAATATAGAGACAATGCTGTCATGAGTAATTCCGACGATCCCGAAAGCGCGCATCGGGTGTATCTTCAAAATGACTCAACATCCGTTGAAATGGAATCACTAACACTGGGCTTGAAAAGAGCACTGTATCCAGAAATTCCCGTAAACAGTCACGGGAACGAAGTTACAACGTCTGTGACTTTATCTACGTTATCTTCCTCTTTTCCCTCGACTACTTCCTCGGAATATGACACAGTCAGATCCGTGCCGTACACGTACTTCAAAGTCATGAATTCATACTTACACAAAGGGCAGACAAGTCAGCAACCAGATATAAATGCACCAAAATTGGAAATAATTGTAGGCGTATTACTGCCCTTTGATGGGAGCCGACCGTTTGTTGTCAAAAAGGTATCTCCGGCGATCGAGAAGGCAGTCGACATGTTGGCAACGGAGATGGGACCTTGGAACTTCTACAGGTGAGTATCGTTTTAAGTATAATACTTCTCAAATTCATGTATTCAATTTGATAATTCGTCAACATTATTTCATCTTTGTCGCTATGATCATCACCATCGTCATCATCCAGTCACTCATCGTTATACGTAATTGAGGGTTCTAGCCATGCCTTGTCAAACTAATTAGATGAATATTAACTTGAAATTGTGTGTATTCCACTTAGACATTGTAATATATATACTTGGTAGAATTGTATTACCGCCCATTTGTTGCCAGGACCTCAGGGGGGAATGTACAGAATAGCAACAATGTAGACCTGAGAATGTCGTAAAAGAAAACAATCAATACAGTGTATGAGAATAAATCACTCAATATACTCGTTAGTTATTAGAAAAAATCCACAAATACAGGTTAAAAGAACCAAGCAAACAATACAGATTAAGAGAACAGATCAATCAATATTGGCAGGAGAAATAAATCAATCCAGGTTGAGGGAACTGATCAGGCAGTACAAGTTGTGAGAACACATCAATTGATATATGTCGAGAGAACAAATCAATCAATATGGGTCGACAGAAAAATCCCATTAAACAGATTGTGAAAACAAATAAATCAACACCAACTGAGAGAAAAGTTAATCAATGCAGGTTGTGAGATGAAATCAGACAATACAGCTTGAGAGATAAAGAAATCAATACACGGAGAGAGGTCAGTTAGTACAATTTGAAAAGAAGAAGAAACAAGAGAACAACTGAGAGAACCAAGGTATCAATACAGGTTCAGAGAATACTTCAGTATATACAGGTTAAAGAACAAATCAATCGATACAGGTCGAGAGAACCAATCAATCAATTCTGTTTGAGAGAACAAGTCAATTAATACAGGCGGAGATAATCAATCAATCAAAACATGACTAGAGATTAAATCATTCAACATAGGTTCAGAGAACAAATCAATTTAAACAGGTTGCGTGAAATAAGATAATACGGTTTCTGAGAACAAATCAGACATTACAGTTTCAGAGAACAAATCAGACAATACAGTTTCAGAGAACAAATCCGACAATACAGTTTCAGAGATCAAATCAGACATTGCAGTTTCAGAGAAAAAATAAGACAATACAGCTTTGGAGAACAAATCCGGCAATACAGTTTCAGAGATCAAATCAGACATTGCAGTTTCAGAGAGCAAATCAATTAGTACAGGTTCAGAAAACAAATCAATCTCTGCAGGCTGAAATAGCAAATCGGTCAACAACAGTTGTGTCGGATCCATCGACAGCAGACATGTTTGTTTACTTCCCC
This sequence comes from Cepaea hortensis, assembly GCA_963921405.1. Taxonomy (NCBI): domain Eukaryota; kingdom Metazoa; phylum Mollusca; class Gastropoda; order Stylommatophora; family Helicidae; genus Cepaea; species Cepaea hortensis. The sequence goes on along the minus strand of OY992891.1, from coordinate 42,531,294 downwards.
AACTAAGGGGAGTCGAGGAATCAGAATGTCTGCCTCACGTGACGTAGGTCCTGTATTCGATCCTCTGTAAGGCTCCGGTGTTTATCAGGATTGTGCACCACTTCTAGATTTATTGGTCATACGTCATTTATTTATCACACTCGATTTGAAACAAACAAAATCTCTCCTGGCACAAGTCAGCAATGGTAGGGATACCCCAATGAAAACTAGCAAACACTTATCTAACGGGCCTGGGGTCATGCGTGATAGCATAGATTTGTTCTGGGAAAAATGAGACTGCCTCGTGATAATATCCGTTAAGACAGCTCCATTTTGCCATTCAGTCAACATGTAAATGAGCGTAACAGCATATTCCCAGTATGATATAAATCAAGCCACTTCACTCTATGGAGAAAGTACATCGCCGCCTACGTTAAGTCTCAGGATGAAATCCCTTAACGGAATATCTGACCGATTGGGATAAAAATGCATACATGCATTAGTTAAGAGGTAATACTTTACATGTAAGGTGTCTTTGATACGTAGAATTATTTTAGTTAGCTGGTTAGTTAGTTACTTAATTAGTTGGTTAAGTAATGGAGTATTATCCTTGCACAACGGATATGTCCATGGGTGCTCAGTCCACCCCCCCCCCCCCCCAATCTGCCCTTCAACAAATACATCAGCGTCCGGCTGCTAATACTGCCAGTTCTGTGTAGGTTGACGAGACCCCTCATTTTCCGATGTGCTTCTAGTGTATGACAGTGCCAGATTTTACTCTTAAGCCTCTCATTCTCGACAACTACGTGGATTCACAGGCATTAAAGTTCTCGCATCTCCACATCTCTCAAAGGGCATTTATAGAATCGGCAGGACTTTTGAAATGGATGCAGAGCCAGCAAATTAGCTCGCTCATTTCTCTCAATTCTCGCATGCCCGGGACGAAGACGGTGGTGACTTTACGAACAGCAGACCTCCACAGCGATTCAGCCCACTGTTTGCCTGCAGATCCCTTCTCGACTCTTCGGATCATGCTCATTGAATCGCTCAGAACAAACAGAACAAACAGAACAGCCACTTATAAGCTCGTGTCACTGTTGTCACCACCATCGGCACGCTGCTTGTGTTCATAGAATGGACACTATTGGCTTCTTGAATAGTTCGGCCTGCTGAACAAGCTGTGAACCTCCCCCACACTTCTCTGCTGTTGTATGACGGATCCGTATGTACAGATAATCACATCAGAATCATCTTAATGTTTACTGATGAACGCGTTGACCTCTGCATTGACGGCAGCAGGGTTCTGCTCTCTGCACCTCCTGTCAAGCGTGACAACGCAGGAGAAGATGAAATTCAGCGCTGGAGGTACCCATTCCCGACATTGGAGACTACAGACCTGCCTGACAACATCTTCTGCCTGACCCAGACATGATTTGTCTATCTTTAGCCTGTCAGGCTTTTCTCTGAATACAGCTTGACGCAGATGATGCTTCCTATCTGCACTTATTTTTAGATATGCACGAGACCTACAGCTTGATAGGAAGTCATTAGGCGTATCATAATTCACGTAGAATTCAATCTGAGGTTTGCTAGTTCACTGGTACTATACACTCTTCCCATACATTGTTTAGTAATAATTATCCAGCAGTGATAAATAAAAATATAAACACAACAGACGTCCGTTTATACAAGCTTAGAGATGTTCTGGGCATGTGGTACAAGCCACATATATTTATAGACAAACTCGCCATTGGACATGCGATGTGGTCAGTATCGTACCAGCTACCTTTACTTCCCAGACCATTTTTAGGTATTAATTTTAGGTTGGGTTAATCTTGCAGCATAGGTCCATTTTATAAATAAAAATTCGCCAGTTTGGAGATTCTAAGAGATAACCATAGGGCCAGTAAGCAAGCATATGGTCACTGCACTATCGTAGATCCCCACGAGTGCGAAGCGACCATGTTACAAAATATAAAGTTGGGTGGCTTGGCTATATACCAAGAATACCACAAGCTAGTGCCTCATATAACTTAGAAACAATGAAACAAAGCAAGACGGTATGCCTGTAAAACGAATGGATAGGTGGAATATCTGAGGCTGTGAATACCAGCATGGGTGCAGTTACCAGTACAGGTTATTCTAGATATCTCCTCTCAATTAAGCGATAAGTACAATGCACAAGGGCTATAGGATTTACTCATTATTAGGTTTTAAACAAATATGTATCATAAGAGTTGGCTGTGTAAAGAATCATAAGCACTCCGTTCTCATCTTCAACAACCAGCAAAGAGTCATCTTACTAATAGTACCAGTTGGAATCTGATTATGTGTCCGTGTGGAATTTCCTCTAAGTACTGAGTGTCGGCCAAATCCACTGGTAACTCCCTACCGTACTATTATCTCCACTCAGTGAAGGTGTAGCTGTTGTTCCACACTTTACACACGGTCCCAGAGGACCTTGACCACACACAGGACATACATGCAGCGGCCAGCCACAAAGATACTGATGTTTGGACAACACGGCAGTAACGCATCAGTTGATCTGATTCTGATTTGATTAAAATATCTTCATATCTCATATCTTCATTAAAATAACTTCATAGAAAAAAATGTTACGGAAATAGCTGAATCAGATTTAAGCATACACTAACTATCTAAGGTAAAGACAGTCACACAGATGACGTCATTACGATATGAGGTGTTAGGTCGTTACATATTCTAAGTCACAACATATGAGATTAGGTTGCCAGTTACCTTCCTGGCCGCCTCTCCATACCATCAGTTCCCATAACATTCAGAAACAAATTGACTGGTGCCCATTACTATGAAGCTGTGTGTGGAGACGCGTGCCGTGCTGATCAGATACACAATAAACTTTTCACTGCTGTCAGTTGTACCCAGACCACTGGCTTGGTTGACTAGAGCACTAACCACAACACCAACGCAACTTCGACAATTATTTACAGCACAATAATTGTATGTGTCAATTATGGTTAATTGTAATGTGGATACAAGAAGTAAAGATACACTGTTTATTTCAGTTTGACAGTCTTATACGCTGATTCCATGTGTGATATTGCTGAAGCCATTAATCAAGCCATACAGTTTGAAGAAAGACTGAAGACCTCAGCCTTCTTCGGACCGGTCTGTGATTATGCACTCGCTCCTGTTGCTCGACAGGTAGGCTATTGTAGGAAATGTATGTGTAACCGGTATCAGTTACCACGGATGCTGAAGTAGAAGAACACTGACATTCTTATAAATCTAAACTTCGAAAAGCTGGTTTATAAACAGCGCAATGTCTCTGAAATACCTTGGGCACATTGGCACATCCATCATAGTTGGAACTGGATATCATCATCATCATCATCATCATTTTCCACTTTAATCGTGTGGAAATTTTATTGACGGAGAGTGGCATTACGTGTGATTGTATAATGTCTGTGATGCCGTCAATGCATTTTCGTCTCGGTGTCTTCTGGTTTTCGTATTAATCTTTGATGTAGCGCCAATGCTGGAGTATATTGATGGTGTTGCATTCTAACTAGATGGCCGATATATATGGCACACGGTGTTGACCCCACTGTCTGTCTGATAACATCATTTCTTACTCTATCTCGGATAGTTAAGTTGGCAGCGCTTGCAAGACTTGCTCATTGGTTTTTCTGTTTCTCTATGGTATTTGTTGTATTTTCCTCACAAACCACATTTCCACTGTCATTAGATGTTTTCCAGATCGTCTGTTCATTTCCATGTCGCACATTTATACACAAGTACAGGTTCTATGTAGCACTTTAACGTGGTTTTTGTTTAAATAGAACGTTCTCTGACTCGAACCCACACAAGTAAACAAAACAGAGAGAGATACATAAAACACACGAGATAAGAATTAGAGACACACATGAATAATATGGATAGGACACAGAGGGAGCTCCAAGACATAACACACAGACCAAAGGGCTTGGCTTGAGTTGGTTGGATGTCTATTATCCACTAAGGGTTATGGGGCAGAAAAAGAAGAAACGTAATCATCATCATCCTGTGCCATGCCGGTAAGCGTGGATGGTCATTTTGTTGCGCTTGCTCGCTTTGAACTCAAGCGTATCTATACATGCCACTTTTTATAGTAGTGACGGACTGAATTTTGCGTGTGGGTTAACTTTCCCTATTAACAGTGTCCCTCGCCATCAGGCGAACCCACTCCGACTTCAAAGGCACTTGTAATTCACGTTCCCAAGTCAAGGACGCCAACCTCAGCATCATCACACCGGATGTTTAAGAACACCGTTCTTATTCATTCGGCCATGCGGACCTATACGGTCATATTTTCGTCATCTCACCAGAGACGTGGATCAGTTCAGTTTATTTTTATCGACCATACCACACGGCTAAGCCATCCAGGTATTTACTTCTCTGCCTTCCACCTGTTCTCTTCCCCTCGATCTTGCCAGTTGCCACCAAGTTCTTAAATTAATCTTTTTTTCATAACTTGGCCAAGATATTTTGACTGTCACAAAGGATTATATAAAAACTGTAATGAAAGGCATAATTCTTGGAAGAAACGATATGGATCAGCCAACTAGAATGTGGACACAGGATACTAAAGACACCCTCGCGAGGCAGGGAAATTATGAATTAATCAAGAGTCCCACAAGTAAAACGTGATAAGATCGTCGTCTTAGACGGGCCATGATATGTGATGGTGATGTTGTTTCAATGCAACTTCAATATTTGAACTTAATAACTTGTCACTACCTGAGTTAGATCCACTGTTGATGCCTGAGGGGATGGTAGTGAAAACAACGCCCAGAGACTCTAGTCCACGCTTGGAATCAGCAGCTTGTTATTTATGTTGCTTCTTACAAAATACCTGAAGTACGAGTCTGTTAATTTCTGGTTTTCTCCTTGCACATGTGAGGCCACAGAATGCAAACTAACAACACTTTACATAATGCATTGTTTATCATCTTATTCCTTGTATTGCTTGTCTTGCAAGTTCTGTTTCTCCCATGTGTTTCATAATATGAGTGCTCAATACTCTAACCGTTCTGTAACTTGCTGCATCAGTGCACTACGGTATCATTGTTTATAGGAAGACTTCCATAGTAATATACATTCATAACTGTGAATTGCTTGAAAGCTGTTTATACGCTAGAAAACAAGAAGATTATTGCTCTGGAAAGAAATAATGCAGAAGTGAACGATAAAGAAGACGATGAAGAAAGCATTGACGATAACGATAACGATGATCAAACAGAAGAAGGAGAAGGAAAAACGGAAGATTGGGCGGGAGCAAAGTAGAGGACAACAAATGCCACCCAACACATATAGTATATATATATATATATATATATATATATATATATATATATATATATATATATATATATATATATATATATATATATATATATATATATATGATAGCCTTTGTTGAAAAACAAAGGGCATTTTATAGAAGAGATAGAAACAAGTTGGGGAAAATCCTTAAATAATATGGAGTGAATACACATCTAAAAAACTTATGTGGAAGCTTATAAAATAACAGTGAATGCATAGTGACAACTGAAGGATACTCAGAACCCCCCACCATAAGATCCGGAGTACGCAAGGTTGTGTTCTGTCCCACCTCTTGTTCATTACTTATATAGACAGCATATGTAAAGAAACCAGCCAAACAGACACCGAACGAACACCGCATGACGAACAGAACACAGTAGAAGAACCATCGGGTAATTACACCATTACAGAACTCCTATTTGCGACGATCAGGCACTAATAGCAAAATCAGAAGCAGAATTACAAAACCACATGAATAGTCTAAACGATAAGTGTAAGGAACATAACAAGGCGATTAGCATAAGTAAAACAGAAGTAATGATTATAACCAAAGAAGAAAGAACAACGGCGATTCACCTAAACGAACATCCCCATGAAACACGTGAAGAGCTTCTAGTACCTCGGAAGTATAATATCACCAATTGGCAAATCAAAAGACGAGAGCGAAATCAGATGCAATAAGGCAAACCAGCTCATTGGACAAATAGAGCAAATACTAAAGAACAAATATGTATTAATAGTTACTATAGTATGTCCACATTTGTTTGCCTTCATTCACGATCAATTATTTTGAAAACTGTCTGTTGCATCGTTATGAAATTTTTCCAGCCGTCTTATATTTACCCCCACCCAAGGAATACGTCTTTGATAGGTCCAAAAACAACTTAAATCATTGAAAGCGGCAACATTCCTTTGATGTTTTGCTGAATAACTAGTGATTTCTTGCTAACAAAGTTATTTTTACGGTAATGGGAGACCTGCAAATTCTGATGACACACAAAGGCGTATCCGGATTAAAATCGACAGGGTCGGCTGCATTGCACCGGGTTTTTATCCCATATGGCTCAGTTTCTTTCCGCAGCGCGGAAAGCGTCGCACAAAGCACGAACTCCGTAGCTCCAGCGGCGACCCTCGGGAGTCTCCGAAAAAATGCACTCGTGAAATGAAGGACGCGGCCCGGAATCGAACATACAACCTTAGGAGCCCAAGTCAGACGGCTTGACCACTTCACCACGGAGAATCCCGAGAGAGGTGCAATGTGTAATATTAGTAAAGACAGAGAATTTACAGAGGCACGGGGTAAATAATTTGTAAATTAACAGGAAAGTAGAAGGAATATATTGCTTACCTTATTTTTCATTTCCTTCTTGTTTCTTCAGCTGATGCTGATGCTGTAATGTTTAGGGCCTGCAATTCGTCTGAATAGTTGGAGCAAAATATCCCAGTAAGTGTGTACGTAGATTAAGGTCTGCGATCTGCTCAGACCTTAATCTGTGTCGAACGATTCCAGTAAGTTGATGATTGCTCTCGGTTGCATAAAATTCAATCCATCCTTTCTCCAATAGTCCTCTTCCTCTTTCAACACATGGTCCTGACGTTTTTTCCAGTAACTTTTATCAATATTTAATAGCGCGGACAGACAGACAGGCAGACAGACAGACAGACAGACAGACAGACAGACAGACAGACAGACAGACAGAAAGACAGACAGGTAGGTAGGTAGGTAGGTAGGTAGGCAGAAAGGTAGGTGGGTGGGTGGGTGGATGGCTGGCTGGGTCGGTAGGTAGGTCGGTTGGTCGGTCGGTCAGTCGGTGGGTCGGTCGGTGGGCCGGTCGGTCGGTCGGTCGATCGGTCGGTCGCTCGGTGGGTGGGTGGGTGGGTGGGTTGGTCGGCCGGCAGGCAGGCAGGCAGGCAGACAGACAGACAGATTAGATAGATAGATAGATAGATATATAGATAGATAGATAGATAGATAGATAGATAGATAGATAGATAGATAGATAGATAGATAGATTGATAGATAGATAGATAGATAGATAGATAGATCGATAGATAGATAGATAGATAGATAGATAGATAGATAGATAGATAGATAGATAGATAGATAGATAGATAGATAGATAGATAGATAGATAGATAGATAGATAGATAGATAGATCCCCGCCAGGAGCCGGGCCGAGCCAGCTAGTTTATTTATATAATCACGTTTTATGAAAGAATCCACAGTTTGACGACACCTCTGAACTACCCCATATAAATTCCCTCAGTCTGCCAAAAGCGAAAACCGCGCAGACAAAATTCAAAAACAGCGGTTGTGTGTCTTGCTGAAGCGGTAATACTCTTAAAATGATGGAATGAATGCGGGGGACTAAAAATATATACCGCATATTAACAAACATTGAAATCTTCTGTACAATCTCCAGAACAAAAATTGTTTTGTTGGGTGGACATAATTATATGGTTATATGCTAAATCTCATCATTTTCCCTCAGTTGGTTACTGAGATATTGAATTTTATATTGAGGCAACCAAAAAAAAACACACTATAAGAAAGCACTCTAAACACAATCTTCCTCCACCTTTATGCTACCAATGCCAAACTGGCCAATGACAGAAAAAGAGAAAAGAAAAATCACAACAACAGGAACGAGATCCCAGAGAAGAATACTCAGTTTTCAGTTATCACTTGGGGTATCTTCATTGCACTCCGGACAGGTCCATAGGTGCTCTCATCCTCCCCCCAGCATATACATCAGCGTCCGGTGGCTAATAGTGCCAATTCTGTGTTGATTGACGAGGCACCTCTTTTTCCCGATGTACCTCTCGAGTCTGGCCGTGCCGATTTTTACTTCCAAGTCTTTCATCCTGGACAGCGATGTGGATTCACTGACGTCAAAGTCCTCAGTTCTCGACATATCTTTAAGGACGTTAATAACATCTGCACGATAAATGGGCTGGACATCAACAGGGGGTGCAGAGCCAGCCAGTTTGTCAGCTCGTTCATTTCCCTCGACTCCCGCATGTCCCGGGACGAAGATGAAGGTGACTTTACGGACAACAAACTTCCGCAGCGACTCAGTCCACTGTCTACGTACAGATCCAGTTTCGACCTTCCGAATCATGCTCATTGAATTTCTTATAGTCTGTCCAGAAATGAATGCCGTCATTCACGATCAATTATTTTGAAAACTGTCTGTTGCATCGTTATGAAATTTTTCTTGCCATCTTATATTTACCGCCACCCAAGGAATATGTTTTTGATAGGTCCAAAAGTGACTTAAATCATGGTAAGCGGCGATATTTCTTTGAAGTTTTGGTGAAAAACTAGTGATTTCTCGCTAACAAACTTGTTTTATAGTAATGAATGCCACGCCGGTTCAGATGACGACACAAGGCGTATCCGGATTCGTATGGGAGAGGGTGCAATGTCTATTCTGCTGAGACGGAACATTATTACCTGTTTTGCACGGCGAATATAGTTGTGAATGTCGCTGTAGTGGGCTTCCTTCATAACGGTCAAGATGTTGGTCCTCTTTTCATTGAAGTTTATAGAATGATTCGTATGTTCGTGTGTTGTCCAATCATTTGACAACGTGTTTCTTCTCACGTTTCTTGTTATGCCACAATTCGTCAGTTCCCACCATAATATTACTCTTCGGTTGGTATTCAATGCGTCTAGAGCTTTTTTGTTTCCAGTGCCAGTTGTTTGTCACCGTTGAGGGCTTACGGAATTGAAAATTCATCACTGTGGAATACAAACTGTTGCTATTGACAAGTTGTATTGTTTGTGCCGATGCTGTCATGTTAAGGGCCTGCAATTCTTCTTATGAATAATTGGAGCAAAATTATCCAAGTAGGTGTGCATGTGGATTAATGTCTGCGATCTGCCAAGACTGTAATCTGTGTCGCACGATTCCAGTAGGTTGATGATTGCTCTCGGTTGCATAAAATTCAATCCATCCTTTCTCCAATAGTCATCCTCCTCTTTCAACACATGGTCCTCACATTTTTTCCAATAACTTTCATCAATATTTAATAGCGCCGACATAGTTAGTATCTTGACGTCAGACAATTTGAATATAGTATTGACAGCTGCCACTTGTCCTTTAATTTTAGCCCACATAAGTTCTATAGGGTTAAAATGAGAAAAGGTACGGCGGAAGTCTCAAGCATCCATGACGATGCTCTTCTATCAACTTGTCGATTTGATATATATATTTTTTTTTTTTTGGGGCGTCTGTTTTACAAAGTTCAACAATTCTAGCTAGAAATGCGTTTCTGGAAATGGTATGTGTTGCATTCGGAGCAATATCTTTATTTCTCCCTTTGTGCTCGATGCTGTAGGTATTTTGTCTTCTTGGGTAACAACATTGATAACATGCATTGTCCATAATTGGACACAGCGGTCTATCTAGGGATGGAAGCACTGTATTCTCGAGCCAATCTCTAAATACATTAACATTCATCTTATTATGATAATCCCTATTGTCTGTATGCTTTGATACGAACACGAGTCCAGCATTCTGTAGTAAGCCATTATGTGTATTACCAGGAAGGGCCATGACCAACTGCTGTCCTATACTACTGGGCACATATCGCTTTATCTTTCCATCCACTGGTTGCCATTCCTGATCACTTGTGTGGTGCGCATTGATCCACGTTTCATCCAAATACACTATGCCAAAATTTTCTTTGCTCATTTCCCTTATTTCACGTAGGTATCTGCTTCTAATGGCTCCTAAATGCGGTTGCTGGCAAAGGATATTTCTCCTTCCCTTGTACTTTCTAAAAGTGAAGCCTAATGTCCTTATAATTTTCCACAAAGTTGTTTTGGATAGCTCTATGTTATTGTTCTTTCTCAACCAAACCACACGTTTTCTTACAGTCACTGTTTCTTTGGCATCCAGCATTTTTATAATAGCTCGCCTTATGACATCTCTGTCAAAGCTGTCTACAATAGCCTTTCTAACTACCGTTTGGTTATTGCGTGGTGGTTTAATTCCAGATTCTTACACCCATCGACGAAATGACCGTTTACTCAAACCCTGTGCATGCACTGTTCTTTTTTTCGGAATTTGTAATAGTATGAAACAGTTTCCCGCGATTATCTTCTTGACAAAAATATGTGTACAACTTCATAGCGATGCTTTGAAGTGTACAAAATTTCACATTCAATCCCATTGAACAATATTCACACATTCCAATTTTAGCGATAAGTGGTAAGATTTACAACAAAAATAATCTGGTTTCATGAAAGAACCCACATTGACGACACCTCTGAACACTTCCAGTTTAAACAGCGCGGGGTTCTTGCCATAAGGCGAATCCCGTGAACCACGGAGAATATTCAACATTGAACGCTGATTTTCTGGCTGAAGGTGTAATACTTTTAAAATTATGGACTTAATCTCTGACCCATAAATTATATACCGCATATAAACAAACATTTAAATCTGCAGTACAATCTCCAGAACAAATCTTTTTTTGTTGGGTGGACATAATGATAAGGTTATATGCTAAATCTCATCATTCCACACCCCCCCCCCCTCCCCCAGTTAGTTACTGAGATATGGATTTTTATATGGAGGCAACCAAATGTAAATGGACTATAGTACACACACGTCGGTTTAATGCTGTGATTCCAGCCATATGGGACGCAGAGGTGTTTCCAAGGCACCAGGGCCGGGTTATATACTGGCCAAGACCTATTGACGCGTCCTCGTCGAGCGTCCTGGGCAACAGGTCCCTTCGGGGTCCTGGCTAAAGTCAGTAGGATCGCCGATTCCTCCGAAGTCGGAGAGTGTCTGCCTGTACGGCGAGGAACCACCAGTCTGCACACCAATAAGCCAGACATGGGACAACAGGTACTCACGCAAAACTCAGGTCCTGTATGACATCACACTGATGTTGGACAACAGGATGCCTTCATCCGACATACAGAACTTCGCGTTGGAGCTCAAGCCAACGAACACAAGCAAGCAAGCAAGCATTCCAGCCATATGAAAGCCGGTGTAACTGCCATCACTTCCATCGTCTTGCTGCTCGTGGTCGTAGAGTGGGCACCACTGGGTTCTTGAACTGTTCGGCCCACTGAACGTGCTGTAAATGCCAACGCACTTCTCTGCTACTTTACAACAGATCCATCTGTATAGATGAGCACTTCGGGCTATCTGAGTGTTCAAAGATGAGCGCGTTGACCTCTGCATTGACAGCGGCAGGTTTCTGCTCTCTGCATCGTCTGTCGAGTGTGATAATGCAGGAGAACGTGCACTCAAAAGGATGGAGTCACCGACACCCATTCCTTGCCGGGGTTGATACTGGTAAGACTGCAGACCTGTCTAACGACATTTTCCGCCCGACCCATCCATGATTTGCCCCTCTTTAGCCTGTCGCCCTTTTCTCTGAATATAGCGTCATGCAGAGGTGCTGCTCATCTGCACTTATTTTTACGTATGCACGAGCTCTCCATATCTTGATCCTGTGTTCCATTGTCGGGAAGTGAAGGAGGTATCACATTGCTGCACAGCTGGTGTCTCTCGTGCAGCCCGAAATGATGCGCATGTTTTGTTGTGTACCTTTTCAAGTCTTCCAACCTGTGTAGGGCTGACAGTGAGGATGGCCAGGGCATACTCGATGCGTGAAAGCACAAGTCCTTGGAACAGAAGTATTAGCAGCCTTTGCTCGATATTGGCAGTCGCCATGACTTTTATCGCTGACAAACCTTTTCGAGCTTTCGTTATGACATAATCGACATGATCTCTGAAAGACAGGCTGCGATCAAGTCTCACGCCAAAATAGGTAATTGACTGGGTTCTACTCAAAATGCTCCCATCCATTCTTACTGCCGGCAGGTCTGTGTTCATAATATGGTTGTTTAGGGAGAACCATGTAAACGATGCCTTTGCAGGGTTGACAAGGGCACCGGCATCAGCACACCATGAGGATATTCGTTCGAGTTCGCCCTGCACATCATTGGCAACCGCCTGTCTATCTCGACCCTGTCGATACACGAGAATGTCGTCAGCAAATGACAGAGTCCTACCCCTCCCGTCCAACTGTTGTTCAGTGATCGGCACCGTATACACATAGAATAGTATTGGTGACAGTGGTGAACCCTGCGGCAATCCTGGACATATCGTTATCGGTTCACAAGACCAACTCCCACACATTAGCACCACCTTCCTTTGGAGCAGGACTGCAGTTATCCATCGTACAAGGTGAGGGTGCACTTTCAGTCTGAGGAGGGTTTGCATCAAGTGCTCGAAGGATACTCTATTGTATGTCTCTTCTCTGACCTGAAATCCTTCCTAAACATCCTGAGCAAAGATCGCCGCATTCAGCCATGACTCTTTGTTACGTCTTTATCCTCCAGGTGTGGGCAGGAAGCAGCTGAGTTGTTCAAAGTCACAAGCAAGTCTGTGTGCTACAATTTTCTCCACTAACTTGCCAGCAGTATTCTGTATCGTAATGATTCTGTAGCCCTTTATCTTGGAATGGTCTTTGTTCGGTTTTATCAGCGGCAGCAAGAAGCTGTGTAGCCATTCCTCTTTGATCTGACCCCTCTGGATATTGGTGTTGAATTCTCTGGCCAGTTCTTCCATGTCATCATCTGACATCACCAGTAGGTCACGATAGTGGATGCCGTCTGGGCCTAGGGTGGTGTTAGGTGATTTCTTGAGCATCGCACGTATTGTATCAGCTGTGATTATGCATTCTTCGTCTGTCCTGAGCCCCTCACACAACTGAGAGAGTGTCGTTGTGGTCCTCTGTCTGTTGGGCTCGTCTTTCTGGTCAGTCTGCTCTATGTAGCGTGCAAGAAGGGCCTTACCTTTATCCGCATCAGACTTTTTGCTTGTGAGATCTGTGCCTTGAACGTCTGGAATACCCCTACGTTGCGCAGCACCGTTCATGCTCTTATGGAGGCGCCAGAATGTCGTAAGAGATCGCTCGGAGCACACCTTCATGCAGAACTCGTCCCATTTTTCGGCCTTGGCCTGTTTGGCGCAGGATTTGAATAAAGTCATCGTCCTATGGACCTCAGTCTTCAGGTTCGCCAACTCACTCTGTGGCATGTTAGCATTTCTGGCTTTTTGCCAGTCTTTAACAGCCTGCCTCTTTCCCAGCCATGCCTTCTCGACGTCTCCATTCCACTATGGTGGCTGCAACCATGTTTCTTGTCTCCTGCGGGAGGAAGTTATATTTCTTCTTCTGATCTTGCTTATGGCGTCTTGACCAGTGTTGTCATACGGGAAGGCATTTGTCTTGTTTCCTTGACTCCTGGCCCTGTCTTTCTTGATCAGGATGACACAAGGGTAGTGGTCACTGTCGTGGTATCCCAGTATTCAATGTATCGAAAATAGAGAAGATCAGAGATGAAGAAATCAGAGACTAAAGTGAGGGTTATATAACGTTACATTTTATTAGAAGGGAGCAAGTCAAATGGTTTGGCCATTTAGCAAGGCTACCAACTAACAGTATACCACAAACAATGATGCATAGACCAGATGGAAGCAGAGGAAGAGGCCGGCCATATAAACGATGGACGGAAGGAATAACAGAGTTCATGGAAATATCGATACATGAAGCCCATAAACGGGCATTCTCCAGCTTTTATACTTCACCTCGACACTGCAAGGTACAAGAGGAACAAGATTAGATGATTATATATATATATATATATATATATATATATATATATATATATATATATATATATATATATATATATATATATATATACAACGATTATGACGACTGGTGACGATTATCATGTTGATTATGTCACATATATATATATGTATATATATATATATATATATATATATATATATATATATATATATATATATATATATATATATATATACATATATATATATACATATACCCTGTTGAGCTTGACTCTAGTCCGACTTTGTGAAGACACATGAAGGGTGTAGCATAGGTGGGAGCGCAAGCGCAATTGAAATACCACTACTTTTATCGTTTCTTTACTTATTCAGTCTCTCGGTAGAGATTTGTTCGCAGCAGACGAGCATAATCTCCGGCGGGCCTATTCTCGCTGGTCGCGAGATCCGCACAGTGGAAGTATGGGGGTTTGCTTGCAAATAGACAGGCAATATCTCCTGCGGTAGCTATGGCGGGCCTATTCCCGCTGGTCGCGGGGACCGTTATAAGTCAGGTGGGGAGTCTGACGATAGTGCACGCTTTACACAGGTCCGGACACTTGTGATTGACAGATGTGCGCGCCCTCATGGTCCGGGCTCGTACAAGGCCCTCACCTGTGGGACATGGCTGAACGCCTCTAAGCCGGGTCCCTTGGGTGTCAGGGTCTGGCCATAACTCGCCACCGGCTCGTGGTGGTGAGGTCTCGGTGGATTGACGCTGAGCCGCCAGCGTCTGCAGCCTACCTTGTGCCAGACGTATTGGTTACCCATTCCTCTGGAATACACAAGACTAGGCCGAGAGAGAAATCATGTCGTTTGGGCATCACATGATTTCTGAAGCTCTGCCCAGACATTGTGTTGGAATATTGGCCACATTCCACTCACATACTTTGGTCTGTCAAGACTGCAAGGTGTCTACTTATATATATGTATATATATATATATATATATATATATATATGTATATATATATATATATATATATATATATATATATATATATATATATATATATATATATGACATAATCAACATGATTATCGTCACCAGTCGTCATAATCGTTGTATATATATATATATATATATATATATATATATATATATATATATATATATATATATATATATCATGTGCCATGCCGGAAAGCGTGAGCGGTCATTACTCGCCATTTGCAGCTAAGCACCAGTGGCCAATAAAATGTTTCGTACATGTTAATATATTCTGATGTTAATGACAATTTGATGTGTTTTGCGATTGGGAAAATGTTTCCTGTAGTATTTTCCACACCTGTATTTTGTATTTTTTGCAAATATTAAACCAGCTGTACATGTACAGTTAATGCAGTGTTTTTCTTAAACCTGACGATGTGAAAATAAGAAACAAAATGGTGTAGAGATGATACAAATGGCACAAAATGAACATCGAAAATTATGATTTATAACAATAATAAAAGAAATTTATGATATAATTTAACTTAAATATTTTTTATAACATCACTTCGCATTATTGTACACATAGCGTACTCAGCTTACGACCAAATCGTGTTACGACCGATCTGTCTATAGATCGTTCAATAACTGAACGCAGCATATACACATAATTTACTGTAGCCTTTCCTTCTACAAACCCACATCGTTCTTCCCCTATTTCACGTTGTATTTTCTTCCTCACTCTTTGCATGATAATTTGTAGCAAAATCTTTGTGATGTGACTCATTATACTAATTGTTCTATGTTGATAACATTCCAAGGCTCCTGATTTCTTTGGGATTGCAATAAATTCAGAATTACATAATTCATAAGGTGTATATTCGGTATCATATAATGAGTTCAGCAGTCTGGTGACTTGATCTATTCCACATTCTTCTGAAACTTATCATTTCTGTTGTGATGTTATCTGAACCGGATACCTTGCTAGCTTTCATATGTTAAGAATATTTCGAATCTGCATCTTCAAAATTGGCGGTCCTTCATTAATCGAATATCATACTGTTCATCTCTGTTATCATCATAAAGGTTTTTCACATAGTCTGACCATATATGTAAATCTGATCTTTTTCTATTATTATTTTGCCATCTTTACTTTTTAGACAGCCTGCTGATGTACTTGTACATTTATTAGTAAGTTACTGAATTCTTTTGTGCACTAATTTTCTTATTTTGACTGTTGTGTTATTTTTCAATTTCTATGCAATTTTTCTCAAGCCAGACTTCTTTTGCCTCCTTACATAATATTCTGACTTGTCTGTGAATTTCTTCATATTTGGCAGAATTATGATACAGACTTGATTGCAGACAATGAACAGGACCTGCAAAATTTAGTAGATGCGGTTGTTACACACAGTGAACAGCTAGGGTTAGAATTAAATTGTAAAAAGACACAGATTATGGTCGTTACTAGGAAGAACGAAATACCACAATGTAATATACAAGTAAATGGGAATATTCTTCAACAAGTGAATAGGTACAATTATCTCGGAACAGTAATAACATCTGATGGGAGATGCCTTGAAGAGATTAGAACAAGAATCGCCATGGCAAAAGTAGCCTTTAGCAAGATGAAAAACTGACCAATAAAACGATGTCAGTTGAAACGAGAAAAAGAGTGTTGAGATGCTACATAGATCCTGTACTTTTATATGGATGTGAAGCTTGGACAATGAGCAGTCAGGCTGAAAAACATCTGATGGCTGTAGAAATGTGGTTTCTGAGGAAAATGCAAAGACTACCATGGACAGCCAGAAAGACCAATGAACAAGTCTTTCAAGAAACAAATGAAGATCGTAAACTGATTAGAGACATTAGACGTAGACAGTCACAATTTTTTGGGCATGTTATAAGAAGAAATGATTTGGAGAACTTGGTGACAACTGGTAAGATCGAGGGGAAAGACCAAGGGGAAGACCTAGAATCAAGTACCTGGATGGCTTGGCCTTGTGGCATGGTCGAGACAGAAACACGGAGCTGATCCACGACTCTAGTGATCGAGTGAGATGGCAGAAAATGACCGCCCACGCTTATCGGCATGGCACATGATGGATGGATGGATGGCAGAATTATTTTTGTTGAGTCTTCTTGCTTCTATTAGTTCTAAAATTTCTTCGGTCATCCATTTCTTACGACCCACTTTCTTTAATTTTGGAATAGTTGTTTCTGCAGCCAAACTGATTGAATTCTTCAACATTTCCCATTGATCATCCACATCCTGGAATAGGATCTCTAGATCAGACAATATATCAAATCTGTTCTGTACTTCTATGTTGAATTTGTTTTGTATTTCCTTGTCGTTACTCAATGTACACAAATCATATTCAGTGTTTCCTGTTTTATACTTGACTTTATTTAATTTTATCCTCAATGTTCCTGTAAGTAATCTGTGGTCACTATAACACTCAGCACTGGGAACTGTTTTTGCTATTGTTAGCTCATTTCTAAATCTTCTGCTAATCAAATTGTAATCAATCTAGTTTCTAATCCTGCTATCAGGACTAATATATATATTGTGTATGTGTGTGACTGTATGTGTGTCTGACACACTGTGTGTGTATTTTCTACTCCACCAGGCTCGCTTTTGGAATACGCCCATAATAACTGCGGGTGCCACAGCTTTAGATTTCTACTTGTACAAGAACAGAACCTACTCTACCCTAACTAGAGTAGGACCTGCCAATCTACAAGGATGTGTAGGTTAGCTGTTCATATATTTTTAATATTGATTAGCTAGTCCT
>OY992891.1:42286078-42508578 GCA_963921405.1 Cepaea hortensis | reverse complement strand
TATTTTACGATTGTCTTATACAATAGTGCGGGCCATAAATTGTATGTGCATGTACGTACGTGTGTGTGTGTGTGTGTGTGTGTGTGTGTGCGTGTGTGTGCGTGCGAGCGTGCGCGCGTGCGTGCGTATGTGTGTGTGTGTGTGTGTAGTACAATTTGGAGGGTGCAAGCCTTATCATAGTAGGAGGTAATGCACCCTAAAGACTAAATGTCGTGGCAGGGCAGACCAGGCTCTGAGTTTTGGTTGGCAACTGTTCTATGATGGAATCTCCGACTGGCAGACAGTTAGAGCACTGCTTTGCTTTTCTGAGAGCTTCTGTAGCTTGACTTGTTCCAGAGGTATTCTTGTTACCGTTCCTCTGGAGTAAACTTGGCAGGCCGAGTGAGGAATAATGCTTCATGGGCAACACTTGGTCGCTACATTCAGCCCATACTTTGCGTTATGGAGAGGTATAACTCCATTTCACAATATATCACCTGTCAAGACAGAATGGTGCAGGTCGAGTCGAAATCAGATACACATTATCTTGCTCTGCATGTTCCCACTTGAAGCTAACTTCTCCACGGACCACTTCCATTACTATAAACCACTAATTTCAATCGACTTGTTATTATGGTTGCGACAGCCGCTGCTGTAATACCTGCGGCTGTTAAAACATGGCATTTGTTTGTTTTTCCTGTGTAGTTTTGATCAATGAAAACAAAGACAACGTGGGGATCGAGTAGCTAAACACATACCGGGATATGCGGAAAGGGAAATAACAAAGACACGGACAGTCAAAAACAAGCTGAGGTTGATTGCAACGTTCTGTAAAAGACGCGAAATACAAAACTACAATATTTTAAATTATTTTTCAGATTTGTTGTGAAGATTCTGTGCAGATGACTGTTTAGAAGTTTAGAAATATCCCGCGTCGTCTGTTCCGCCTCACCTGTTGAGCTTTGGTTACAAGTTCAACAAAGAGAATGAGTTTTACGTACATAATGGCATCACACAGTTGTCTCTGTGTTGATTCCGCTATTTGTGAGTGTCCCACACGCCAGGCAGAGAGAACAACAGTTATACTCTACCTGTTGTCAATGAGGATGTTGCAGTTCATCTACGGAATTCTTCAGTAATTACATTTTGCAATCAGTATGACGAGGACAGAGAGTTAGAAGAAAAAACAAACAGACGTACGTACACACACACACACACTCGCACACACACGCACACACACAGAGGGAGAGAAGGAGAGAGAGAGAAAGAGAGAGAGAGAAAGAGAGAGAGGGAGAGAGAGAAAGAGAGAAAGAGAAAGAGAGAGAGGGAGAGAGAGAAAGAGAGAGAGAGAGAGAGAGAGAGAGAGAGAGAGAGAGAGAGAGAGAGAGAGAGAGAGAGAGAAGCGACAGTGATAGATGGAAAGATAAACAGGATTTATTTGTGGTGTGTTGCTCTTGGTTTACCTCCCTTATAGAAATGTCTCTAATACAACGTGGGTAAAGTGGTATATGCTATTAAGCCTTTACAGGTTACATTGTATACATGGGGCGTGTTATGTTGTGTATATGTGTGTGTGTGTGTGTGTGTGTGTATGTGTGTGTGTGTGTGTGTGTGTGTGCGTGTGCGTGGATCGAAATGTAAATATAATCACACATATGCTGCTTCCAAATTCCTCTTAATTCACATTACAAGAGTGACCGTCATACATACAACACAGTTTCGATATATCAATGCACAATTCACTGACATAAAACATAACTGATTCAATATAACATTCACGATTCACTGCCACACAACAAAACATGTTCCATATAACATTTCAAGTTTCGCTGCCACGCGACATAATGAGTCCCATGTAACATTGCAGTCTTCACTTTCACACAATAGAACATGTTGCACATAACATTGCAAGAGTCATTTCCATAGTGCAGAGTGAGTTCTATGCAACATTTACTGTATACAGCAGAATGTATTATATATAACATTGCAAGATTTACTGCCATACAACATAACATGTCCCATATAACAGATTCCTCTCCCGTGTGAATTCCGTTGTGTTCTCCATAAGTCTCACGCGACTTAAACCATAAAATACAACGTTGTCTTGCGAAATGAGACACATTGTTCAGTAAGGAAGTCAACGCTGTTTATTCTGTGACGTTTTCAAATGATTTTATATTTTGAAAAGCGGATATTCTGAGAACCACCATCTATGAAACCTGGTTCAGGTACAGTACTCGCAGTATGGCATTATATTAGTAAGTAAAGGAAACTACCTTTTTACGTGCCTTTGTCGCATTGGTCATCTGGAGCCAGGCCCATATTCTTATAGGCCAATCGACACTGTGGATGATGCGGTCAGTATAATGCAGGATGCTTCTTCTTCCCGAGATATTTTCTAGAAAAATTTTAGGCTGGGTCGACCTAGAAGCCTAGGTTTGATGTAAAAATTTTAATCCACCCATAGATCAAACCCATGACTATTATCGTATTTTATCGACTATTACCCTATCATACCACACACCTATAACACGTTCAAGCTATCAACTTGTTTTTTTGTTTTTTTCATTTATACTTAAGGTCTTATTTTCGTTTTACTTCTGACAAGATTAAAGAAGAGCGACAAAGGCGATGGGGGAAGTACTTCGGGTTAGACAACTCGCTTATCTCAAACTTGGCTTTAGTTTTCATAGGATTGCTTCCCTTATTGAGGTTTTCATCAACCAAGTTCTACGAAATCATTATGTTACGAGAATGATAAAATGTACCTACGTTATATATAAAGACTTTGTCATCATTAAGTGCCTTGCTATATGATGCAGGTGTTCATGTATCTGTCCACAGATCTTGGTCTTTGGGGTATTGGAATAATTATATCAATGATATTCGCCGTCTTTAAACATATATCATCTTTTCCTTCAATTTCTACCTCTTCTACGCTTATCTTCTCAGTCATCGCAACGTTCTGTAATATATATATCCTCATTGTATAGGCAAAGAACACTGGTGTTGAGGAAGAATAAAAAGTACGAGCTTGACCGCCCACCAGCTGGGAGCCAAAACAATCCACACAGTGAGGACAATGTGTGGAGATAAGAAGTACAGGGCTCTTCGACACGATCATGGCAATTTTTCTTGGGGCAGTGAAGCAATTATATGCAAGACGCGTATCATTATTGTGGTGTACAACCTAACAATGGGTTTGTGCGTATAAATACATTGGTGAAAAACTCCATCATACATATCGACTTTCAGGCAGTGATAAGAGGCTCACTATGCCTCGTCTCTAAGCCACAAAAAGGGTGTAAAACTGTCTGAGAAAGATGGGGCAGAGCGCTCAATAAAGGCTCAGAAGTAATACGATGAGAGGGAGAAGCAAGTCAAAGTGGAACACGCCTTGGAAGAAGCGTTTATCACTGGGGGTGTACTTGCCAAGATTGCCTCTCGACCAAGACAGTGCGGGAGAGTGGATGGTTACATCCTCGAAGGCAAAAAAGAGTTATATTTCAGGAAACTGTAATCCATGAAGGCTAAATAATATAATTTATTATGGGAAAAATAAAGTTCATGTAAACATTCAAACCAAAAATGTTGCGGCCTTGGTCACAGGTTTCTGTACTACCATGGACTCTACACACATTCCGGGCACAGTCAGGCCTACTTCGTTGGCCCTCAACAAAACAGAACGGTCGGGACTCAGAACCAACAACGCGGCTAATTACACGCGATACATTGCCTGGTCTGAACACACACCTGCGACAACTTTGTGCACAAGAACAACAGACAATTACACACCTGCGATTACTTGGTACTCAGGAACAACAGACAATAACACAAATGTGATGACTAGGTGCACAACAACGACAGACAATTACGCATGACGATAACTGATGCACATGAACAACAGACAACTGCTCAATTCGCTTTGGTAGTTAACAAAGAGGAGCGGCTGACCGATTGGCTAGAACGCCGGACTCTCCTTCGGGAGACCCGGGTTCGATCCATCGGTAAAGTGTGGGATTTTTTCCTGTCGGGGGCGAAAAGAAAATTCTAACCTGCACAGTTCGCGGCGACTGCACTAGCCAGGCGGCCTTAATTTCTCAGGCTCAAAGACCCCTCTGCCATACACCGCAAGGTACTATATTGGCAGTAAATGACAGTTTTTTATTTTTATTTTACAGTTAACAAAGAATGGGGAAGTAATTCCAAATTGTTTCATGTTTCAAGGCCATCATTGTATAGTTGTCTGTCTTATCTGATATTTTTTTTCCCGCATATCCTTTACAGGACATCGCTGTCAACAGCAGCATCTTTCAGCTGTCTGTTGATTTCTTGGCAAGATTACGCTCAGTAGTTTACCATTGCTTTCAGAGCGGCCGGCTCAGTTATTCCGCAAGTCACCAGCGGGGGTCGAAACGCTTCCAGCTCTCGTCCGCTACGAGACTCTGCGTGATAAACGGGATTACGGAGAAAGTGTTCTAACCCCTCGGCCAGAGAGACCGGCATCTGTTATCTATGTAACATATATTTTATCCCCGGCATATTATATGAGTGAGAACCGCTGGAACAGTGACTAGCACATGTGCCTGTCGGTTTAATGGTCATGTATTCGAATCAATCACGAGACAGGGATTTGTATGTTTAATTAATTTGGGTTTTCAGTTCGGTCCAGCTTAGAATGGGCACACAAACATTTTCTGGGAAGTAAAGGGAAGTAAATATACTATCTGCCACAACACATCACTCATCGACTTAACAAAAATGACTCATTAATTATAACTCGGGCTCCCTTATGAGCAATGATGAGTGCATATCCACGCACTTAATGACAATTGAAATACCGGTTGTAATTTTAATGACGCCAGCTGCTATCGAATGATCGCCTCCCTTCGATAATTACGCTGAAGTTGTTTGACTACAGTATGCACGGTGTCCTGTTACGGCATCACAAAATATTTAACGAAACGAACTCTTCCGAGTGCATCACCATCGAATGTTGTATCGACAAGTGCTAATGTATCATCAACTAGCGATACGCATCGATATGCACAGTGTTGGCTGTGTTGCTGGGGCTCAAACTGTGCTGATTGTGTTGCTGTGTGATTTAGCAACCAGCTGGTGTTAATGTGCTTGAGAGTAAGAGAAACACCACCATAGTCGTAGCTTGATGAATGGTAACAAAATCGCCCCCTTTAGCTGCAGCGGGAACATGATGACATCAGAGTGTGAGATTACAATAGGAAGAAAAGTACTTAATCAAATCAATAAACTGCAAAATGTGGGGGAGAATTATAACATTAGATGCAAAATACGCGACTGAAGTTAAAGATATAATAGCCCTTGCACCCTTTGTATTTCAAAAGATAATAAGTACCGTGTAACGACGAATGGTAGAATAGATATATGTATATCTGATCTTATAATTATCCCTAGGTATTTAAATGTATCACCTTGGTTAAGCGTTTTCCCTCCTACTATCATCCCTATTTCGTTGATATAACTATCGTTTCTGTTTTCTTGAATTCAAGGAAAGAGTCATTTTTGAACGCTCTGTTAGTTACTACATATATGTGCATAGTACTAAAAAAATACAATTTCGGTAACTTATTGAAAATGTTACTTTAGAAAATAGGTCACGTTTTCGATGGCACACATCACGAGACTCGGTGTATAGCTAATGAAAAAACACTTTAGAGAGGATGCGGTTTGAAAACGATGAGGGAGCGGAAAGTGGAAAGAAGTAAACACAAACAGTAGCTGTACACTTCCTGTCCTCACATCTTCCGTTAAATATTAATCAGTGCACCATGTGATTGAAAGATGATAATAGCAACGTATTCTGCGGGTGCATCTAGATAGAAACCGATAATTGCAAACAATAATATTCTAAATAATGCAATTGGCCATACTGGTTTTCATCACAGAATAAATACTCTGTTGATTTAAATCACAGATTTCCAAAACCTCCTTTCCATTGCCGTACTAATGAATGCATGTGGTAATGCGAGATGTTCAAATCAAGTATTTTAATGATTGCAAAAATAACTCGTAGAACCAGGGAAAAAAAAACGCAAAACGCGAATAGAGAAAATAACTAGTTGGTGGAAGGCCGAGGTTAAGAAGGCTGTAAAAGAGAAAAAGAAAGTATATAAACAATGGGTGAAAAGCAAACAGGATTGTTATTACATTGAATATAGAATAGCAATAAAACAAGTGAATAGAATAATAAATAAAGAAAAACAAAAAGACTTGAAGGAATATGGAGAAAATCTAAATAAAATCTACAGAGAGGTAACTAGAAAATTCAACAAAAAAAGATTAGTGCAATGAGGACCAGAGCAGCAACCTCTGACCCAGCTGAACTAATTAACAGCGAAAAAGGAGACCAAATAAGTGAACAAAAACAAATTATAAAATGATGGAGGCAGTACCTGGAACAACTTCTCAACATTCCATCAGAGGCCACAGTAATTCAGGAAACCGACATGATGATCGAAGAAATAAAACCAGGCATACTGAAAGAAGAACTTGGGGAAGCAGTAAGATTATCCCCGTTGAATAAATCACTAGGACAAGACGAAATACCAAATGAATTAATTAAAGCAGCATGAGTAGTAGGAACAACATGGCTACACAGACTACTTAACCATGGTTGGGCAGAGCAACAGACACCACGAGACTTCAGCCATAATCATTCCAGTTTTGTAAAAGAAAGGCAGTACAAGAAACTGCACACAAAACATAGAGATTTATCTTTTGAGTCATACTGGAAAAAATGTTTTGCATAATTATTGAGACAGGATTACCACCTAAAATAGAACCCTAGCTAAGCGAAACAACTTGGATTTAGGAAAGACAAAGGATGCAGAGAGATCATCTTTGCTTTTGGACAACATGTAGAAAAATCAATTGGGTGTAATGCAACACCCAACTTAGCCTTTTTCAACCAAGAAAAGGCATTTGATAGAGTAGATAGAAACAAGCTGCGGGAAATCCTTAAACGATATGGAGTGAGCACACTTCGAACAAACTTATGTAGAAACTTATACAACACCAACAGTGAATGCACGGGAAGAACAAATGGGGGGCCACTCAGAACTCTTCACCATACGATCCGGAGTACGACAAGGTTGTGTCCTGACTAATCTCTTGTTCATAACCTACATATACAGGATATGTAAAGAAACCAACCAAACAGAGACCGTAACCGCACCTCATAAGAACAGAAGACAGAAG
The DNA here is from genome assembly GCA_963921405.1 of Cepaea hortensis. Lineage (NCBI taxonomy): Eukaryota > Metazoa > Mollusca > Gastropoda > Stylommatophora > Helicidae > Cepaea > Cepaea hortensis. The sequence goes on along the minus strand of OY992891.1, from coordinate 42,501,363 downwards.
AAGAACCAACGACAAATTACACCAGTAAAAAACTCCTTTTTGTGAATGATGAAGCACTAATAGCAAAATGAGAAGAATAATTATAAGACCGCATGCACAGTTTGCCGGTATCTCTGGCCGAGGAGTTACACCACTTTCTCAGTGATCCCGTTTATCACGCAGAGTCTCGTAGCGGGCGAGAACTGGGAGGGGTTCGTCCTCCGCTGGTGACTTGCGGGATAACTGAGCCGGCGGCTCAGAAAGCGTAATCTTGCCAAGAAATCAACAGACAGCTGAAAGATGCTGCTGTTGACAGCGATGTCCTGTAAAAGGATATGCGAATTTCTTTAAAAAATGTACAGTTTATCGAAGCATGTAAGGGACATAATATGAACATTTACATCAGCAAAACAGAGGTAATGACTATAACCAACGAAGAAAAACACAACAAAGATTCATCTAAAAGAACACCTCCTGAAACAAGTAATGAGCTACTAGTACTTAAAACGTGTAATATCATTAAATGGCAAATCAGAAGACGATATCGAAAATAGGCGCAATAAGGCTAATCTACACAGTGAACAAAAGGCACCAATACTAGAAAAAACAAGTATGAATGGTTACTTAGAAAACACTCTAGAAGACATCTTCCTAACTCTACGCTACCAATGTCAAACTTGGACAATGACAGAAAAATAGAAATGAAAGATCACAACAACAGAAATGAGATTCATGAGAAGAATACTCACTGTATCAGGGAGATAGAAATTGAAGAAATCAGGACTAAAGTTCGGATTACAGCAGCGATAGATTTAATAAGAAAACAGTAAGTTAACTGATTTGGCGATATAATTAGATTACCAGCTAACAGTATACAGCAACAAGCAATGACGTACAGAAAAAATGGAAGCAGAAGAAGAGGCCGGCCACGTAAAAGATAGACAGAGGGAATAGCAGAGTCCATGGGAATCTCAATACATAAAGCCAATAAACGGGCACTCTACCTCTGTTTATGCTCCACCTCGACACCGCAAGGTACAGTAGAAACACAATGAGATGCGATGAGATGAGAATGGTACATGATAGTTAATAGATCAAAAATTGAAGCCGATATTATAATCATTCAATCAATTAGTATATGTAACAATGGAAGCTAACTTAAATAACACATACTAGAACATGTCTAGACGTCTACATAAAAGGTGATTTGCAGGTCTACTTCCGTTATGAAACGAATTTTAGAAGGGCGAAACGTACAGAACCGTTTAATATGGAGGGAAAAACAATACCAAGTAATCGGTTCTTGTATTACCGCGATCTTGAAATAATATTAATTTACCACCACCACCCCACCCCACCCTTTATTGTGCTAGCCATGTGCACTACCGCCTCCTCCCGCCCCACGTACACAGTATGAATATGGCGATTGTAAGGCTGGCAATTTTAATGTGACAGCGGCATGGGTGCAGCCTCTTTTTCATTTCGTCTCGTTTATACAGACAATTCTTCAAATTGTGGTTCGATTATAGAACATCATGTTTTCTGCGTTTTCTATTTCCTGCGTCTCTGCTATTTTTTGCAAGCGTGATTGTTGTTGTTGTGTATTCTTCAACTGTAGCCTCTCTATATTCTTGCTCTAACTGTATATTCAGCAGTAGAGCTGGCTGAAGGGAAAAGACAGCTCTAGCTCTCAAACTTCAGGTGCGCTAATGGTGGCTTAAGGATTCATCCCATACACCGGTCAGTTGGTCCACTTTTCGTTCAGAAAGCAGTGACAAACTGCTGACCGTAGCAATACTCTGACATTCAACCTGCGGTTTATGGTAACTTCCTGTGTTCGACAAATAATAAACGACACCTCAAATGTGGTGAGGCCTAGGCAATTAGGCCTAAGCGATGGTAACAGTGCATTTACAACATTTACAAATAGTCTACAGGAAATAAATGAACTTCTATTTGCAGACGATCAGTGCCTGTTTTACAGCGATGAGGGCAAACTACAAAATCATATTACTAATCTGAGTTAAACCTACAGCAGATACAATATGAGTATAAACACAGCCAAAACTGAAGTAATGCAAGTTAGCAGATGGGTTAGCAGACGGATCAACTAAGTATACAGATGAATAGCACAACTCTGAAACAAGTTAAAGAATTCAAATATCTTGGAAGTATGATCACGGAAAATGGCAGACTGGACAGAGAAATCGAAATCATATGTCAAAAAGCTAGTGTATTTACATATTAACTATCACTGTCACAAAATAAAACCGTGTGTTTAACCAGTTGATTATTAAGAGGCTTTCTGATAAACCGGACTATCTGCTAAGCATCAAGTGTTTCAACTAATACAGAGAAAACATTCATAGTTGTGGCGGCACGTGTTTCCAAACAGGTCGGGCATAAATAACAGCTGTACTTGTACATCTGGTTGACGGATTGGCCACACTCGGAAGTGAGGGAGACGAATCCCGACATCGCCTTGACAGTTTGTCAACATTTGAATACAGATGGAACCCGTGGGATCATGGGGGCAATCGGATGTCGACCATCATCTGTCGGGCTAAATTAACAGTGGCAGATGTATAGAGGAAGTGAGTGCGCTGAATCATACATCGCTTTGACAAGTCATAACATGTCAGAGGGAAAACGGAAGTACTCAGCAAGGAAGTAAACAGTACCTCTGTCAATTCTTAGTTGCCGGAACATCGAGAAGATTGACAGCTTGTTGGGAAAAACTGTTGTTGGGATCATACAGTAACTCGTTAGTTTGTTGGGGGAGTCGAAACAAGTGATGACAACTTTGACAGTGACTAGGCCAGGAAAAATCGATTCTTGACAATGGATGATATGCGCAAATAACACCTGCAGGACGTCACCCATATCACGTGACCAATTTAGGGTTTGCCATAAACCATGATTGGAGATGGGGAGTTGACAAAAACCGTGGATTATGATGGACGTGTTTGTGGGAGAGCTCTACAGTGTTAGATTAATTCTAGATTAACTAGCATGTGTCGTTATGGCAAAGTGTAGTAGCCATCCCGGGAATGAGGCGGTTTTGCATAAGGTAGTCAATATAGTCTATTAGTTCTAATTAATATAGACTGTAGCCTTGTTAAAACTATAGTGTGATGATTAGCACTGTTAGTGGAAACTAGTTAGAGTAGAATAGTGATATTAGCTCTGCTAGTTAAGAATAGAGTAGGGTAGTGGTGATAAGCTATGCTAGTTAAGCATCGAGTAATGATGGATAATTGGGAGACGGGGGAATTGCCCGCTGGGGTTTTGCACTCTGTATGGGTCTTTCCTTGTCATAGCCTGATTCGGCCCTAGGTGGGTAGCTAATCTGCTCTATGACAAAGTTTAGTTAGCTAAAGATCATTAAGCAAGGCAATAGGCTTACACTCAGCCGGTAGGATCAGTGACTAGTACTATCACCAGATGTGTTGTTTTTATCCTAGGTTCCCTACCAGATCCGAGGAAACTCAACAAGTTTTTAGGAAAGGTTCAAATCCCATTCGGAAGAACACCAGTGGAACAGTCAATAAAGTTTCGTACAGAACGTAACTAAAGCTAGAAGGAAGATGATTCACCAAAGACGGGTGATGATTGTTGATGCACCACACAGCATCAGACAGTAGTAACTAACCGAGAACATGAATTATAATAGTTACCTAGTGTGATATAATCTCGTGTAATAGAACACAAGACATGATACTTGAGGCTAGATAGACACGAGTGAGGATCAAGTACATTGACTATTAACATTAATAACTGTGTACACACTACAAAGGACTTGTGCATATTTTTTGTTGGAACGATAAGAACGGTCATTGTGTAGGGTGCAACCGGTCCATGATTAACTGTTAATACCACCGGTGTCTATTTCGGAAGATCATGAAAGGGGATTACCAGAGGTCTACAGAGGCAAATCAGTATCCAGCAGGATGGTTTCGGCACTGGGTGAGATGTACATTCTGACGTAACGTGCTGTGGTCTATCCTTGCTGGGATCAGCTGACTGGGTTGTTGTCTGAGAGTCCGATTCTACACCCTTTATAGAACACGTCACACATTTTCTTCACATACACGTCTCATATACGTTACACTTTTCTTTTAATAAATTAATCTTTATTAATTTTTAGAAGCAAGAGTTGTTGAGTATGTTGCGTTGGGGAAGTATGAGAAGGGGGCATAGTACGACAGTGAGAGAGTGATAGGAAAAGGTGTCCACGGGCTGATGGAGTGTGTTGGACGGAAGCTGTTGGATTCTCCAGAATATTAAAAAGGAGGAAAATATTATAATGTGGGTGTCGACTCTCTTCACTCCAGGGACGACCCTGTAAAGGAGGACACGACAATCACCCTTACTGAAACATCCAAATATACCCATTTCCGCAAAACGACAGATAAAAAACAGCATATTCACACCAACCCTCATTGATACCACAACATCTAGCTTAAGAATGGAGGCGGTCAGTGCAGCTTTCAGCTGGATGGCGAATACGATACACATACACATCGTGATTGTAACTGACTCAGAAAGCATGCTGAGGAAGGTGAGGACAGTCAAGCTTCGGGCAGAGTGGCTTGCTTCGCTTCGGAGGTGACGGGTGGCAAGCATCGCCTGGAACCTTTCTCCGGGGCATGCCGGTGTTCTGAGGAATGAACAGGCGGACAGATTGGCTGGCTCTGCAAAACTTGGTGGAGTATTGATGCATGACACGGCAGATGTGGTTGCGGCCTTGTGGGAGTACGTGTACACCTCGGAGGAGCAAATCGATCACCATGGTCTGGCAAGAATGAGACAGCGAGGAGTGACGAGGGGATCTGGCCGACTCTCGACGCTCAGAAGAAAGGCGAGACGGACATATAATCAGATTGCTACTGGTACTATTGGTGTTGGAACTCTTCACTGGCTGCTGAGGATGGGGGCGGAAGGCTTATGGAAATGCCCCGAATGCTGTGATGTCGGTTACTAAATCAATCAATCAATCAATCAATCACACCAACCCTATGCTACCAATCTCAAACGTCGACTTTATCCAAATCAAACTTTCGCAAAATAAACACCTGCGAGATGAGATACCTGAGGAGAGCTGCCAACTTAACAATCCGAGACCCAGTAAGAAATGCTGATATCAGACAGACAATGGGATCGAACGAACGAACGAACGGACTTTATTTTCAAGGGGTAACAAATTGGTCGCGCAGGCCCTTCTTACATTCGGCCCTTCCGTTAAATCAGTGCATAGTACATTCACATAGGGAAAAAAAAATACATTGTCAAATGAATGTTGTAAAAATAAACAATGCATGTTACCATGTTATGAGACAAATCCCCCACCCACCCACCCTATCCATCCGCGCCCCCCCCCCCACACACACATCCACCACCCAACCACTCACATACCCCCAGGTACATACATTCCCCCATCCATCCACCCATCCCCCACCCACACCTCCCACACACACCCCTACCTACACCATCTCCACACCCACACATCTCCCACCCACCACACATCCCCCATCACACATCCCCCAACCACCCACACACAAACGCAGGCACTCATGAATATACACACCCACCCATCACCCACCCACACATCCCCCACCTTTACACATTTCCCCACACTCACACACACACTTATCCTCCACCCATTCCATAACCTACCAACACTCATCCAAGCACATATCCTCCACCATCCACCCACACACCCCCAACCACCCAGCCAAACACACAACCCCCAACCACATCAACATTTGGGATCAACACGTTGTGCCACATTTATTGAAAGACAGAAGATCAAGTGGTTTGACCATGACATTAGTATGCAACACCAACAACTACCATCACTGGATTTACATCAAAGACCATCTGTGACGAGACCAAGAGGACGTCCAAGAAGAAAATGGATTGACGACATCAAAGACATTGTACAATCACATGGAATGACACTATCCAGTGCCGCCCACCGGGCGCTGGAGCGCAAATTATTCCTCCCCACGCCGCTTGACGGCAGAAGTGGAAGATGATGATGATGATTATGATGATGATAAATAATCTACACCCATCCTACATATTTTAGTTGATTCCTTAGTGGAAAGTGGGCATTGGTCACGGGGACAACAGACTGAGAACCCCTGCCTAGAAATCCACACCAGACACAAAGGCTGGAGGTTAAACTGTTACGGAAACCAAACAAACACAATCCCCAATAACACGCGGGGAAATTAAATTATGAACTTGTAAATCCGGTTTGATCTGTCTGCGGTTGCCTTGATGCGTTCCTGAGACAAAGAACTGTGGGTTGTAAAACAGATTTGACAAGCGACGAATCCGCTAACTCTTGGAAACGTGTGGAGAGTAAAATAGAACGTGACAAGTTCGGGTAACCAGGGATCTGTGTTACAAACATGCAAATCATAGCCTGCTCAAACCATCTGGCCTATATCAGTGAAATGTAAAGTCTGCTATCGTGTCATAAATTGAATTTATGAGCATGCGTTTGTTTGGTATTATTTAATTTACTACAGTGACTGATATTTTCATGCCATCTAATTCCGACCGAGAACAAGCCTGTCGGTGTTTTTATCAAGTGACTTCAGTAATGGCTTAGCTTTGTGACTGGCTATAAATGTCTTTGTAACTGTGCGCATGATGGTCTCCATGGCAAAACGCTTGCGAACGCGGTTCGTGAGCTGCTTACCGGGCGTTCGAAACGCAGCCGCGACCGATTTGTGCAGCAAAGAGTGTCGCGTTGTGTTATAACGTGTTGGTACGGGAGCCAGTCGTTCAGAAAGCAATGGCAACCCCCTCCCCCCTTGCACATCCTTTTACAGGACATCGCTGTCAACATCAGCATCTTTCAGCTGATTGTTGATTTCTTGGCAAGATTACGCCCAGTAGTTTACCGTTGCTTTCTGAGCAACCGGCTCACATACCCCGTAAGTTACAGATGCGGCTAGAACAACCACCGATTCTTGCTCACGTCACGTTACTGACGAGAGTATATGGGATTACGGAGAAAATCGTTAACTCCTAGGCCTGGGAGACCGGCAATGGCAAACAACTGAACGTAAAATCTTGCCTAGCACATCAACAGCAGCTGAACAATCCTGGTGTTGACTGCAACGTCCTTTAGGGGATATGCAACAATTTAAAAAAAAAACGGTGCGCACATGAACATGTGACCCCGTTAAAACTAGCTTTGTAATTATCTGTTTAGTTTAGTCGACGGATCAACATCATGGCACACGAGTGTAACCCATAAGTGTTCCGTTCTACTCCTAACTCAAGCCTGAGTCCGGAGAATCTCAGCTCGGTGCACGAAAATGTTAATTGTGTGCACTTGTACATGTGGTTGCAGTCGACCCCATCATGTGTTGACTGTTTGCTATTTACTAGACAATCTTACATGAAATAGTTCTCCAATGCTTCCCTAACGGCCTACGCTCACACTATCGCAAAGCGGTCTGCCTCTAAAATGGCTTGCGGCTGAATTCGAACCCACGACCCGCTATGACGGGAGGCTGTGAAACTGCGGTTACTAACTCCTAAGCCACAGCCGTCGACACATGTGGAAGTTACAAAACATTAAAACTTTTCTGTCGATAGCTTGTCCAATATTTATAAATTTACCAGGACATTGGATATTAACGGTCTTCTCTTTATGGTGTTCAATTGTCAGGGGATCTGGAACTCTTAGAGGACGGAAGCTGAGTAACTGGAGCCGACAGGCCCAGGCTGTCGTGACAAGGTGCTGATACCTACGGCCTGAAACGTTCACCAAATGTTGGTATCATTTTGTCCTGGTTATACATTTACAGCTAAATACAAATTTGCACGTAATCTCAGAGAAATAGAAACAATATACACCAACAAGGTACACGTTCGAGACTTTTATGAATCAATACCAGCTCCAATTCTGTTGCCTTGCACGAGCTTGTCTCCTTGGCGAAGTGGTGAAGTTGCCACCGCCTACCAAGCAGATTGTGGGTTCGTCTCAGAGCTCCGCCTTTCATTTCTCGGGTGCAGTTTAATTAGTTTATTTCGAAGACTAATGGGGTGTCGCTGGAGCTGTGAAGTTTTTGCTCTGTGCGACGGTTTCGGCAAGCGTGTGTATGCTCTACGAATAGAGGCCGAGCTAAATGCGATACAATCGTTTCAGTGAAGTTTACTTTCTTGCCTTCTGTCCCTTGTTTCTCTTTTCATTGTTCATCATTTGAATTATCTTTGTCTGGCTTAGGAAGTGGTGTTAAATATCTGTGCACCCAATTCTGGAAGCACCAGGGGCTGGAAGATTTGAAGACATGTGAATTGAGACAGCAACCTGGAGCACCTGGGAATCACTTTTGAAAAAAGCCTGTCCTTTAATGATCATGTGGCAGATGGGACTCAATGCATTGAAGTGTAAGCGGCAAGTTACACAAAGCAGAAAATGCTGTTAACATTTTTTCAGCACTTGATAATTTCAATAGTAGAGTATGGACTAGGAATACTCGCTGTCTCCAAGAGGCAGCTAGTGAAACCAGAGCGCAAACAGAATTAAGCCATGGGGGTGATTCTTGGGTGTACTAGGGATTCCCCAATAGTGAGTATGCGATACATCCTGGCGCTACAGACCATTGCGGACAGGCTCAAGGTGTTTCAGGCAAATTCATACCTCACGGTAGCTGCGGACAAGGAACGCCTCCTGCATGATTCCCTGGATGTAGTCAAGTGTCCCAGGCTCTTAAGGGGAAGATCATGGATGGCCCAGGCAGTAGATACTATCAGGGAAGTGTGCTCACTTGAGAAGCAGAAGCATACAGGGGTCAGAGTGCCGAACCGAAATGCAGACTTGTGTGGGGTTATAATCACATTGGAAAGTGAGTGTAAGGAGCTGCCAGCAGGCGATACGGTAGTAAAACTTCAGCAATTAATACAGGACTACTCTCTTATTGGCGATGCGATTATATATACCGATGACTCTGCGTTAAGAGGCAAAAATTTACCTAGGGACTCATAACAATTGCTAATGTTTAGTAAAAAGGAGCTGGACATATACATTACAACCTCAAGTCTGAGAATGGAGGTGGAGGCGGTTACTGTAGGGTTTCACTGGTTGGAGAACAAACTGTATACGCATGTTGTGATTGTGATAGATTCATAAAGCATGTTGATAAACGTGAAGGAAGACTGGGATGCTTCGTGCTGATTGGTAATCACCAATTCAGGTGTCGAGGGTTGTGAGGATTCGCTAAATCTTTTCTCGATAGGTAAAGTGAAGGCCATCTGGGAGCGCGTAAATAATGCAGACCAGACTATCATGGTGTAGAGAGAATGCGGCAGCACGGGTTGTTAGAGGATCTGGTCTGTCGTCACTCAGGCAAGACGGATAAATAATCGGATTGTAACGGGCACCATTAGTATTGGAACGCTAAGCTGGCTGTTGAAGATGAGGACTGAGCGCTTATGGGAATGCCCCAGGTGCAATGATGTCGGTTCTTGACACAACTCAACTCAACTTATTGTTCAACCCTTTCAGAATGTAGCCGGGGTAAAGAAAAGGACACAACAGTAAAGACTGATGCTTCCTTCACTACGGTGCTAAGAGGTAGAGAGTAGTTCTGACTTCGTTACGGCCAAAGATGAAAAGTAGCAAAAGAGAGAGAACCTCACACCGCCCTCAACTGACAAAAAAAATATGATAGTAATTAGATAAGAAGATGTACGAGGTCTTGGACAGAGGCAGAAACTATTTTATAGATATTCACACAGGAAACACCATGTTAGAGCCCAAGCAATGAATTAAGGTGTTAGACTGTGGTAGAAATAGTGGTTGTAAAAACTAAAAGAGACTAAACAAACAAATCAAGGACAAATAAACAAGCTCTTTATTTATTTCTTTTAACAGAACATTGCATCTCAATAACATATACAACAGACAACTGTATATATCAAATAACAACAATGGGTAACCCCTAACCAATCAGCAGCACTTAGGACAACAGGGTACACCAAGTACCACAACACAGGTGTTCCAAACAATAGCTGGTTAGACTGACACAATAAAGAACATTGACACAAGCAACACTGCACAGACAATAAGGCACTACAAAACATAGGTTACACAACATAAACCCCAAGACGCGACATACATAAACAAAAGAGTTGTGACACAATTTACTATCCCACCAAGAACCCACGCTTGCTGAAACTAAGTAGTCAGCCGCTCGGCTTTCTCCTGTGCCATTAGTTTTTCACTGATAAACAGATGGGAAAACCCACATGTCTTGTCTCAAGGCAGGCTGGCCACAAACTATTTACACAGGGCCCAAGCGCCTGCCTTCACAAACCCAGCTGGCTGCTACAATCAATATGGCCTCAGGTCCCTTTGTTTCAAGTGGCGTTTCCGGCGTCGTCCAGATTTTTAACTTGAGATAGACCAAACCAAAATTCGTTGGTTTGGCCCTATCACAAGAAGTTTAAACATTCGACCTCCCCTGCCGGGATCGAAGCAGGACAGTATTATAGTACCCCTGGGTTTTCCTTACTATTATATGAAATGTGTATCGTTCCCCTATCCGTGTGAGCTATTATTTATGCATTCACCCATCACTCCTACATGCTATTTAAAAGTAAAAATGTCAAAGACTCTTGTACAAGCCTGAAAGCGCAAGGGCATGTGATACTTGACCAATATTGTTATGGGCCAATCGGCACAAAGTGGATGATCTTTGTTTCCCAACATTTGCCCTCGTACTCATTGTAGCCTGCGTCGGCCTAGAAGCCCATTACAATATTTAAAATCGCCCCGATGAGGATTCGAACCCATGGGCACGTCGCCAACCGGGGGGAGCGTAGCCCTTACGCTACTGCGACTACCTTAGTGCTATTATCCCGAGCTGCTACATGATAACCCCGTTGTAATTGTTCACATTGTGTGGGGAGCTATGTACCTTTCTTGGAAGGCCTCAGTGGCGACATTGTTAGTGTACTGTACATGCCTCTGTCTTCTCTAAGGCTATAGGTTCGTTTCGGGACTTTGTCATTCGTTTCAAGAGTGCACTTTTCTTAGGGTTTCTAGTGAGTCGTCTCTGGAAATATGGACTGTAATGTGCTTAGGCAGGTCACTCAGCGGAAAAAAAGATCCAGCCATGTGGGATAAAACCCGGTGCAATGAACTTAACTTGTTTGCCTCTAAACCTTTTTTTTTTTTTTTTGTTTACTCCTTCAGAGCTGCAGTGGAAAACGTTATTTACAAGACTAAAATACTATGAAAATCGCCATTATGTTTCCTAACAAACATCAAAGATTCTGCAAAAATATGTTACCTGTAATGAGAAATTATTAATATGATATGAGATGTTAACACCTGGCTTAATAATACAAAGTAACTTGGAAGTAAAGAAGTTTTAAATCCAAGAATTCAAAGCGGCTTTTGTAATTCAATTTGATGCGGAGGTAAATTTATTATTTTTGTTTTTAAATAGGACATGAACCTGCGTCTGTTGTAGCGTCTGTTGTAGCGTTCCTAATATATATATATATATATATATATATATATATATATATATATATATATATATATATATATATATATATATACTAGCTGACCCGGCCCGGCTTCGCCCAGGCCCTGGAGGGGATCTATCTATCTATCAGTCTGTCTGTCTGCTTGTTTGTCTGTCTGTCTGTCTGGCTGACCCGGCCCGGCTTCACCCAGTCCCTGGTGGGGAGCATCTCATTTAATTCATATAAGTAGTCATATAAGCCCTCCCGTTCCCGACTATCTGTCTGTCTGTCTATCTGTCTGTCTGTCTGTCTGACCCGGCTTCACCCAGTCCCTGGTGGGGAGCATCTCATTTAATTCATATACGTAGTCATATAACCTCTCCTGTAGCCATTATATTAGATAAGCAAACATCAAATTCTGTCAAAGGATATCATGCTGTGTCAGACAGAGTCCTATTAGTAAAATTAAACGGAAGACCTTTTAAAATAAATGTCATTCAAGTATATGCCCCAACAAGTGAAAGCAGTGAAGAAAGCATAGAGGAATTTTATAATGACGTGGAGTCTGCTTTGAAGAACTGCAAAAAATCAGAAATAAATATCATAATGGGTGATTTCAACGCAAAAATAGGACAGCAAGGCGATGGATGCAGTGTAGGCAACCATGGTTTGGGAGAGAGAAATGAAAGAGGATACAGACTTGCAGAATGGGCAAAAGAACAAGAAATGGTTGTAGGAAACACCTGGTTTAAACAGCATCCTAGAAGATTATGGACATGGAGGAGTCCAGACAGCAGGATTAAAAACCAGATAGATTACATCCTGATTAGCAAAAGGTTTCGAAATGCGTTAACAGTCGTAAAAACAGTTCCAAATGCAGACTGTTACAGTGATCACAGATTAATTACAGGCACATTGAGGGTAAAGTTAAAGAAAGTCAAGTATACAGCAGGAAACCCTAAATATGACTTGTGCAAATTGAAAACTGACAAAGAAATACAAGATAATTTTAACATAGAAGTAAAGAACAAATTTGATATATTGTCTGATCTAGAGATCCTGTTTCAAGATGTAGATGATCAATGGGAAACGATGAAGAATTCAATCAGTTGCGCAGCAGAAAAAACTATTCCAAAAGTAAAGAAAGTGGGCCGTAAGACATGGATGACTGAAGAAATTTTACAACTAATGGAAACAAGAAGACAGAACAAAAATAATCCTGCCAAATAGGAAGAAATTCACAGAAAAGTGAGAACCTTATGTAAGGAGGCAAAAGAAACATGGCTTGAGAAAAATTGCAGAGAAATTGAAAAACAACACAACAGTAACAATGCGAAACTAATGCACAAAAGAATTCAGGAGCTTACTAATCAAAGAACACGTACATCAGCAGGCTGCCTAAAGACAAAAGATGGAAGAGTCATAATAGAAAAAGATCAGATAATGGTCAGATTACGTGAAAAACCTGTATGACGATAACAGAGACGAACAGTATGATGTTCAAAATAATAATGAAGGACCAGCAATTTTGAAGATGGAGGTTCAGAATGCTCTTAACCATATGAAATCTGGCAAGACCCCCGGTTCAGACAGCGTCACAACAGAAATGATTAATGCTTTAGAAGAATATGGAATAGATCAAGTTACCAGTCTGCTTAATACAATATATGATACTGGAAATATACCTCAGGAGTTATGTAATTCTGTATTTATTGCAATCCCAAAGAAATCAGGTGCCTTGGAATGTGATCAACATCGAACAATTAGTATAATGAGTCACATCACGAAGATTTTGCTAAGAATTATCATGCAAAGAGTTAGGAGGAAAATACAACCTGAAATAGGAGAAGAACAATGTGGGTTTGTGGAAGGCAAGGGTACAGTAAATGCTGTGTATATACTGAGAAACATAATCGAACGTTCTATAGAAGTAAACAAAGATCTACACCTTTGCTTTATTGACTACACAAAGGCTTTTGATAAAGTGAGACATGTCAACATGATAAGGATGCTTGAAGATCTACAAATTGATGGAAAAGATCTTAGACTTGTAAAAAACATATATTGGAAACAACAAGCTGCCATAAGAGTTGATAATGAAGTAAGCCAATATCAGCCTATTAAAAGGGATGTGAGACAGGGATGTGTAATGTCTCCAGATCTGTTTTCCCTGTACAGTGAAAGTATTGTCAGAAATAGTGAAGATATGGAAGAAATCAACATTGGGGGACGATGCATCAATAACATTAGATATGCAGATGATACAGTCTTGATTGCAGACAATGAACAGGACCTGCAAAATTTAGTAGATGCGATTGTTACACACAGTGAACAACTAGGGTTAGAATTAAATTGTAAAAAGACACAGATTATGGTCGTCACTAGGAAGGACGAAATACCACAATGTAATATACAAGTAAATGGGAATATTCTTCAACAAGTGAGCAGGTACAATTATCTCGGAACAGTAATAACATCTGATGGGAGATGCCTTGAAGAGATTAGAACAAGAATCGCCATGGCAAAAGTAGCCTTTAGCAAGATGAAAAACATATTGACCAATAAAAAGATGTCAATTGAAACGAGAAAAAGAGTGTTGAGATGCTACATTGAACCTGTACTTTTGTATGGATGTGAAGCGTGGACAATGAGCAGTCAGGCTGAAAAACATCTGATGGCTGTAGAGATGTGGTTTCTGAGGAAAATGCAAAGAATACCATGGACAGCCAGAAAGACCAATGAACAAGTCCTTCAAGAAACAAATGAAGATCGTAAATTGATTAGAGAAATTAGACGTAGACAGTCAAAATTTGTTGGGCATGTTATGAGAAGAAATGGATTGGAGAATTTGGTGACAACTGGTAAGATCGAGGGGAACAGACCAAGGGGAAGACCTAGAAGCAAGTACCTGGATGGCTTGGCCTTGTGGCATGGTCGAGACAGAAACACGGAGCTGATCCACGACTCTGGTGATCGGGTGAGATGGCAGAACATGACCGCCCACGCTTACCGGCATGGCACATGATGGATGGATGGATAACCTCTCCCGTTCCCGACTATTTGTTTGTCTGTCTATCTGTCTGTCTGTCTGTCCCGGCCCGGCTTCACCCAGTCCCTGGTGGGGAGCATCTCATTTAATTCATATACGTAGTCATATAAACCCTCCCGTTCCCGACTGTCTGTTTATCTGTCTGTCTGTCTGACCCGGCCCGGCTTCACCCAGTCCCTGGTGGGGAGCATGTCATTTAATTCATTCATGTCCCTTGGTCTCTGGGTAGTGAGATCTTACGCCCGTGTGTATTGTTGCGCACGTAAACAAATCCCTTGGCAGTTGGAAATCGAACAAGATTAGTCTAACGGCGCTGCTCGGGCAACATTTCGAGTTAAAAATCTACCCAAACTATTTCAGGATCCTCGCCGGTGCTACAGAGTTCGTGCACTGAGCTGAGATTCTCCGAACTCATGCATGCGTTAGGAGTAGAACGGAGCACTTATTATCGTTATCATAATATCACAATATAAGCGTTATCACTCTAGAAAGTGAAACTCAAGAAGGTGACAATAGCATATCTTGGGAATCACTGGGTGAAAATGTCTGGCATCTAAGTTGTTTCTCCGGATTACAGCTGAAAATATGTGCATTTGAAGTGGCCCGTATTAAACCAAGAGTCAAGTCCCTCATTCTTATTGCTCTTGGCTCATCAATGGCTGCTTTTCTTTGATAGTGAACATTGTATTATTCTCAGTAAGCTAGTTTCAAAAGATCCGCCACACTTCAAAGCAGGGAATAGAACAAAGAAATTAAATTAAATAAGCACATACAGAAATAAATAGTGACAGGAAGGGAGGAAACATTTTACACATTGAATTATTCATTAGAACAGAGACTTTGAGACAAAATGAAGATAAAAGGTATGGAGAGCATAAAGAAGGATTTATGAAATAAAAAGGAAGAAAAAAAACACAGAGACAAAAACAAAACATGCATTTAATCTCACGCTCTGTCGACGGACACGAACTTCTAATGAGACTTGAAGGCGGCCTGACACAGGGAACCTAGAAAGTAAGCATGACCAGAAAGAGGTCATATAGAAAAGAAAAGCCAGTATCTGAAACAGAGAGTAGAAGTACACGCCACCGGCAATAACAACATCATGTCATACTACCATTAACATCCCATGATAATGATCATATCAGGTGCACATGATGATACTGGCTAGATTACACACTGTAAAACCGACTGAATACGATATTTTGGCGTGTTTGTTGTTAATGTTGGTGTTTTAAACGTGCGATTATCGTATCTCGTTGGCTAATCATTGTTACTGACATCTGACAACTATGGGGTTAACTATGGAGTTTAGGTTGGTCGTTGTGACAAATGTGATTTAACTGGAGAGTGAATGTGTGTGTGTGTGTGTGTGTGTGTGTGTGTGTGTCTGTGTGTGTGTGTGTGTGTGTGTGTGTGTGTGAGAGAGAGAGAGAGAGAGAGAGAGAGAGAGAGAGAGAGAGAGAGAGAGACCGAATGAACTTTATTTTCAAAGGGTTAAGAATTGGGCACGTAGGCCCCATAACATTCTGGCCTTCTATCACTCTCTTTCATACATTATCTCATTCACACATCATTTAAGGCTAACTGAGAATAGCAACGATATAAAAGATATGCATTATAAAGGCATGGAGAAAATGCACAAATGAATAGTGAGAGAGAGAGAGAGAGAGAGAGAGAGAGAGAGAGAGAGAGAGAGAGAGAGAGAGACAAACACACACACACACACACAGAGAGAGAGAGAGAGAGAGAGAGAGAGAGAGAGAGAGAGAGTATATTGAAATTGAACAAGAGCAATAAAAGAGGAATTCTTGGTTACAAGATATGTGTACTGTAAACGCGATAGATTAAAGGACCCAGCTTCCATGTCTGCGTGGCACGTTGAGAAAATGGTGCTGGGCCAATATCTTCTAAGTGTTCATGCCACATTGAGAATCAGTACTTGGTCATTACGTGGTTTCAGAATGGACACCGCTGCCCTGGGGACTTTCCCACACATGCTCCTCCTCTTCCTCAAAAGCCACAGAAGAGTACCCATGCTGATAATTCCAGCAGCTGCCTGATTAGAAGCCCGTCTAGCTTTTCCTGTTGACCAAGCTCTCTAGTTAATCCTTATTAAACCAGTCACTCCAGATAAGGATATTTTGTTCATCTGCACACTCGACCATGTCCCAGAGAGCCTTCACCACATCATTGTTATTTTAAAGTATGTCTTCACCCACAGAGCAGCAGCAAGTCCACCAGACTGTTCACTGCACTACGCTTCCATTTTACAGTCTAGATATGGTACAGGGCAATATATTGTATGGAATATTGGGTGTGCAGGAAGACCCGCATAGTTTATATGTCTTTGTGGTACATTGTGGTTATGATACAAGCCCTATTTCACCCCCGCATTTGCTGCACATTAAAGAGAACATGTCAGGCGTTCTTGGTGGCACATTTGGCAAATGGTGAGAAATCCACACCTTCAGTTAATATCATGCTGCGTGCCTTACTTCCAGAAACGTTTCTTGTGCCTATGCTATGAGGCTGCTTGAGCCCCTTTAACAAGACGATCCTGAACATTCCCGGCCTCGAGATGAATTAGAAGACATTAGCAACCAATAGTCAAAATTAATGTAGTCAGATGGTTTAGCAGCTTTCTCCGCTAACCCCGAATACTCTCGTCACGTGACGCGACGAGAATTAGCAGTGGTTCCAATCGCAAAAGTGACTTATGAGAGTATGGAGCCGGTCGCTCAGAAAGTCGTGGCGTGCTGATGAGCGTAATCTAGCCTAGGAATCAACATACAGCTGAAAGATGCTGGTGTTGACCGCAATATCCTGAAACAGGATGGAAAAGCGGAAAAAAAAAAAAAAAGATAGAACATTTAACCGAAAATGGTGACGAGGCAGATCGGAAGAAATATAATGTTGGGGACTTTCTTTATTACATGATTGGTCATCTCTGCTGTGTTCTTATGTAATTCAACGACCTGCATGCAGGGAAAATATATCAAAGTTTTGCAGGCTCCGAGTGAATACAAACTTTGCAGGGCGAGGCGTATGTTACATTATTAATTGCCCGTGTCTTTATTATTCGAAACGATTCTCTCCTTGCTTCTTGGTGAATGGTTCTTTGTTTGTTTATATGTTCTTTGTTCCTACATTCAGTATTTCTCAACAGGTGTAAATATGTAAAGGTAAGAGTATCGACTTCATTGCACCGGGTTTTATCCACAGGACCTGGTCACTTTCTAAAGAACGATCTGCCGAAATGGTTGCACAATACACGAACTCCTAGGGATAGAAACTAAAACAATCCCACTGGTGAACAAAATGGCGGAGACCGAAGACAAACTCAGGATCTTAGCAAGGCCAGTCAGGCGGTGTAATCACTTCACCAAAAGGACTCCAGGGCTGCCCACTCCCTCTCTTCCATAGCCCCAGATGCCTTAATTCCTGTGTTATAATCTATGTCAGCTCGAAATGTTCATGTCAAATGTTATTCTAGTTTGTTTATTAATTAAAAACATCTCATTGTCTCTTTTCAAAGAATGTTTATTTCTTAGCACATTTTCTCTTTTCATCTTTGCTGTTCCAATACGATCTCTTAAGGT
The DNA here is from genome assembly GCA_963921405.1 of Cepaea hortensis. Taxonomy (NCBI): domain Eukaryota; kingdom Metazoa; phylum Mollusca; class Gastropoda; order Stylommatophora; family Helicidae; genus Cepaea; species Cepaea hortensis. The sequence continues at coordinate 42,483,231 of OY992891.1, read as the reverse complement.
CATTTTGTAATATAATATTTTCATCTGGCATACTTCCCCGTACTTGATCTTTTCAATTATTCTCATGTATCAACCGCAAAAACCAGGCTAAGAATATGAGACTTAATAAATATATTCCAAAAGGAGATAAAGAATTCCAAGACCGATTCGGAGTGTTTGTGAACACAGATACAATTCAGTAATTAAAATACAAATTACAGATGAACCACATGAAATGACAGGGATCTCCATTAGGAAACAGGTACAAATGTATTACCTGAAGTAAAAAAACAACAAATAATAACATAAAAACCAATAAGAATGCATGAACGATTGAAAACATTTAAAAATTGGATGACAAAGGAAAAGAAAATAATAGTAACAAAGACGAATGTGACAAGATAATTAAAGAAATTACAGATACATCTGTAAATAGAAAAGAAAAACTGGTTCAACAAACAGTTCAACAACATGGAATTACATTTTATTTATTAAAACACGAAAGAGGTAGGCGTGGCTGAGAGATGTTTCGCGATTCAACTTCCTTTTCTGACGGCAACGTAGTGGTTTCCTTCCACATGTCATGGCCATGGCAAAGCCCTTGCAAACTATAAAAGTGTATATCACAAAAAGCCAATAGCGGCTGGCATTGACTGCAATGTCCTGCAAAGAACAAGCAACATTTTACTAACTGAAAGACACAAACACACACACAACAGATGGACATTCAGTAAACTGTCAGGAAGACAATGAAAATGGTGTTTGAAATGTAAACACAGAGAAGTATTACTCGAAGAAGATGTTGCAATAAAGAGACAAGATCAATATGAAAGAGATTGATTTAATGAAGACAGAGCAGAATTAACAAAAGAATATAACTTAGCACTGTTGTGTTTTATGACCTGGACAGACCTCTAAATTGTGTACATGAGTGTGATCATGTCTGTAGATCCTTTGAATCTCGTCTAGTCAGATATGGCTCAGCTACCGTATAACAATAGACGGTACTACCTGCTTTCTGTAAGCACCGAATGTTGTGCTGGGCTCACCAAACCCAGCACCCCTACATTCTGCGGACGGTTTCTGGCGGAGAAGCACGATTGTGAGGATATTACCCTAGTGTGACGAAATACAATCTAAAGACTAAATGTCATGGCAGGCAAGACCAGCCAATATGCCTGGGTCGGACCTTGTTGGAAGTTCCAATAGGCGGACAGTTAGCTTTACTGTTCCGGCTGTTTCTGCAACTTGTCTTGTTCCAGGCGTATTGGTGTTACCTTTCCTCTGGAGTAAACTAGGCGGGCAGAGACGGATCTGTTGCATGGAAAACACATGGTCTCTAAATTCAACACAGGCTTTGTGCTATGAAGAGGTATAACTCCGATTTACAAACTATCATCTGTCAAGACGGCATGGCGCCAGTCACGTGGTGTTTGATGTTGTACTAATTGTTTCATTGGTTGTCCACGCACTGGAAGTCCGTGGGTTTAACTTTGTGGTTTGTCGCGTGGGTCTTGTGGACCCTGACAAGGGATAACCTCTCTCAGAGTGAGGCTCGTGTAGAGATTTTTCTCCAGCCCCGCACGAAAATAGCATCTCTGCAGGAACTATGTTGCCGAGTTGTCTCAGAAGCCAGTGAGTTGTGCAACACACGTACTAGAATGATACATCTCTGGAGAAGGAGATTATATTGTACATACTTCATGATTCCACACAGCACACGTTGTCTGACGGAGACTGGGGTGGTAATGTTGCATCAATAGATGTTGTGTCAGTCTCTGGCAACAGGCTCCAACATCACGCCTAGACGGTGCTGTTCTACTTTAAATCCAAGCCTACTCCACTTCACCTGTGTTAGACTCTACACCTGGACTTGTGTTTCTGCTCATACTAAATAATAAATCTCGTAAATGGTTTCTCCTGAGTATGTAAGTTGGGAAATGAAGCCCCCCCCCCCCCCCCCCCCAAAAAAAAAAAAAAAAAAAAGAATGGTAATGTGGAATGCCGTGTTTACAACTAGAGTATGCTTGGCTGAGTGAGAGCTGTGCTGTCACAGTGGCTAGAATGCTTATCTAACGTCACAGTTGTGTTATCCATTTCCCATTAAGGCGAGGGATTTTTTACAAATTGAACTTGGATATCAGGTCAAAAAACTATCTGGGAAATAAACTAGTGCGGCTTGAAACTGACCACACCACCCATCGTTTGACCATTTGTCTCTAAAATTATAGGGACATCACCGTATGGGTAATAGAAATCTAAGCGTAGGGAAGGGCCCTTTTCCCTCTTTTATAATCATCTACAGCCAGGATGCTCCTTAATGCACTCATCAGTTAAAGAATAATACTTTACAAAGCGGTGCTGCATTAATATAGTGGCTAGAGACTGGCCTGCCCGCGCTGTGGTCATTGTTTTGAACTGCTGTTGACAGGTATTTTTTATTAAAAATTAACCTGGTCTTCGCCGGCTCCTTGGCGAATTGGTTATGGACGCAGTTCATAATCCCGCATACCGCGTTCAAAACACAACTGCTAGCGATTTTGCAGCAGACCGCCTTGCGTTGGTGTTTTACGAAATGTGATGGGTGCCGGTCGTTCAGAAAGCAATGACAACCTACAGAACTTGAATTTGCCAAGAGATCATAACAGCAAACAAATGTTGGGGTTGACTGCCATGTCCCGTTAAAGGATATGCAACAAACTGTTAACTACTACTGTTACTACTACTAACATGCAATTATACGCAGTGGTAGTCGAAGCAGTTAACACGGCAGCAACAGTTACTGTAGTGTACGTTGTAATAACTAGGATTAAGGGAAGATGCTCGACTGTATTGCACTGGGTTCTGTACCATATGGCGCAGCCTTCCTCCCGCAGTGCACATGCCGCAAGCCTCTCTAAGAATGCGATCTCATCAATGACGACCTAAGGTCAGCATGGTCGAATAGATTAGAACGCGTGTTCTTAAACATCCGGTGTGCTGATGCTGAGGCAAGGTTTCCAACCCTTACAACAGACAGTTGGACTAAAATGTTGACCGCTTGTTCTTGACTTGAATACGTAGATTACAAGTACATCTGAAGTCGGAGTGGGTTCGCCTTATGGCGAGGAATACTCTTAATATGGAAAACTAATCCACACGCAAAATTCAGTCCAGCACAACTAGAAGTACTGTGCATGGACTAAACTTGAGGTCAAATCGAGCGAGCAGAAAAAATGACGACCCACAAGGGTTTCGTAAAAATAACTGGGCTCCACAACTGAATTAAAGCGTTAGATTAAACATCCACGACCTTCGCGGGGCAAGGTAGGACCTTACCACCTCACCACTGAGACTGTGAGTTGTAGTTGAAGTTAATAGCTATGCTACATGGGTGTTTGTGCTACACTACCAGCACTTGTAGTGGTGGTTATGGTAAAGGAAGTAATATTAATAGCAACACCAATGGTAAATTATTCAATACTTAAAACATTGGCTGTTCTTGGCAGACGTTTTTGTCCGGATGGTATCAGCACTGTGATTACACCGAGTCATGCTTGCAGTAGAATACGTCACTGTTGATTTCCATTTATTTTACTAAATTAATCCTGACATAAGCAGATCAATGTATTAATTCTACGGAAGGTTTTTTTTGAGCGATATTTTCGCATGTACACATGACCTCTCACTTCAGACACGATGACCTGGGAGTTGTTTGCGAAAAAATGCTTTCGTTTGCGATGTAAAAATAGAAAACGCAGCCGGCGTATTAACACACGCTTGTTTCATCTTAGAAAAACTCAGGAAATCTAAACGGAAATTAACCAAAATATGTTGAGGCTGTTCAATCTGTCTTGATCTCCCATTCTTGGTGACAGCATTTGTTCTTATGAGTGAGAGATAAATATCCATTGCCCACGTCCTGATCCCCCATTCTTGATGGTAGCATTTGTTCTCATGAGTGAAAGGTAAATAGCCCTTTCTCAAGTTATGGTCTCTCATTCTTGATGGCAGCATTTGTTCTTATGAGAGAAAGGTAAATAACCCTTTCCCACGTCCTGATCTCCCATTCTTGATCGCAGCATTTGTTCTTACGAGTGAAGGTAAATAACCTTTTCCAACTTCCTAATCTCCCATTCTCAGTCTTGTCCATGGGACATAGTTTTCTGTCACATCCCATCCCATGGGATGCTAGTCCCATCCCATCCTATTCCGTGGGATTCCCACTATAATATTAAAATGGAATACAGTTTTTTAAAAAAATTATGAAATTTATGAAAGTTTAGGTTTATTGTCTACTAAATAGGACTACATGTACACAGAGACATGTAATCATTACGGATTCAAAGAATATGCTTAGCAAGGTGGAGAAAGGAATGTTTCGTGTGGAATGGCTCTCGTTGCTTCAGAGGTCACAGATTGTGAGAATTGTATGGATATTTTGCCCTGGCCATGCGGGTGTACGGGGGAATGAACAGCCTGATAGGTTAGCAGGGAATGCACCTCTTGGTGGTATCTTGCCTATGGACAAGGGGGAGGTGGTCGAGCACTTGTGGGACCAGGTGGAGAAGGCGGAAGAACAGATTGAGAACCAATATGTGGAAAGAATGAGATAGCGGGGGATCGGCAGAGGTTCTGGAAGAATCTCAAAACTGAGAAGGAAGACCAGGAGAACATTTAATCAGATAGGGGTGGGAACGATTAGTAGTATGACTCTTCATTGGCTGTTGAACGAGGGGACTGAGTACGTATATGGGAATATCCTGACTGCAGTGATGTCAGTTCTTGACTCAACTCAACTCAACTCAAGAGACATGTAAAACGACATAATTTATTGACTTTTATATTCATGGGGATTTTTTTTTTTTTTTTTAAAGTTTACTCTATATATGACAATTCAGTGACATTCTGACACTCTCATTCTGTTTCTGGGTCACTCTGCTCATTCAGTACATTATCAATTTCCAGCTGATCGACTGTTTCTAATAATTCAGTTAATCCAGGTAATCCCTGAACCATTTCCACAATTTTCATCTTACATGCACATCTGCTATGCACAGAGTTTATGACGAGAGCTGGTAACATCTGTTTTCGTAACTTACTCGACAACAATCCAGCTGCATTAAATAAACGCTCTATTGCTGCTGATGACACTGGTATGGCTAAAACAAGTTTCACACTTTCTTTTAGCAGTGGAAACCTAATGTTCGTTTTTCCAATAATTTAATGGTTGTTTGGTGGGTTGCGGTAATTTTTGAAACATGGTTTCAAGGCGTTTGTTTCTGGGGTCATCAAACTTAAGTGCTTTGTTTGGTGGATGATCAAAAAATTAAAATATATTTATTAAAAAAAATATAAATATATAAAGAAAAAAGAAGGATAAAAAGCTGTAAAAATGTATTATATATATATATATATATATATATATATATATATATATATATATATATATATATATATATATATATATATATATATATATAGATCCAAGATCCGGCCATTGGCACCAGCTGGACTTCATCATCACACGGAGACAACATCTGAACCATATATCATTGACTCGAAGTTACCACAGTGCTGACTGTGATACGGATCATTCTTTGGTTGTTGCAAGGGTTAGACTGAGACCAAAGAGAATCTACACAGCTAAACACAAATCTAGCCCCAGGATTAATATTATTAACACTCACGATCCTGATAAGTGCTTTTAGTTTCAACAGCAACTTGAAGACGCTTTCACTGATACACCAGAAAACTGTACAGTAAATGAAAAGTGGGGTCAAATTAAGGAAACTCTTTATAAAACTGCTGTAGGGGTTTACGGCACTGTGGATCATAAGAGGCAGGACTGGTTTGCGGCAAACAGCGAGACTCTGCAGCCCTTGATTGATAAGAAGAAGAAAGCTCTTATAAGAAACAAGGAAAGACCAACGCGTAACACTCTGAGTGAACTAAGGCAAGCTAGGAAGGATGTGCAAAAGGCTGTCAGGCAGTGTGCAGATGATTATTGGATCAAGTTATGTGAGTCCATTCAAATCGCAAGTGATAAGGGAAACATAAGAAGCATGTATGAAGGAATAAAGAAAGCCTGTGGTCCAGTGATCAAAAGAAGTGCACCATTGAAAACCTTGACTGGAGAAATCATCACTGACAATAAACAGCAGATGGACAGATGGGTAGAGCACTATTTGGAGCTTTACTCAAGTGAGACCAAACTAGCGGATGATGCCCTCAACGCCATAGAGGCTCTACCAACTCTTGACCACCTGGACACACTTCCCACCATAACAGAAGTTAAGTGTGCTATAAATGAACTTGCATCTGGCAAGGCTCCAGGTAAGGATGGGATTCCAATAGAGGTTATAATTAGTGGGCAAGGACACACTCACTCTACAAATCCACCAGCTAATAGAGCTATGCTGGCGAGAAGGACAAGTCCCACAGGATTTCAAAGATTCAAGCATCATAACACTGTACAAGAACAAGGCAGATCGGAGCGACTGCAACAACTATAGGGGTATCTCAATTCTGTGTATTGTTGGAAAAGTATTTGCCAGAATTGTTCTGTACAGACTTCAAGTCCTAGGAGATCAAGTCTACCCCGAACCACAGTGTGGCTTTCGACAGAACCGGTCTACCATTGATATGATATTCTCATTGCGACAAATGCAAGAAAAATGCCGTGAACAGAATCAACCACTGTTTATTGCCTTCATCGACCTCACAAAGGCATTTAATTTGGTCAGTCGTGAGGGTCTATTCAAGGCACTAAAGAAGATTGGCTGCCCACCAACTCTTCTGTCCATTGTGGAATCGTTCCACACAGGCATGAAGGGTGTAATCAAGTTTGATGGTGCAACTTCTGAAGAATTTGAAATCAAGAGTGGAGTTAAGCAAGGTTGTGTACTAGCTCACACCCTCTTTGGAATATACTTTTCACTTCTACTGAAATATGCCTTTCGTGATCAGGATGGTGGAATATACATTCACTCACGCTCAGATGGCGGCCTTTACAATGCTCAATGATTGAAGGCCAAGACCAAAATTAGGAGGGTACTGATCAGAGAGTTGCTTTTTGCACATGATGCTGCAGTTACGACCCACTCTGAGGAAGAATTGCAATGTCTAATATCTGCATTCTCCAATGCTTGTTCTGAATTTGTTTTAACAATTAGCAAAAAGAAGACACAGATTATGTCACAAGGTGCACATGGGGTACCATCAATCTTTATTGACGACGCCGAACTAGAGATGGTAGACCATTTTACATATCTAGGATCAGTGGTAAATAGCAAATTATACCTAGATCAGGAAATCAACATCCGGATTGGTAAGGCAGCAACAACAATGAACAGGTTAACAAAAAGAGTCTGGGAGAACAGGAAGCTTACTGCCAAAATAAAAGTCCTTGTCTATCAAGCCTGTGTCCTTAGTACTCTTCTTTATGGCAGTGAAACCTGGACAACTTACTCACACCAAGAGAAACATTTAAACAGCTTTCATATGCGGTGTCTGCGAAGAATTCTTGGTATTAAGTGGCAAGACAAAATTACAAATACTGAAGTATTGGAAAGATCAGGTTGTGTGACAGTTTATTCCATGCTCAGTCTTCGTAGACTTAGATGGATATGACATCTTAGGAGGATGGATGATGGTAGAATTCCAAAGGACATCTTTTTGGTGAATTACAGATCTCAAGGTCGGCCTCTACTACGATGCAAAGATGTGTGTAAGCGGGACATGATTGATACAGGCATTGATAATGCACATTGGGAGCAAGTCACCGCTGAACGTGTTGCATGGAGGGCAAACATCAGAAATGGAATAAAGACAAAGGAGAAAATTATTGCAGATATATCACACACCGAGCGTTTGAGACGTAAGATGGTGCATGATGGTGGAAATGACCACGTGTTCACATGCACCCACTGTGAACGGACATTTACAGCGCAAATTGGCCTTATCAGTCACATGCGCTACCGCCATAGGTAAAAGTTATTATGCCTTTTTAAAGCACAAACTATCGTCTGTTAAGACGGCAAGGTGCCAATGAATATATATATATATATATATATATATATATATATATATATATATATATATATATATATATATATATATATAAGTGTAACTCTGTGTCACAGAATACTGGAAGGTTAACGACCCTACGATAAAAACAAAACAGAGATTGCCTATATCACACGAGGATTGAAGGTTATTGACCAAACATCAGAGAACAGAGATCGCTGCTGTCCCGAGGTGATTACAGCTTATTGACCCTAGGATCAAAAGAACGGAGAGCGGAGATAAATACAGCTACCACTTGTTTGTTGGGAGTCGGGAGTCGGTAAACCACTATACCATCGCTTTGAACGCCGAAGACGGACACGATCAGAAGTCTTTTTAAGTAACGGAAACGTATGTCCGTGATCCCGAGAAACGAGTGGATAATCATTGATGTCCCGAAAAAATCGTTTATCAAAGAAGATTTTCGGCAATTTGTTGTATGAAGATCAAAAGACAGGAGTAGAGAACAGGGAGCAAATTGGTGGAATCTGCCAGTATAGTCATACAGAGCCAAAGTATAAATGGTCTGAATATTCAAGTTAATTCAGTGTGCTACGAAGTCTTCCACGAGAGGAAGTGGTGATCTATTCTGGAGCTAGTACGGAGTGGGATTTACAATGTTCCGCGTTGGTTGAAACCAACGAGCATTTGTACTGGATGTGCATATGTATTCCCGATTCAGCCGAAGATAGTAGTTATAAGGTTGTAGTGATGTAGAGTAGAACTCGAGCATAGTGGATTTGCGTGTGTGACCGTAATATCGAGTGTCGGCCGCATTTAGCTGAGAAATAACTTAGTGGATTGAGTAGGTGTCAGTGCACTCGATAGAATAAGTAATATGATAACAGAAGATAGGCAGTAAGGGGGGAGATTAGGATAGGTCTATGATAGGAGATTCTAGTATTGGTGTTTACTGGGATTTCTGAGCGTTTCTATGACTTTTCTTTCTTTTACCTAGTCTTAAGTTATGTGAATAACTCCTATGTCTTATGTCAGAGGTCATTTCTCTGAATATATAGAAGTTAATAACTGATAATGGCCATAAGCCTACTCTCACATCTAATGAGTCTGAGTTAGGTTGATAGCACCTGGTATTGTATCTTCGACAGGTTCCACTGAAAAACGCAATAGCTACACTCCTGAAAAGAAGGAGATTACCATATTCTGGTGCAGTGATAACTATCGGCAAGATTGTGTCACAAGTAAAGGTCAGCCAGTTCTAGAAATAAAAAAAAGTCGCTTAAAAGTCGACAGGGTCGACTTCATTGCACCGGGTTTTATCCAATATGGCTCGGTCTCTTTCCGCAGCACGGAAAGCGTCTCACAAAGCACGAACTCCGTAGCTTTTAGCGACGACCCACAGGAGTCTCCGAAACATTTAACTCTCATTAAACTCGGCCCGGAATCGAACTCACAACCTTCGGAGCACGAGTCAAACGGCTTGACCACTTCGCGACAGACACTCCCAAATAACGGACACATAGAAGGCAGTCAGGATAAGAGACTGACAGCAGAATAGATTTCAAATAAACATAGAACTAAAGGTCAATATTGTTCACATGAACTATCATCTAAATGACAAGGCTGTAACGCCAGAACATATTCTCGGAGTAACTGAACAGTTACTGAATTAAATGAAAGCAGTGTGTCGGTGATATATCTATAGACAGATTGTTGTGATTATTCTTTCATACATAGACGATAATACATTCCAGTGTATCGGATGTGTAGACATTATCTGGACTATAATACCGTTCATTGTATTGGATATTTAACACTGAAAGACACTACCTACAAAAAACATGCAGTGGTGAACATACTGTTTATTTCAAGAGTTCCATGGAATATTGTGAAGACATCAACATCTTTCAGAGAGACACTACACTGGGTGAGCGTATTCCAGTTCTGTGCTGTGGTGATAATATATGGCCGTTGCGTGATGAGAACTGTGATGTGGATCTTAGACTGTCAATCTTATCTCACCTAAACGATAGAACACGCCACGGACATCTTTACACCTTCACTATACACACCCATGACACATTTTACTCATTAAATAATTTTAGTATTTATTGGAGGACATTGTTGTTTGGGTATGTTCTGGAGGAATGTGAAGAGGGATATGGTCTTATGGCAATAGAGAGAGATATAGTGAATAAAAGACTGGAAAGGGGGTGTGTAGACAAAGGTCCGGCAATAGACCCAAAACTGAAAAAAGGGAAGTGTGTTCTTGTTGATTCTACTGTCCCCCCAGAGACGACAAGCGACACTCTGACGTAGATCAAGTTGCTATGGCATGGCTACTGTCCCATGTGAAATACAAATGTGTGCTGTCCCATCCCATCCCATCCTATCCCATGGGACCTTCCCCATGGGATTCCCATGGGAATAATATTCCCACGACCAAGCCTGCCCATTCTTGATGGCAGCATTCGCTCTTATGAGTGAAAGGTACATAGCCTTTTCCCGCGTTCTGAGGCGTTGTGGGTATATGGTGCTTGCCATGGATTTGCATAAACCTCTTGATACTAGATGAGTGTTTGGCCAAAATCACATCGTAACCTTATCTTCTTTTCTCCGAATCTATTTAGGCCGTGCCCACCTAATCGGCCAGGCGACGTTTCCAAATAATCTCCGCCTCTAGAGTGGACCGGTAGGCCCGGGTACTAAGCGCCTGACTCCCTGTGCTCCAGTTATATAAGTGATTAAACTGAATTGTGGTTACTGTTCAGTAAGTTGCCGTTATAATTGGTTCCAGAATGTTAAATCCGCCTATTATTTCCTATAGCGCGTGGGCACATAGACAATGACTAAGCATATGGGAATAACATAAATGCTTTGTAAATATGGGATTTTGGAATTGTAGAACGAGTATCATGGCACGCATGTTAGTGTAGTCGATAGGGATCTACGATGATATTGTCATGAGCGCGGTTGGGGCAGGCTCGACGCCTGCGTTTGTCGTCCGCTAACTGAGGAATGGTTACGTCGCTCTTCCACGGAGTGAGTGCGTGGCGCGACTCTGTGAGCTGTGATATTCACGTGGAATGCTTTTACATGTCCCCCTTTGTTTGTACAGTGACCTGCATGTTCTGAACAATGGCTACCGGCTGTTGCTGAATTGACTGATTTGTCTTTTCGGTTCACGAGTGCATTTTTCAGGAGACTTCTGGGGGTCGGCGCTGGAGCTACGTAGTTCGTGCTTAATGCGACACTTTCGGGGGGTTGCCCTGCGGATAGAGACAGAGCCATGTGAGGAAACCCGGGTCAATGAGGTCTTTCTGGTGACTACCGATTCCATCGACGATGAACTGTGGTTTTCGTGGAAGAATTTTATGTTGGCATTCTGGCGGCGGCATACGCACAGTGTACCTGTGCGGGCTGTCGGATTGCCGAGACTCCTGTCTGTTCCACTTTTCACATTGGACAGTGGGGAGCATTTTGTGTGATATTCACTGGCACAGGAACGGAGCATAATGGGGACGATCCGTTGCAGTGAAGTTGTAACCTCGACTAACTAACTAACTGACTATCATTGGCACCTTGCCGTCTTGACAGACGATAGTTTGTAAGGGATGGAGTTATTGCCTCTCCATAGCACAAAGCCTGGGCTAAAATATAGAGATCATGTTTTGCCCATGCAGCATGATCCCTTTCTCGGCCTGCCTAGTTCACTGCAGAGGAAAGGTAACACCTCTACATCTGGAACAAGACAAGCTGCAGAAGCTGCCGGATCAGCAAAGCAATGCTCTAATTGTCTGCCTGTCGGGGCTTCGATCATAGACCAGCCGCCAACCAAGGCTTAGGGCCTGGTCTGCTCTGTTTTTACACTTTGTCTTTAGGTTGCATTTCCTCGCACCAGGGTAAGGCTTGTACCCTCCCAATTGCGCTCTTCCGCCAGAAGCCGTTGGCACAATGTGGGGTGTCGGGTTTGGTAAGCGCCGCCCAACGTTCGGTGCTAACAGAAAGCATGTAGTACAATCTACTGTTATACGGTAGCTCAGTCATATCTTACTAAGACCTGACACAACTAACTAACCAACCAACCAACCAACCAATCAACCAACCAAACAACCAACCAACCAACCAACCAACCAACTAACTAACTAACTAACTAACAAACAAACTAACTAACTAACTAACTAAATAACTAACTAACTAACTAACTAACTAACTAGCGAACTAACTAACTAACTAACTAACGAACGAACGAACGAACGAACGAACTAACTAACTAAATAACTAACTAACTAACTAACTAGCTAACTAGCTAGTTAGCTAGCTAACTAACTAACTAACTAACTAACTAACTGACTGACTGAGGAGAAGATTGGTCACCTATTCTTCCGTGCACTCAGGCCTACAAAATGTGAAGGCCTGTCACGAGCGCCATGAGTTAACCAGATAATAATACCGACGTTTGCTTGGCGTATATTTTCTAGGCCACAACAGTCGTACTAACAGAGTAAACACAGTTGCACGGGATACATCAGGTCAGCCCATATACACATTTGGTGGTGAGTGAGGAGGAAGTGAGTGCGCTGAATCATATATCACTTTGACAAGTCATAAACAGTCAGAGACAAACCGGAATTGGCAGCGAGAGACAGGAAACAGTACATCTGTCAAGTCTTGTTTCCGGAACATCGAGAAGATTGACAGCGTGTTGGGAAAAACTCTTTGTTGTAACTCGACAGAAACTAGCTGGCTTGTTTTGAGAATCTAAACTATTACTGACAACTTTGACAGGAGTTAAGCCAGGAAAATAGTTTCCTGACAATGGCTGATATGTCCAAATAACACCTGTGGGGACAGGAAGAATACAGTCACGTGACCAATTAGGGGTTTGCCAGAAAACCATGATTGGAGATGGGGAGTTGACCAAGAACCGTGGATTATGATGGACGTGTTTGTGGGAGAGCTCTACAGTGTTAGATTAATTTAACATTAACTAGCATGTGCCGTTATGGCAAAGTGTAGTAGCCATCCCGGGAATGAGGCGGTTTTTACATAAGGTAGTCAATATAGTCTATTAGTTCTAATTAATATAGACTGTAGCCGTGTTAAACTATAGTGTGATGATTAGCACTGTTAGTGGAAACTAGTTAGAGTAGAATAGTGATATTAACTCTGCTAGTTAAGAATAGATTAGTGAAGTGTTGATAAGCTTTACTAGTTGAGAATTGAGTAATGAGGGATAATTGGGATCTTCCCGTAGGTGTCCCTGGTGGGCGGGGTTCCGCATTCTGTTTGCTGATATTTTTTCTTTGTCATAGCCTGATTCGACTCTAGGTGGGTAGCTAATCTGCTCTATGACTAATTCTAGTTAGCTAAAGATCATTAAGCAAGGTGATAGGCTTACACTCAGCCGAAGGGATCAGTGACTAGTACTATCACCAGATGTGTTGTTTCTATCCTAGGTTCCCTACCAGATCCAAGGAAACTCTACAAGTTTTGGGAAAGAATTAAAAAACCCATTCTGAAGAACACCAGTTCAAGAGTCAATAAAGTTGCATACAGAAACGTAACTTACGCCAGAAAGAAATTGATTCATCAAAGAGAGTGATGCATATTGATGCACCACACAGCATTAGACAGTAGTAACGAACCGAGAACCGGCTAAGAGTACCTAGTGTTAGTACAGCAACAATTCACATTAGAAATTAGCACTTATGGACTGAATGGTTCGATGTGCAACGAGGATGATCTGTCGACTAACTAACTAACTAACTAACTGCGTACACACTGCAAAAGACTTGTGCAGTTTGTTTAGGAACATTAGGAACGGACATTGTGTAGAGTGCAACCGGTCCATGATTAACTGTTAATACCACCTGTGTCTATTTCGGATGTTCATGAAATTGGATTACCAGAGGTCTACAGAGGCAAAGCATTATCCGGCAAGATGGTTCCGGCAACGGGTGAGACGTACTTGTTCTGACGTAACGTGCTGTGGTCTATCTTTGCTGTGATCAGCTGACTGAGTTGATGTCTGAGAGACAGAGTCTTCACACTTTATAGAACACGTCACACATTTTCTTCGCATACACGTCTCATACACGTTACACTTTTATTTTAATAAATTAATCTTTATTAATTTCTAGAAGCAAGAGTTGTTGAGTATGTTGCGTTGGGGAAGTATGAGAAGGGGGCATAGTACGACAGTGAGAGAGTGATAGGAAAAGGTGTCCATAGGCTGATGGAGTGTGTTGGACGGAAGCTGGTGGATTCTCCAGAATATTGAGAAGGAAAAAAAAAATATTATAATGTGGGTGTCGGATCTCCTCACTCCAGGGACGACACTTTAAAGGAGGACACGACATTATTGGGGGCTCGATAACGGGATCTTAGGACAGCGGGATCTCTCGTAAATGGGATCTTTGGACAGCGGGATCTCTAATAAACGGAATTCTGGGATAGCGAGATCTCCTGCAAACAGGAACCTTTGACAGTGGGATCTTCTGACAACGGGGTCTTTTGACACGGGATCCTTAGTTATAAGAGGGAGATATCATTTTGGAGAATCCAGCTAGAGTGAATGTGGATAGGGGTTAGGACTAATTAATATCTTACCTGTTCACACTTCACACGTCTGCATAGGTCTGTGGTCCTGATTCTACTCTTGTCACTGAGTGAATGTGCTGTGTGTAGTAATATCTAGATTTATAGTACTTGTTCATATATCTGTATAGTAATTTGCAGTTATATTGTACTAGACCTGCTAGCTTACCTCTCTGTATAATGGCCACCCCTAAACTTAGCACAGGAGAATTAAGGGCAAAGGGGGAAAACATGGGACTGTCGGGGTCTGCTCTAACGGATTACATACAGGAAGTGGAGAGAGAGTATCGTCAAGCAGAAAGGGAAGATCGAAAGGCCGAGTTGGAATTGAGAAGGATGGAATTGGAAGCTGAGCAAGCAGCTAAGAAATTGGAAGCTGAGCAAGCAGCTAGGAAATTGGAAGCTGAGCAAGCAGCTAGGAAATTTGAAGCTGAGCAAGCAGCTAGGAAATTAGAAGCTGAACAGGAAGCACAGAAAAGGGAGCACGAGTACCGGATGCGGGAACTCGAGCTCAAGAGTCAATCTAATGGAGAAACTGAGGGAGCAGTTGGAGGTTCCTCCATCCCAGGATCAACACCAGTAGGTGGACATGGGTACCATGCTATGAAGTTTCCTTTAGCGGTCTACGAGGAGGACAAAGAGAAGATTGACCAGTACCTTCAACGCTTCGAGGCTATGTCAGTTGCTATGGGTCTGGAGCGTAACAAATGGAATCTTAAGCTATCCCAGGGATTACGCGGGACCGGATACGAGGTTTATTCTCGCCTGCCACCAGGACATGAGAACAATTATGACGAGTTAAAGACGGCTCTGCTGAAACGATTCGAGGTTACGTCACATACCTACCGGAAAAAATTTCGAGCAGCGAAACGAGAACCGGGGGAGTTATTTGCCGCATACAGTTTGCGTCTAAAATCTTATCTCCATAAGTGGATGGATTTGGCTGGGTTCGCACATGACTATGAGAGTCTGGAAGAGCTCATGGTGGTCGACCAGCTGAAGAAGCAAATGTCTAAACCTCTCAGGACGTTCCTGGGAGAACAAGGAGCGGAACGTATTGACCTCGTGACTAAATTAGCAGAACGGTTCGTCGAGGTACATGGGGAGGCAGGGGAAAACCTTTCCACCAACTCCAAAAGTCAAGAGAAACATGACAAGAAGAAAACCAAACACTCAGGAACAAAAAAGTGGGAACCTTATGTGCAAAAATCAGAGGATAGTTCAGAGAAGAAGAAGGAGGGAAGCAAGAGCACTTCAAGCTCTACACCTAAACGACCGTGGTCGGAGAAGTGGTGTTCAATTTGTAAGTCACCCTCTCACAATACGAGTTACTGCAAATCGAAGGCTAAGAACCCTCACTTCGCAGCATGTCAAGTGACTTCCAAGGAGGTTGTCACGGAAAATGCCAAGGTCAACAAGGAAGCTCGCCACCAGGAGAGCTCACTCAAGTCTGGCATTAGAAAATCTAGGACAGGGAAATGGTGCAACCAATGCCAGTCGAATACGCACAATGCTATTGTCTGCAGAGGAGAGTCAGGAGACACTCAATTCGTCGTGTGCTCAGGAAAACCTAAGGTGGAGCCCACCGAACAGGTCGAGGCCGAGGAAGAGACTCCAGACCAGGAAAAACCACCTGTAGTGGAATTGGTAGATGTTAACGGTCGTCAAGTGGAGTGTTTATACGACACAGGACTGGACGGGGAGGCCGTGATTTCTGCGGATCTGGTACATCCAGAACAATTCACAGGTGAAACATTGGACATACAGCCTGCACAGAAGAGTGCTGTAACCATGAAGTTGCCCATTGCTAATGTGGAGATTCGCTCAAGGTACGTCACCGGCACCATCAAGGCCGCTGTATTGACCGATCCCATTTTTCCAGTCATCCTAGGTTGCCGGTATGTCTTTCTGGGAATGCCCAGGGAGCCAATCCATATGGGAGCAATGCAGACTCGCTCTCAGACGAAAACGGAACAGGCAGACGCAATTGTGACTAACCCAATGCCGGGGGAGCTACGAACTGCCCAGAGTGAGGATGATACTTTACGTCCTTGCTACAAAAAGCTGCAGAAAAGTGCTGATCCACCAGGACGGGGGCAGTACTACATGAAGAATAGGATACTCTACAGGAGATCAGGAAGGGGAGACAACCTATACGGTCAGTTGGTCGTCCCGAAAGCTCATCGGTCCCAGATTCTTCATATGGGGCATACCATCTCCTTTAGTGGACACATGGGTATTGCCGCCACCATGCAGCGGATTTTCTGCCACTACTATTGGCCGGGAATGACAGATGATGTGCGTCGGTATGTGAAGTCATGCCCTGAGTGCCAGAGGGTGGCACCGAAACACTGGACAGCACCGGTGATGTTGGGTGAGATGCCCATCATGAACTCTCCTTTCGAGAGGGTAGCCATCGATATCGTGGGTCCACTTCCCAGGACTAGGAAGAGGAACATGTATATACTCACAATGGTGGATTGCTGTACCATGTGGGGTGAGGCTATACCGTTGACCACGATTGACTCGAAAAGAGTGGCGGACGCACTGATGGAGGCCTTTACCAGATTAGGCTTTCCGGATCAAATTCTGACGGATAATGGATCTCAGTTTTGTGGAAAACTCATGGAGGAGGTATTTAGGGTGTTTCACTCTAACCACATACATACCAGCCCTTACCACCCTCAAGCCAATGGACAATTAGAGCGTTTCAACGGCACGTTGATGACAATGCTCAGGAAATTAGCGCAGGAAAAACCTGATAGGTGGGATGAATATATCCCA
Source organism: Cepaea hortensis (assembly GCA_963921405.1). Taxonomy (NCBI): domain Eukaryota; kingdom Metazoa; phylum Mollusca; class Gastropoda; order Stylommatophora; family Helicidae; genus Cepaea; species Cepaea hortensis. Next base: position 42,465,861 of record OY992891.1, on the reverse strand, counting down.
GCAGCACTCTTTGCCTATCGGGAAGTTCCTCATGGCTCAACAGGACTACCACCCGCTACGTTGCTGTTTGGTCGTCCAATCAAAGGACCGTTGGAAGCCATGTTGAGGAGTTGGACTGAAGAGGGGACGTCAGAAGAAGTGATCTCATCCTATCAATACGTGGAGGAACTGAAAGAAAAACTCCATAAGGGATGGACTCTGGCAAATCAAAACTTGAAAAAGGCCAGGAAAAGACATGCGGCTTACTACAACCGTAGGTCTAAAGAAAGATCTCTAGAGGTGGGAGATAAAGTCTTGTTGCTACTCCCAACGGGAAACAACAAACTGGAGATAGGTTGGCAAGGACCATTTCCCGTGGAAAGGGTGATATCCAGAACCAACTATCAGATCCGGATCCGGGGAAAGTCGAAGATTTTCCATATCAATCTCTTGCGGAAATACGAAGAGAGACCCGGAGACACGGCAGCTCACCTCATGGCAATGGCAGTTGCAGTGGAGACAGAAGTGGGAACCAGCGAGGGCAGGGAATATCCCTTGGAACACCTGGAAACCTATAGGGATGTGCAAGTGAACCCTGATCTGACCTCCCAGGAGAGGGAAAGGATAACCCAGGTTCTCAAGTCTCATAAGGAGATACTGACTGATAAACCAGGACGAACGAGGTTGGTTGAGTTCGAGATGACTTTGACCACACAGGAGCCTGTTCGCCAAAAGGTTTACCCAGTGCCATTCTCTAAAGAAAAGGCCCTGGAGGAGGAAATACAAAAACTGCTGGAGGATGACGTGATTGCACCATCCACATCCCCATACAATGCAGGGGTAGTTTTGTTACGCAAACCAAGTGGAGAACACCGGTTGTGTATAGATTACCGACTTCTGAACAGCCATACACAGTTTCAGGTGGAACCTTTGCCGAATCCAACTCAGTTATTCGCTAGGCTCCATAAGGCTCGGTACTTTTCAAAGGTGGATCTGAGTCGGGGGTACTATCAGATACCAGTCAAACCGGAGATTCGACCACTGTTAGCTTTCAGTACACCCAGTGGACACTACGAATTCAAGGTCATGCCCTTTGGACTCAGCAATGCACCTAGTGTGTTTACACGCATGATGAGGACTTTACTAGATCCGTTACAGGATCCATCCATCATCTCATTCATGGATGATATTCTGATTTCCAGTGACAGCTTGGATGACCACTTACAATCCTTGGAGAGAGTGTTTAATAGACTCAAGGAAGCAGGGCTTACTGCTCGTCCAACCAAGTGCATGATTGGTTACCAGACTCTGGAATTTCTAGGTCACACCATCACTCCAGGACACATTGTTCCAGAAGAGAAGAACCTGGAGAAAATCAGAAATGCACCAAGGCCAAAAACGAAGAAGGATGTGCGATCTTTTCTCTCGTTGTGTGGGTTCTACCACAAATTTATCCAACATTTCACTGAACTGGGAGCTCCGTTGACGGAAACCTTGAAAAAGGGATTCCCGGACCAAATCAATTGGACACCAGAATGTGAGAATGCCTATAGTCAGTTAAAGGAGGCCTTGGTCAGCAAACCTGTATTACAGCTCCCTGACCTTTCCAAACCATTTGTGTTGAGAACGGATGCAAGTGCGATTGGAATTGGAGCCGCTTTGTTACAGGAAGGAAAAGACGATGCTTCGGTTTTGAAACCTGTGGCATACGCAAGTAAGAAACTTCTACAGGCGGAGAGGAATTATTCAACCGTCGAGAGAGAATGCTTGTCCCTCGTATGGGCAGTGCAAAAATTTCAGCCATATTTGTATGGAGTTAAGTTTCGGGTCCAGTCGGATCATCAGCCCCTGATGTTCCTGGCTACTTCTCAGAAGCTCAACGCACGTTTGATGCGGTGGTCGTTGTTACTTCAACCGTATAATTTCACAGTAGAGTACATTCCTGGGAAGGAGAATGTTGGAGCGGATTTCTTGTCAAGACACCCAGCTCCTGAAGAAGAGGAATGAATCATCTGGATTTAACTCATGGTGGAGAAGAGTGAGATGGACTACTCTCTTAAGAGGGGGCCTATGTCACGAGCGCCATGAGTTAACCAGATAATAATACCGACGTTTGCTTGGCGTATATTTTCTAGGCCACAACAGTCGTACTAACAGAGTAAACACAGTTGCACGGGATACATCAGGTCAGCCCATATACACATTTGGTGGTGAGTGAGGAGGAAGTGAGTGCGCTGAATCATATATCACTTTGACAAGTCATAAACAGTCAGAGACAAACCGGAATTGGCAGCGAGAGACAGGAAACAGTACATCTGTCAAGTCTTGTTTCCGGAACATCGAGAAGATTGACAGCGTGTTGGGAAAAACTCTTTGTTGTAACTCGACAGAAACTAGCTGGCTTGTTTTGAGAATCTAAACTATTACTGACAACTTTGACAGGAGTTAAGCCAGGAAAATAGTTTCCTGACAATGGCTGATATGTCCAAATAACACCTGTGGGGACAGGAAGAATACAGTCACGTGACCAATTAGGGGTTTGCCAGAAAACCATGATTGGAGATGGGGAGTTGACCAAGAACCGTGGATTATGATGGACGTGTTTGTGGGAGAGCTCTACAGTGTTAGATTAATTTAACATTAACTAGCATGTGCCGTTATGGCAAAGTGTAGTAGCCATCCCGGGAATGAGGCGGTTTTTACATAAGGTAGTCAATATAGTCTATTAGTTCTAATTAATATAGACTGTAGCCGTGTTAAACTATAGTGTGATGATTAGCACTGTTAGTGGAAACTAGTTAGAGTAGAATAGTGATATTAACTCTGCTAGTTAAGAATAGATTAGTGAAGTGTTGATAAGCTTTACTAGTTGAGAATTGAGTAATGAGGGATAATTGGGATCTTCCCGTAGGTGTCCCTGGTGGGCGGGGTTCCGCATTCTGTTTGCTGATATTTTTTCTTTGTCATAGCCTGATTCGACTCTAGGTGGGTAGCTAATCTGCTCTATGACTAATTCTAGTTAGCTAAAGATCATTAAGCAAGGTGATAGGCTTACACTCAGCCGAAGGGATCAGTGACTAGTACTATCACCAGATGTGTTGTTTCTATCCTAGGTTCCCTACCAGATCCAAGGAAACTCTACAAGTTTTGGGAAAGAATTAAAAAACCCATTCTGAAGAACACCAGTTCAAGAGTCAATAAAGTTGCATACAGAAACGTAACTTACGCTAGAAGGAAATTGATTCATCAAAGAGAGTGATGCATATTGATGCACCACACAGCATTAGACAGTAGTAACGAACCGAGAACCGGCTAAGAGTACCTAGTGTTAGTACAGCAACAATTCACATTAGAAATTAGCACTTATGGACTGAATGGTTCGATGTGCAACGAGGATGATCTGTCGACTAACTAACTAACTAACTAACTGCGTACACACTGCAAAAGACTTGTGCAGTTTGTTTAGGAACATTAGGAACGGACATTGTGTAGAGTGCAACCGGTCCATGATTAACTGTTAATACCACCGGTGTCTATTTCGGATGTTCATGAAATTGGATTACCAGAGGTCTACAGAGGCAAAGCATTATCCGGCAAGATGGTTCCGGCAACGGGTGAGACGTACTTGTTCTGACGTAACGTGCTGTGGTCTATCTTTGCTGTGATCAGCTGACTGAGTTGATGTCTGAGAGACAGAGTCTTCACACTTTATAGAACACGTCACACATTTTCTTCGCATACACGTCTCATACACGTTACACTTTTATTTTAATAAATTAATCTTTATTAATTTCTAGAAGCAAGAGTTGTTGAGTATGTTGCGTTGGGGAAGTATGAGAAGGGGGCATAGTACGACAGTGAGAGAGTGATAGGAAAAGGTGTCCATAGGCTGATGGAGTGTGTTGGACGGAAGCTGGTGGATTCTCCAGAATATTGAGAAGGAAAAAAAAAATATTATAATGTGGGTGTCGGATCTCCTCACTCCAGGGACGACACTTTAAAGGAGGACACGACAAGGCCCTATCACATCACATACTCATAGTTGATTCAATCTTCGAGTCATGTTTTAACTAGTAAAATGGAGATGGTGTTTGTCCATCAAGAATGATGACGACCATTAATTTCATTCAGTCGGATTGAAAGTTTGGAGCCGTTAGGTTTAAGGTGGCAGGTAAGGCCTATTTTGGCTCGAAATATTATTTGTCATTGTGGGAAATAATGCTTGACGTTCCAGGATGGGGATCTCTGCAGTGGTTTTTTTTAAAAATGTTTTTTGTCCAGCCTTTCTCCCCGACAGCTCTAGCAGTCATGTTTGCTTCACATGTGACTACACCCTTGCATAATGATGTACGCCACGATTTTCGATCTTTAGCAGCAGTCTCTCAAATGTCGTGATGAAATCCAAAAACTGTCAGTGAGATCTTTAGAGTGTCTTTAAAGCTGTTCTTCTGGCCGCCTTGGGTGCGTTTGCCACATCGCACCTCACCTAAAAAGTTCGTTTAAGGAGCCTGTGGTGATACGGAAAAACAGATAAGGAAATATGTGAACGATTCAATACAACTGTGGCGTTGCTAAATGAAATAAATATAATATAAACAATACATTTTGGTTACGACAAGTCTATTAAAAAAACACACTGGAAGAGATAATTAAAAGCAAAAGTGCTAGAGGATATCTACGGTATAAATAAATGAGAAGACAACAGATGAATATAATCAGCCTAGTCAATGGTGCAAGCAAAGAGCATTAGTTGCCGATGAGCATCACTGAGCAAATGGCATCAAATTTTGCTGCTAATGATTTTATTTTCCTGGATTCCCTCGTTTGACTGCACTTATAGAGCAGCTGAACATTTCTTTCAGGTTTCAATCGTTAACTTTTACTGTAAGTCTGACTAATATATGTCTCGTGTTTGTGCCAGGTCAAGCGGGTGTAAGAGGACATGGAAGAGGAGTTAGGCTCGCAGGCTTGGCTGCTTTGGGGAGCCGTCGCGATGTGGACCAGGCTGATATCATGGGCGCCTCTAGGGAGGCAGAGCTGGTAGATGACTCAAGGGATGGATGTGATTCAAGAAATTTAGCCAGCTTGCGAGGGCATCAACTTTGGTCAGCCTGCGAGGACATCAACTTTGACCAGACTGCAAGGACATCAACTTTGACCAGACTGCAAAGACATCAAATCAAACGGTGTGAGAACAACGCGGTAAACCAAATACGAATAGTCAGCCAATACAGAACTGGTGCAATCAGTCTCTTCACGCCGGGGGAGACAGTGAGGAGATCTGATCACTTATTAACCTATAGTTCGGTGCACAGTGGGGATGGTCTGTTAACCAACCAACCAACCAACCAACCAACCGACTAACTAATTAACTTTCGACGTGCATTAAGACTGACATTTCATCTTCGTTATAACTATAATTTTCTGGTTTTGCGTTGCTTAGTTTTAACCGATTCCTCTTACTTGCATCCGCCAATAATTGCTCGTCTTTCCTTGTCAATGCTATCATAGTGTCCTCTGCCAGACGTGGATTATGTGACTCCCCCTCCCCCTCCCTTTCCACCTTATCTCGTATTAATTTAATTATATACTTCTGGCACAAATAAGGGCTCTTCCTTGTAAAGCGTGTTGTTAATGTCATTAGGGATTAGCCGAATGTTGCATTTATCGTGCAAAAGCTTTTCATTAATTTAATAGCATTACTTCAAGGGTATTGAATTCATCAATATTTATTCTATCTGACACTGAATTGTTCCTCTTTTCAAAAAAACGCGTTGTCTCTTGGACATTAACGCCAAAATAGAGGTTTCGTCTTGTTTACTTCATATCTGTATCATTATCATTGATCAATTCGTTGATATACCCTGCTCATATTGAAACCAGCTAAACAGAGACCGCAAGAACACCGCATGATGAGAACACAGAAGAAGATCCATCTGCAAATCTAACTATTAGAGAACTCCTGTTTGCGGATGACCAAGCACTAATAGCAAAATCAGAAGCTGAATTACAAGACCACATGCAGTGTCTAAACGAAATGTGTAGGGAACATAACATGAAAATTAGCACAAGTAAAACAGAGGTATTGACTATAACTAAAGAAGAAAAAGCAACAACGATTCACCTAAACGAACATCTCTTGAAACAAGTACAGAGTTTCAAGTACCTAGGAAGTATAATGTCATCAAATGGCAAATCAGAAGACGACATCGAAAATAGATGCAATAAGGCAAACCAACTCATTGGACAAATGGCACCAATACTGAAGAACAAACATGTATCAATAACTACTAAGAAAGCACTTTACAACACAATCTTCCTACCAACTCTATGTTACTAATGCCAAACATGGACAATGACAGAAAAAGAGAAATGAAAAATCACAACGACAGAAATGAGATTCCTGAGAAGAATACTCAATGTATCAAGAAGAGATAAGATCAGAAATGAAGAAATCAGGACTAAAGTGGGGGTTATAGCTGCACTAGATTTTATTAGAAGGCAGCTAGTCAAATGGTTTGGCGATGCAAGTAGATTACCGACTAACAGTATACCGCAACAAGCAATGGTGTACAGACCAGAGGGAAGCAGAGGAAGAGGCCGACCACGTAAACGATGGACGCAGGGAATAACAGAGTCCATGGGAAAATCGATACATGAAGCCCATAAGCAGGCACTCTCACAATGTTTATAATTCACCTCGACACCCAAGGTGCAAGAGGAACATGATGAGATGAGATATTGAAATAGATTTATTATGTTCCTGTTATTGTAGACATTGACTACTTTATGACGTGAGATATGCCAAGACATTTATAATTATAAAATAAAGTATGTACAGGACCATTTTTCAGTGGCTAGCTGTGGATATGATGCTAGCCCTATCTTGTTACAGACAGACCGGAGCTGGATGGGTGGTTCGTACATACTGGTGTTATACCAGAGGGCTGGCTGACTTATCGGTATGACATTTGACGGTCCAGAGCGGACCAGGTACTAACAACTATGCTGATTTCTACATAATAGATCATCTAAATGAAATACCAACAGTTATAAATACTGAGGTTACAGGGAAGAAGATCAGATACGGCAGTAACATGCCGTCCAAGAAGGAAACTGCGTGACAACATCAAAGATATTGTACAATCACATAAAATGAACTTACCCCGTGCCTTCATCGGGCTCTGGCACATCAACTATTCCTAACCAGGACGCTTGACGACAAAAGTGAAATAAGACGATGATGATGATGATGATGATGATGATGATGATGATGATGATGATGATGATGCTGATGCTGATGATGATAATGATGATGATGATGATGATGATGATGATGATGATGATGATGATGATGATGATGATGATGATGATGATGATGATGATGATGATTGTCGTGAAATATCTGAAGATGAACTGCTAATCTAAATCTGGGGTATTGAATCAGAGGGAGGCGTAGTTGTCTTGAATAATGGGGAACAACTAAGAGAATCTGATGACGAGCCCTTGTCTTGAATAATGGGGAACAACTAAGAGCATCTGATGACGAGCCCTTGTCTTGAATAATGGGGAACAACTAAGAGCATCTGATGACGAGCGCTTGTCTTGAATAATGGGGAACACCTAAGAGAATCTGATGACGAGCCCTTGTTTTGAATAATGGGGAACAAATGTCGCTTGTCGTCCCGGGAAGAACCTGGAATCAACAAGCACACCTTTAAGCTTCCTATCTTTTGGGATTATTGACTGACTTTTGTCTACACTCCTCCCTTCCATTACATATATCTCTTTCTCTCTCTCTCTCGCTCTCTCTCTCTCTCTCTCTCTCTCTCTCTCTCTCTCTCTCTCTCTCTCTCTCTCTCTCTCTCTCTCATATTCCTTCATTACATATTCCGACAACAGTTTCCTTCATCAATTAATAAAATATTTATTAATAAAAACTATGTCTGGTGTATGTATGGACTGTGTATATGTAATTGGTATTGTCTGCTAGTGTATTCTATTGTTGGTGCAAGAATGAACTCGGAATGTCTAGTTCCGTATCACATCTCGCCCAGTCACACGGCCAAACCACAGGACATCAACATGTAACAGGACAGGTCTCACCCTGGATGTTCCGTATGCTTGAGTCTGGAGGTAAATCCGTTATTGAACGAAAAAAAACTGTTCAACACTGGATCACCGTAAAGTAATAATATTCTAGTAAGTCTATGACTTCGCCCGAGTCTGCTTCACGAAGTTAATAATCCAACACCGGAAAAACCACATCACCACAGTGCAGGATATTGTCTCTAGCGACTATCAATGTTCTGACTTGTCTATTGTTTCTTCACTATGAGTCTACAGTGTAAACGTATGTAGTTTTATTTGGCTTTGCTTTCCGCAAGATTATCTTCCTTTTTCTTTGTTACTTTGGTTATCTGGATATCCTTTTCTTCTTTTTCAAAGTTCAGTTAAGGCTATATTTTATTTCGTCTCCCTATTTGACCCTGTCTATGTTCTTCCTTGGTTTATTGAGGTATTTGATCTCCGCCCAAATGAAATGCCTTGAGTTTATCAACAAAGCTTTTTCTGTACACAAGACGTATTGGTCTATCTTCTCTGATAGGTCAGGATGGGAATTGGAACCTGTGAGATGTATAGTAAATCAAGTGATGTGCTTCTGCCACTTAATACTACTTATGTAAGTGCCCTTCTCCAGCCGTAATGAAAAGGCTTTCGAAGGATACACTGACATAAAACATATGAATTCACCAAAGTCTAAACTATTCACTAATAGAAAGCAATGGTAAACGCTATGCACCAACATCTATTTCCCTATGCTAATATTACGCTAATATTAGTTTACCTTATATCTTTTATTATTATCCCGGAATCGAAATTAATAATTAAGCACATCGGCACTAATATCCCATTGCCTTAAACAATACGGGACTATAATTTCTTTTCCCCACATGGGATTAATGGATATCTCTGTCCAGTATTGGAACACACACTAAAACAGAAAACCCAATTTCTACTATTTATATCGAGTGTCCAATCCTCCGTTATTGTTTGATGTTCATACCTCAACACTCGTCTCTTGACGTATCCTGCACATCAAAAGGCGGTGAAATCACGTAGTGATTAGTTGCTCGTTTCGTTCCGTTCTTACAATGTTTCCCTGGGTTCCCCTTACGCTAATACTTCAAAGCGTCCGAACCCGTTGAGTGCCGTCTCCGTTCGCTTTTCCACAACGCGATCTCCCCGTTTCCCGTGTCCGTCCGATAAGATCGTCAGGCAATGACCTCTGCGAACACCTGTATCCTATTTTTATATCCGTCGGTCAATGATCTTTAATTTATCCTTCTCTCAGACTGAAGTACACGATTGTTAACCCTCCTCCTACATTGAAGTTTTATATGTAAGTTATCAAGGAATCACTAAACTGCAGTTTTCCCGTGACAACAACTAAGAGAATCTGATGACGAGCGCTTGTCTTGAATAATGGGGAACAACTAAGAGAATCTGATGACGAGCGCTTGTCTTGAATAATGGGGAACAACTAAGAGGATCTGATGACGAGCCCTTGTCTTTAATAATGGGGAACAACTAAGAGAATCTGATGACGAGCCCTTGTCTTTAATAATGGGGAACAACTAAGATAATCTGATGACGAGCCCTTGTCTTTAATAATGGGGAACATCTAAGAGAATCTGATGACGAGCCCTTGTCTTGAATAATGGGGAACACCTAAGAGAATCTGATGAGGGGCCCTTGTCTTGAATAATAGGGAACAACTAAGAGAATCTGATGAGGAGCCCCTGTCTTGAATAATGGGGAAGAACTAAGAGAATCTGATTACGTGCCCTTGTCTTGAATAATGGGGAACAACTAAGAGGATCTGATGAGGAGCCCTTGTCTTGAATAATGGGGAACATCTAAGAGAATCTGATTACGTGCCCTTGTCTTGAATAATGGGGAACAACTAAGAGGATCTGATGACGTGCCCTTGTCTTGAATAATGGGGAACAACTAAGAGAATCTGATGACGTGCCCTTGTCTTAAATAATGGGGAACAACTAAGAGAATCTGATGACGTGCCCTTGTCTTGAATAATGGGGAACAACTAAGAGGATCTGATGACGTGCCCTTGTCTTGAATAATGGGGAACAACTAAGAGAATCTGATGACGAGCCCTTGTCTTGAATAATGGGGAACAACTATGAGAATCTGATGACGAGCCCTTGTCTTGAATAATGGGGAACAACGAAGAGAATCTGATGACGAGCCCTTGTCTTGAATAATGGGGAACAACTAAGAGAATCTGATGATGGGCCCTTGTCTTGAATAATGGGGAACAACTAAGAGGATCTGATGACGAGCCCTTCACTCGTCTTAAAAATGCCTTGGCAGTTGGAAATCTGAAAGAGTAGGCCACGCTGGCCAGTGCCTAGTTAACTATCACCATTAGAGAACAAACCCACAAACGAATATGGGATTCATAAATACCTATATAAAGAACAGTGTCCAGTGGGGTACTGTCTGTTTGGTGCCGGCTTCATCCACACTGCCCTCCGTGGCCAAGTAGTTAAGCCGGCTGTCTCGCACTTAGAAGGACGTAGGTTCCTTTCCGTTCATGAGAGCAATTTCCTTGGAAACTCAAGTGATAAAACCCCATGCAATACTGCCTCAACACCCTCTATAAAGCATTCCTCACTCGATGGGTGATGTGCATGCAGACTTTTACCTTTCCAGTACAATTCCTGGCACTCATGTTAGACTGTCAATTATGCGGGTAGCGGGAGTGCGTTTCTTGAGCCATAAACGGAAAACGAAGAAAACAACATGGCGGCAAAGACGTCTACTAGTGGATAGAGAACAGTCGATGTGGAGGTGAAGTCGAAGACTATCGGCTGACGTGGAAGCTGAATTCTCACAGCTCAAGGAGCTAGTATGTATGTGATGGCACGTAGCATCAGGTGCACGATCGTATCTCCCTCGAGGGCGGGTTGGCTTGGAAACAGTCACAGTGCTCATCTATGGGACAGTGGGAAAACAAATCAAAACAGGGGAAGAATTAACGGCAGAAGAAAGACACGCCGAATCATTACCCGGGTGAGCCATCCCCCGGAGAATGTCATAAAGGTCAAGGGCCGAAACATCCAGGGAAGTGAGACGCTCGGAAGCCGCCTGTTGTGCTTGCTCCGCGGCGGAGTTCGTATCAATGCTCGCGCGTTACCCAGTTGAGTGTCCGATGAGTTTCAGTGTCGGAGTAACACTTCGTGTTGCCCACAATAGACCGTAATTGGTACGTTCAAATATAACGAACACATTAGTGTAAAGATCGAGAATAAGGTTAAAGAACAATGAACATATCTCACATGTTTTTCTAACTTAGTTAAATATCCAGTACAGGATGTCGCAGTCAACACCATCATTGTTAGCTGTTTGTGATTTACAAGAGTAGTGGGTTAGGTGGTAACTGATTAGCATTTCTGGATTGTGGTGCTGGATTGACCCCAATCCAGCTGGATTGGGGTTAGGGGTTAGGGGTTAGGGGTTAGGGTTAGGGGTTAGGGGTTAGGGTTAGGGGTTAGGGTTAGGGGTTAAGGATAGGGGTTAGGGGTTAGGGTTAGGGGTTAGGGTTTAGGGGTTAGGGTTAGGGTTTTTTGTCTGCTCCTAATTATACTTTCTGGATTGACCTCGCTGGATTGCCCCCAATCCAGTTCGGGACCAGGGCGGTTTGGGTAGGGTAGGTACTTAGGTCATATGTAAGGGTCGATACATCTAATAAAAGACATGTTTTCTAAGGGCAGATAACTGAGTGTGTGTATAATATTTTAACTAATTTAAAAAAAAAATAAAATAAAAATAAAAGACAATCAGAGGCGCGCGCGGGGCAGTCGCAGGAGCGAGCACGGGCGACAGTCGCTTGGGTGCGGTTTGAACCCAGTCAGTGTCTTGTAGTAACCACATGGCCAGTCATTTCTGAGTGACCACAAGCCGGTCAGTGACTAGTGTGGGTGGTGGGGCTAGACGGTTCGAACCCTCGAGGCGCACCGGGTGTGATATGAAAATTGTAATAAGTAAAAAGGCAAATATGGCGTGTATATGAGCTGTAGTGGGTCGTAGTGGCTTATAAAACTATCATCATATAGATTACACCTCTTCAAATGAAAACCTTAAAAAAGTAAAGATGGCCTGTAGTAACGGTTGTAAGGGGGCGTGGCTTCGTGGTATTCGTTGTTAAGGGGTTGGTGAGTGGTGATGTACCTATATAACAGCTTCCGAACAATTTAAAGGGATGGGCGAGTGGCGAAGTGGCTAAGTAAATGCGTCGGTTCCTTGCTAAGAGACAGAGGAGTTGCTAGATAAAGGCTCCAGGTCGTTGTCAAGGGGTTGGTGAGTGTACAAATAGCTAAATAACTGCTTCTGATCCTTGTTAAGAGGTGGGCGAGGGGCGGATTGGTTGGATAATTACGCCCGTTCCTTGGTAAGAGCCAGGGTGATCGAGTGGAGAAGTGGGTAAATATAGGCATGGAGGTATACCATCGACACATTCAACGCATAATTTCGGCGTCGGTCGTCAGAAGACCAAGGATATTTTCATTATATGTCTATTGTAAAGGGGTCGACTGTTTGTTATAACGGGGTTACTATTATCTATAGTGGCTGGGACTTAAATACTATCAGCATACCGGTTACAGCTCTTCAAATGAAAACTTTGAAAGTGTAAAGATGGCCGATGGTTTTAGTGGGTATGACTTTGTGATATTAGTTGTTAAGGGGTGGGGTGAGTGGATGAGTAACTAGATAAACGCTTCCGAACACTATCATAGGGTTCGAATCCCAGTGGGGTGGTCTAGTGGTAGAAGAAATATTGATAATATTTGGTTACTTAGTTGTGATTTCGAGCTCGGTTGTTATTAACCCGGTTATGTTTAGAAAAGTAGAGGGGGTGTGCTGGTTGCGGAGTATGTTTAGGGGGTACCCCAGACACCGTGGAGGTGACAGGTTCGAATCTCGGAACTTTGTCGTGGGTAAGATTTCCAGTCATCAAGGTGTGGGTGTCGCAGCGGCCACAAGTCCCACCGCTGCTGAAAAACACAGGCAGCAGATTTCACCGTTGCACCTACGAATCACAAAATATAACCTAACTTAACATTCAGAATATGACTTCAACAGGTGTTGCCAAAAATCAATACTCATTTTCATAACGGCTAATCCAGGGGATTATCGTCATCGTAATGACCAAGTCAGGTTAATAATATTTCTTATATCTCCGCCATTGCAAATAGTTCGCGATATTAATAAATGTTCATATAAAGGTTGGAAGGGGATTAAAAGATTAACACCTATTGTCGGGCCATCCAATAAAAATCAATAACACTACCATTGATTTTTCTCATAATTGCCGACTGGAGATTATGGGCTAGGTGTATGTGTCCTTATTTAGTTAAAACAGGTGGTATGAGTAGGAGATATCACAAACAGTATCAGCATGTGCCACTCTGATCTTAAATGTCAGTAGTTCGTTATTCTTGTGACATTGAAAACGCTTGTGGCTTGAAGACAGATGGTGTACTATGTTATTGGGTGGTGTATATAGATTGACCAGTATGTGAAGTTGATAAGGTCACCCCTGCCAGCGCATCGTAGCTGTGTTGTGACTTGTCGCCTATTACATCCGGGTGTAAAAATAACCAAAAATATTTCACATCAACTCAGACATGCCTCTATATAGCTGCACTGCGAACATGGCTAGAGTCTACTTTAGGAAAGTATCGTGTATCTGTGTATACGGGTTTACCACTGCTTATAGATGTGTGCAGTATTATTAGAAAGCGGCCGTTATGTCTACATTATCAAAGTATGTTGCCTTACAGAGCTGGTATAGTATCTATGTGTCTGCTACGTTGTATGTTTTGTCATGTTGCCTTGTAGTATTTGGAGGGAGTTTCATGTGGGTGTCTAGTGAACTTTTTAAAAACTATGTCTCAGAATCCACAACGCCACTGGCATTAGAGGTTTTTCAACTTGGCTGCTCATTGACCACGCTTCACAGTCATACTAAAGTACGGGTTCTATGTAGTACTTAAACACTCCTTTTATTTCTCATTACAGTTATCAACTTTATATTAGTCAGTATGTTTTCCAATTTGCAAAAGACAACCTTCATCACAGCGATTCTTGTTCCAAGGCTTTAAAGCCACCTCCTATCAGACATTTTTTCTTTCCTTTTATGCTCACGGCTACCGTTTTCCCATTTCAAGCTCCATGTCTCTACTCGTATGCATTAGTGTGGTAGAAGTAAACCGATAACTCACAAGATAGACGTATATTATCACACTGTATATGAACATGTGGGAAACGGCTACATCCGGGCAAAGAGGGTGTTGTATCTGTCACATGCGTATGGATACAGCCGAGACACGTGGTTAAGAGGGATACTACAGAAAAAAAAAAAACGGTATTATGTTGGCGATCGAACCAGGGGACCTAATTCGTGATGACCACCATGTACGGGAGTGATTCTGCCCCCTCGTCAACAGGGCGTCGGAGGTTTAAAAGGGTGTTCATTCTCTCGCTTTTCTATTTCCGAGTCGTCATAGGGTCACCAAGTAACAGTAAAGAACACGAAACTACTACTACCAAGGCCTCTATACACCACAATGCATTTTCGAATATAATATACACAACTATAATCAAGTCATCACAGTATTCAACTAACCCGTTCTCATAGACATAGAGGAGAGATGTGAGCACCGAGGCCAGTTGGGGGAGGTGTACCTTTTACTTAACATCCATCGGGTCATATACCGACGAGTGTTAAGCTATATTTATCATATAATATTACCCGTGAACACAACAAGCTACCCCGGATCAGTCTTAGGCTTCTCATATAACATGACATATCACGTACCCGCTGTCCTGACCAGCAAAGTTATCGCTTCTCAGAGCAGACAGTTACACTTTCATTAATTCTTCTGCCTGGCCAAAGGGGGTCTTTGCACCTTTCAGCAGAAACCTAGTTCCAATGCTAATATATGTTTTTCAATGTGTCGGCTCATTACCACATTTCACATCCTGACAAAAGTACAGGTTCTATGTTCCACTCCAACAGTCAAATAAGAAAAAATGTTAGCCAAATTATCAAAATGTTGGCCAAATACAGAAATATCTCGACCAACTTATAAACTGTAGGAAAACTTGTTAGCCAAACTGACAAAACTGTTAGCCAAAATAAGAAAACGTCTCGACCAACTTATAAAATGTAGGAAAAAATTGTTAGCTAAACTGACAAAACAGTTGATCAAAATAAGAAACGTCTCGACTAACATTATAAAAAGTAGGAAAAATTGTAACCAAATTAATTTAAAAAGGTGACCAAAATAGGAAATATCTCGACCAAACTTATGAAAAGTAAGAAAATTGTTCGTCAAATGTGACAAATATTGGGCAAGTAGGAAATCATGTTAGCTAAATAGGAAAAATATCGATGAAACTTATAGATGTCTCGGCCAAACTTATAAAATGTATGAACGTTTGTTAGCCAAAGGTGAAAAAACATTTACCAAGTAATGAAATATCTCATCCGAATTTATAACAAGTAAGAAAATATGCTAGTAAAATCAAGAAATATGTCGACTGAAGTTATACAATAGGCGAAACGATGGACAAACTTATAAAGATGTCGACCGTTATAAGAAAATGTATTACCCAAATTAGGAAAAAATATTGACCAAGTTTTGAAATATCTCGACCAAACTTACAAAAATTAGGAAAATATGTCGACTAAGGTAGGAACATTTGTTAGCCAAAGATGAAAAATATTGGTCAAGTAAAGAAATATCGCAGCCAAACTTTTAAAATGTAGGAAACTTTATTAACCAAATGTGAAAAATATTGTCCAAGTAAAGACATGTTACAACTAATCTTATAAATATCTCAACCATACTTATGAAAAGGAGGAAAATGTGTTAACCTAATGGGGAAAATATTGGCCAAGTGAAGAAATATCTCATCCATTCTTATAAAACTTAGGAAAATGTGTTAACCTAAGGGGGAAAATATTGGCCAAGTGAAGAAATATCTCATCCATTCTTATAAAACTTAGGAAAATGTGTTAACCTAATGAGAAAAATATCGCCCAATTGAAGAAAAAAGTTACACAAAACTTATAAAACTTAGGAAAATGTGTTAACCTAATGAGAAAAATATCGACCAATTGAAGAAAAAAGTTACACAAAAACTTATAAAACTTAGGGAAATGTGTTAACCTAATGAGAAAATATCGCCCAAGTGAAGAAAAAATTACACAAAACTTATAAAACTTAGGAAAATGTGTTAACCTAATGAGAAAAATATCGCCCAATTGAAGAAAAAAGTTACACAAAACTTATAAAACTTAGGAAAATGTGTTAACCTAATGAGAAAAATATTGACCAAGTAAAGAAAAACGTACACCAAACTTCTGAAAAGTAAGAAAATTTGTTAACCAAAAGGGAAAAATATATGGGCTAAACTATGAAATATGTTGACCGAACTAAGAAAGTGTGTTAACCAAAGGGGGAAAAATGTTGGTCAAAACATGAAACATCTCGACCAAGCTTATAAATATCTCGTGTAAACTTATATTAAAAAAAAAAAAAAGTAGGAACACATATTGCTTCTGTAGTTATGTCAAACGTGTCTTGAACTTTTATCTGAACAGACATTTCACAAGACATAATCATCAACGTCAACACTTTCCTTCTTTTACATTACCGAAAGTTTCAACTTATCAGTCCAGAGTATCCACTAAAGAAGCACTTATGCATACTAATCACCCAGCTCTTCACACTCTTGGTTTTTTTTTTCTTTTCTAACGCAAAGTGTCTCTGTCTTTCGTAGATAACTTCACAACTTTTCTATGTAGCACCACTAACAACGCCAAACCTTCGTTTCACATGAGCTCTAATGAAACAGTCATAACAACATTTAGGACAATCTGTGGTTCCACCTGGGATAGTTTCAATATCATCTGAGTATTCGTCAGCAAAGATCCACTTCCCATGGCTGATATCTTCAACTTTCTATACCACAATGTCTGCTACACTAACCTTCCATTGGTCCATCTTTCAACAATACAAAGAGGGTTCTCGAAGTCTAGCTAACATAACATTGCTTACTTTGTCCACCTCTATCACACTTTGTCATTTCACAGCTGCAATAGCGGCAAGTCTGCAACCAACCAACAGTGTCTGTTATGAAGTCGACCTTTCTTAAAGCCACGTCTGCCTTACTGAACCCTTGAATACTCTCTACCACATCGTCTAACCGACTTTCAACATTTCATACCAAATAACATTAACATTCTCTTTGATTACAGAACAACTGATTTTCTGCTGACTAAGCAGATTTTCCAACCCCGTGGAGATAAATCATATGCCCCCTAACCTACTAGGCGCTATTCTAGACAACGAATATGGTCATCGACCAGCACCCCTAGGCAGAACTTGAAAAAACAACAGAGCTTGGGTTATTGAGACGAATGAGTTGCATTCCTTGGACTACCAGAAAGACATCAAACACAACAAACTCTTTCTTACTAACCCTAACCCTAAGTATACATCAACTAACCCTAACCCTAAACCTAAGTATACATCAACTAACCCTAACCCTAACCCTAACTATACAACAAACTCTTTCTTAAGAGACATAGATACAAACCAAAGTTAGAAATGAAAAAGTTAAATTTATGTGATTACATTTTAATTAAAAGTTAAAACTAATAAATCGCACTTTTATTGCGCAAGATGTAAGCTTGATATATGTCCTGTACCTAACTTATACCTATACTTACCCTATATCTGTATATTAAGTGAAGCGAGCAATAAAAGTGCGATTTATTAGTTTTAACTTTTAATTAAAATGTAATCACATAAATTTAACTTTTTCATTTCTAACTTTGGTTTGTATCTATGTCTCTTAAGAAAGAGTTTGTTGTATAGTTAGGGTTAGGGTTAGGGTTAGTTGATGTATACTTAGGTTTAGGGTTAGGGTTAGTTGATGTATACTTAGGGTTAGGGTTAGTAAGAAAGAGTTTGTTGTGTTTGATGTCTTTCTGGTAGTCCAAGGAATGCAACTCATTCGTCTCAATAACCCAAGCTCTGTTGTTTTTTCAAGTTCTGCCTAGGGGTGCTGGTCGATGACCATATTCGTTGTCTAGAATAGCGCCTAGTAGGTTAGGGGGCATATGATTTATCTCCACGGGGTTGGAAAATCTGCTTAGTCAGCAGAAAATCAGTTGTTCTGTAATCAAAGAGAATGTTAATGTTATTTGGTATGAAATGTTGAAAGTCGGTTAGACGATGTGGTAGAGGGTATTCAAGGGTTCAGTAAGGCAGACGTGGCTTTAAGAAAGGTCGACTTCATAACAGACACTGTTGGTTGGTTGCAGACTTGCCGCTATTGCAGCTGTGAAATGACAAAGTGTGATAGAGGTGGACAAAGTAAGCAATGTTATGTTAGCTAGACTTCGAGAACCCTCTTTGTATTGTTGAAAGATGGACCAATGGAAGGTTAGTGTAGCAGACATTGTGGTATAGAAAGTTGAAGATATCAGCCATGGGAAGTGGATCTTTGCTGACGAATACTCAGATGATATTGAAACTATCCCAGGTGGAACCACAGATTGTCCTAAATGTTGTTATGACTGTTTCATTAGAGCTCATGTGAAACGAAGGTTTGGCGTTGTTAGTGGTGCTACATAGAAAAGTTGTGAAGTTATCTACGAAAGACAGAGACACTTTGCGTTAGAAAAGAAAAAAAAAACCAAGAGTGTGAAGAGCTGGGTGATTAGTATGCATAAGTGCTTCTTTAGTGGATACTCTGGACTGATAAGTTGAAACTTTCGGTAATGTAAAAGAAGGAAAGTGTTGACGTTGATGATTATGTCTTGTGAAATGTCTGTTCAGATAAAAGTTCAAGACACGTTTGACATAACTACAGAAGCAATATGTGTTCCTACTTTTTTTTTTTTTAATATAAGTTTACACGAGATATTTATAAGCTTGGTCGAGATGTTTCATGTTTTGACCAACATTTTTCCCCCTTTGGTTAACACACTTTCTTAGTTCGGTCAACATATTTCATAGTTTAGCCCATATATTTTTCCCTTTTGGTTAACAAATTTTCTTACTTTTCAGAAGTTTGGTGTACGTTTTTCTTTACTTGGTCAATATTTTTCTCATTAGGTTAACACATTTTCCTAAGTTTTATAAGTTTTGTGTAACTTTTTTCTTCAATTGGTCGATATTTTTCTCATTAGGTTAACACATTTTCCTCCTTTTCATAAGTATGGTTGAGATATTTCTCCACTTGGCCAATATTTTTCCCCTTTGGTTAACAAATTTTCTTACTTTTCAGAAGTTTGGTGTATGTTTTTTCTTTACTTGGTCAATATTTTTCTCATTAGGTTAACACATTTTCCTAAGTTTTATAAGTTTTGTGTAACTTTTTTCTTCAATTGGGCGATATTTTTCTCATTAGGTTAACACATTTTCCTAAGTTTTATAAGTTTTGTGTAATTTTTTCTTCACTTGGGCGATATTTTCTCATTAGGTTAACACATTTCCCTAAGTTTTATAAGTTTTTGTGTAACTTTTTTCTTCAATTGGTCGATATTTTTCTCATTAGGTTAACACATTTTCCTAAGTTTTATAAGTTTTGTGTAACTTTTTTCTTCAATTGGGCGATATTTTTCTCATTAGGTTAACACATTTTCCTAAGTTTTATAAGAATGGATGAGATATTTCTTCACTTGGCCAATATTTTCCCCCTTAGGTTAACACATTTTCCTAAGTTTTATAAGAATGGATGAGATATTTCTTCACTTGGCCAATATTTTCCCCATTAGGTTAACACATTTTCCTCCTTTTCATAAGTATGGTTGAGATATTTATAAGATTAGTTGTAACATGTCTTTACTTGGACAATATTTTTCACATTTGGTTAATAAAGTTTCCTACATTTTAAAAGTTTGGCTGCGATATTTCTTTACTTGACCAATATTTTTCATCTTTGGCTAACAAATGTTCCTACCTTAGTCGACATATTTTCCTAATTTTTGTAAGTTTGGTCGAGATATTTCAAAACTTGGTCAATATTTTTTCCTAATTTGGGTAATACATTTTCTTATAACGGTCGACATCTTTATAAGTTTGTCCATCGTTTCGCCTATTGTATAACTTCAGTCGACATATTTCTTGATTTTACTAGCATATTTTCTTACTTGTTATAAATTCGGATGAGATATTTCATTACTTGGTAAATGTTTTTTCACCTTTGGCTAACAAACGTTCATACATTTTATAAGTTTGGCCGAGACATCTATAAGTTTCATCGATATTTTTCCTATTTAGCTAACATGATTTCCTACTTGCCCAATATTTGTCACATTTGACGAACAATTTTCTTACTTTTCATAAGTTTGGTCGAGATATTTCCTATTTTGGTCACCTTTTTAAATTAATTTGGTTACAATTTTTCCTACTTTTTATAATGTTAGTCGAGACGTTTCTTATTTTGATCAACTGTTTTGTCAGTTTAGCTAACAATTTTTTCCTACATTTTATAAGTTGGTCGAGACGTTTTCTTATTTTGGCTAACAGTTTTGTCAGTTTGGCTAACAAGTTTTCCTACAGTTTATAAGTTGGTCGAGATATTTCTGTATTTGGCCAACATTTTGATAATTTGGCTAACATTTTTTCTTATTTGACTGTTGGAGTGGAACATAGAACCTGTACTTTTGTCAGGATGTGAAATGTGGTAATGAGCCGACACATTGAAAAACATATATTAGCATTGGAACTAGGTTTCTGCTGAAAGATGCAAAGACCCCCTTTGGCCATGCAGAAGAATTAATGAAAGTGTAACTGTCTGCTCTGAGAAGCGATAACTTTGCTGGTCAGGACAGCGGGTACGTGATATGTCATGTTATATGAGAAGCCTAAGACTGATCCGGGGTAGCTTGTTGTGTTCACGGGTAATATTATATGATAAATATAGCTTAACACTCGTCGGTATATGACCCGATGGATGTTAAGTAAAAGGTACACCTCCCCCAACTGGCCTCGGTGCTCACATCTCTCCTCTATGTCTATGAGAACGGGTTAGTTGAATACTGTGATGACTTGATTATAGTTGTGTATATTATATTCGAAAATGCATTGTGGTGTATAGAGGCCTTGGTAGTAGTAGTTTCGTGTTCTTTACTGTTACTTGGTGACCCTATGACGACTCGGAAATAGAAAAGCGAGAGAATGAACACCCTTTTAAACCTCCGACGCCCTGTTGACGAGGGGGCAGAATCACTCCCGTACATGGTGGTCATCACGAATTAGGTCCCCTGGTTCGATCGCCAACATAATACCGTTTTTTTTTTCTGTAGTATCCCTCTTAACCACGTGTCTCGGCTGTATCCATACGCATGTGACAGATACAACACCCTCTTTGCCCGGATGTAGCCGTTTCCCACATGTTCATATACAGTGTGATAATATACGTCTATCTTGTGAGTTATCGGTTTACTTCTACCACACTAATGCATACGAGTAGAGACATGGAGCTTGAAATGGGAAAACGGTAGCCGTGAGCATAAAAGGAAAGAAAAAATGTCTGATAGGAGGTGGCTTTAAAGCCTTGGAACAAGAATCGCTGTGATGAAGGTTGTCTTTTGCAAATTGGAAAACATACTGACTAATATAAAGTTGATAACTGTAATGAGAAATAAAAGGAGTGTTTAAGTACTACATAGAACCCGTACTTTAGTATGACTGTGAAGCGTGGTCAATGAGCAGCCAAGTTGAAAAACCTCTAATGCCAGTGGCGTTGTGGATTCTGAGACATAGTTTTTAAAAAGTTCACTAGACACCCACATGAAACTCCCTCCAAATACTACAAGGCAACATGACAAAACATACAACGTAGCAGACACATAGATACTATACCAGCTCTGTAAGGCAACATACTTTGATAATGTAGACATAACGGCCGCTTTCTAATAATACTGCACACATCTATAAGCAGTGGTAAACCCGTATACACAGATACACGATACTTTCCTAAAGTAGACTCTAGCCATGTTCGCAGTGCAGCTATATAGAGGCATGTCTGAGTTGATGTGAAATATTTTTGGTTATTTTTACACCCGGATGTAATAGGCGACAAGTCACAACACAGCTACGATGCGCTGGCAGGGGTGACCTTATCAACTTCACATACTGGTCAATCTATATACACCACCCAATAACATAGTACACCATCTGTCTTCAAGCCACAAGCGTTTTCAATGTCACAAGAATAACGAACTACTGACATTTAAGATCAGAGTGGCACATGCTGATACTGTTTGTGATATCTCCTACTCATACCACCTGTTTTAACTAAATAAGGACACATACACCTAGCCCATAATCTCCAGTCGGCAATTATGAGAAAAATCAATGGTAGTGTTATTGATTTTTATTGGATGGCCCGACAATAGGTGTTAATCTTTTAATCCCCTTCCAACCTTTATATGAACATTTATTAATATCGCGAACTATTTGCAATGGCGGAGATATAAGAAATATTATTAACCTGACTTGGTCATTACGATGACGATAATCCCCTGGATTAGCCGTTATGAAAATGAGTATTGATTTTTGGCAACACCTGTTGAAGTCATATTCTGAATGTTAAGTTAGGTTATATTTTGTGATTCGTAGGTGCAACGGTGAAATCTGCTGCCTGTGTTTTTCAGCAGCGGTGGGACTTGTGGCCGCTGCGACACCCACACCTTGATGACTGGAAATCTTACCCACGACAAAGTTCCGAGATTCGAACCTGTCACCTCCACGGTGTCTGGGGTACCCCCTAAACATACTCCGCAACCAGCACACCCCCTCTACTTTTCTAAACATAACCGGGTTAATAACAGCCGAGCTCGAAATCACAACTAAGTAACCAAATATTATCAATATTTCTTCTACCACTAGACCACCCCACTGGGATTCGAACCCTATGATAGTGTTCGGAAGCGTTTATCTAGTTACTCATCCACTCACCCCACCCCTTAACAACTAATATCACAAAGTCATACCCACTAAAACCATCGGCCATCTTTACACTTTCAAAGTTTTCATTTGAAGAGCTGTAACCGGTATGCTGATAGTATTTAAGTCCCAGCCACTATAGATAATAGTAACCCCGTTATAACAAACAGTCGACCCCTTTAAAATAGACATATAATGAAAATATCCTTGGTCTTCTGACGACCGACGCCGAAATTATGCGTTGAATGTGTCGATGGTATACCTCCATGCCTATATTTACCCACTTCTCCACTCGATCACCCTGGCTCTTACCAAGGAACGGGCGTAATTATCCAACCAATCCGCCCCTCGCCCACCTCTTAACAAGGATCAGAAGCAGTTATTTAGCTATTTGTACACTCACCAACCCCTTGACAACGACCTGGAGCCTTTATCTAGCAACTCCTCTGTCTCTTAGCAAGGAACCGACGCATTTACTTAGCCACTTCGCCACTCGCCCATCCCTTTAAATTGTTCGGAAGCTGTTATATAGGTACATCACCACTCACCAACCCCTTAACAACGAATACCACGAAGCCACGCCCCCTTACAACCGTTACTACAGGCCATCTTTACTTTTTTAAGGTTTTCATTTGAAGAGGTGTAATCTATATGATGATAGTTTTATAAGCCACTACGACCCACTACAGCTCATATACACGCCATATTTGCCTTTTTACTTATTACAATTTTCATATCACACCCGGTGCGCCTCGAGGGTTCGAACCGTCTAGCCCCACCACCCACACTCGTCACTGACCGGCTTGTGGTCACTCAGAAATGACTGGCCATGTGGTTACTACAAGACACTGACTGGGTTCAAACCGCACCCAAGCGACTGTCGCCCGTGCTCGCTCCTGCGACTGCCCCGCGCGCGCCTCTGATTGTCTTTTATTTTTATTTTATTTTTTTTTAAATTAGTTAAAATATTATACACACACTCAGTTATCTGCCCTTAGAAAACATGTCTTTTATTAGATGTATCGACCCTTACATATGACCTAAGTACCTACCCTACCCAAACCGCCCTGGTCCCGAACTGGATTGGGGGCAATCCAGCGAGGTCAATCCAGAAAGTATAATTAGGAGCAGACAAAAAACCCTAACCCTAACCCCTAAACCCTAACCCCTAACCCTAACCCCTAACCCCTATCCTTAACCCCTAACCCTAACCCCTAACCCTAACCCCTAACCCCTAACCCTAACCCCTAACCCCTAACCCCTAACCCCAATCCAGCTGGATTGGGGTCAATCCAGCACCACAATCCAGAAATGCTAATCAGTTACCACCTAACCCACTACTACTTACAAGTAGTTTGATATTGCTTTCTGAACGACCGATGTTTATGCCGTTGTTAAGCATCAAAACCAAGGTGGTCTGGTTCCAAATCGCATATAGCTGATATTGAGTGCGGTATGCGGAATTGTGAATGGCGAGTGTTACCACTACGCCAGAGCACCGCGTCTTCCAACTTAAGAATGATACATAACCGAACACGGGAATATAGAGCCATCTGCCCGGGAAAGCAAACCAGGTCAACAAACTCCCGCCAAAGTCGGATGTGTTGACCTTAGGTCGCATAAACAGACACAACGCAATTACGTCTGAGGAAAAAATAAAACATTCCGGATGAATGCAGACGAAGGAGAAGAAGAGCCATCTGTATAATCGCCCACCTGTGACGGTGTGATTTTTGTGGACAGAAACTCGGAGTAACGGATAACCCCAACCACAATGCGTGCTGTCAGATTGTCGTGTTGACATAACCACGGGTCCGAATAACAAAACATAAACTCTATGCATTTAGTAATATGTGTTTGACTATGGTGTAACCTGCGGAAACATATGTGTGCTATAGGAAAGCGTACCGATATACACATGCCGTAATAATTAGCAGCAAGTACGGCAGACAGAAGGCGTAGATACCGAATACTGAATGTAAGAATCAACATCACGGCAGACAGAAGGCGTAGATACCGAATACTGTATGTTTTATAATAGTTAGTAAGTCGAGGTTCCAACTTCACGGCAACGGGTCGTCCCCATTATGCTCCATTCCTGTGCCAGTGAATATCACCCAACACGCTCTCCACTGTCCAATGTGAAAAGTGGAATAGACAGGAGTCTCTGCAATCCAACAGCCAGCACAGGTACACGGTTCAAAATGCCGCCGCCAGAATGCCTACACAAAATTTATCCACGAAAATCACAGTTCATCGTCGATGGACTCGGCAGTCACCACAAAGACCTCAATGACCCGGGTTTTCTCACATGGCTCTGTCTTTCACCGCAGAGCGACCAGCCGAAAGTGTCGCATAAAGCACGGACTCCGCAGCTTCAGCGCCGACTCCCAGGAGTCTCCTGAAAAATGCACTCGTGAAGCGAAAAGGCAAATCAGTCAATTCAGCAGCAGCTGGTATATATATATACCAGGAAGCAATAACATGGCTCGAGACACAGACATTCACCAGGGCTTGTTTCCTTAGCGACTCAATGAACATGATCAAGAGGATAGAGGAGGGGTCGATCCGAAGAGAATGGTTGCTGCCTCTGAAGCGGTCTCGGCTGGCAAAGATTAGTTTCATCTTCGTGCCAGGGCATGCGGGAGTACAAGGAAATGAGCGGGCTGACAAGCTCGCAGGTGAGGCTACTGTGGAGGGCGGACGCGCCATGGACCAGGCTGACATTCTGAATGCTCTACGTGATGTGAGACTTTTGCGAGAACCAAGTGATGACTGTGAATCTACAACAATGGCCAGACTGCTAGAGCAGCAAATTAAAAGAGGGGTGGCCAAACACGAACACTACGCAGGAAGCCAAAGAAGATTGATAAACCAACACAGAACTGGCGTCGTTAGCCGCTACACGCTGCGGGATTTGCTGAGGAGGGGATCCGAGCACTTATGGACTGAATGGTTCGATGTGCAACGAGGATGATCTGTCGACTAACTAACTAACTAACATGCACGCATCAGAACAGGACTACGTCACTCACTTAGTCATCAGTGTGGCTGTAGTGAGAAAGAATAATATTGTCTGTTAATCAAAGCATAGAAGAGGAGGAATTCAAAGGAAAATATCGGTGCAAGAAATATCACTGTTCAAAAGATAGCTAACAATCAGGAAATATTATTTTGCCAGTGAAAGAAGATACAAAAACACACAAACAAAACAAACCAAAAACAATTATGGATGACTTCAGAAATCAGGAATGAATTCACTCAAAGAAAGCGAAAGGAGCACGGCACATTCAATAATAGTTAAAGGATTTCATAAAATATGCAGAGCATGAGCTGAAGCACAATACAAGTTTAATAGAAATAAATCAGAAAACACACACACGCAAAAACACGTGAAAGGAACAAATAGAAAAGCACATGAAAGGAAACGGTTGCGTCCAAAGTGCAATTTGAGAAATTAAAATTAATAAACACTGTGATACAAAGATATGGATTGAGTACATACTAGGCCCGTTCAATAAACACATAGGCACGTACAGCAACTGTTGTGTACTACTTATGCAAACAAATCCAAGGTGCAATGCCATAAATACATCAAAACAAGAACACAACGCCCGCTGGTACCCATTTTAGGATGGGTCCATCTGGGAATCCGGGTCATGTTTAAAACATATCCGTCTCCAGGGGATTCGAACACATCACCACCGAGCCATTACATAAGTATTTTATCCATTGCGTTACCAGTCTTCGAACACACGGACACATACGCCTACAATCACACACACACACACACACACACACACACACACACACACACACATACACACATACACACACGTACTGTTTTCTACACTGCGTTTTCACTTCACATTCAATTTCGGCGTCATTCGCAAAATGTCTCCCGCCAAGTTGGGTTTTCAGTGAACCAAAGAGGTGGAAATCGCTAAGGCCTAAGTTGAGGCTGTAAGGGGATGTTCCAGAACTTCCCACCTTAGTTGGTTAATTTTCTCCTGCGTTAATCGAGCCGTATGTGGTCTGGCATTGTCATGAATAAGCAACACTCCTCTTGTCAGCAGTCCTGGATGGTTTCTTTGAATTGCATCATGAAGCATCGATAGAACTTCACAGTACGATTCAGAATTCACATTGTCACCTTTCCTCTAATCATCTCATCTACCCAGATATGCACCGCTTTACGGAACAAACATTTGTCAGCATAAACAGGAAGCATTTTCTTCGGAATGGCCTTCGCGGGGAGTCCTTTTGCCTACAAAAAACACACAACAGCACGTTGCTCTTTAGTTGTACATTCCGTAAGTAAAGTCGTCATTTTGTTTATGCTCTGTTAACGCGCATGAGACACCAAGCGCAACTGACGAACGGGAATATAAAGTTCGATGTTTCTATCACCTAATGACATCTGCAGAAAACACCAACTACATTTACTTGCTATCCCACGGAACTGTGTGACTTACTTATTGACTCGTCCTCGTATATATATTGCACATGATCATGTCATAGTCATGTGATAAGTACTAACAGGCGACACCTGGGAATAGCGATTCTCATTCGTGACAGTATGGTGGCTTCAGAGCTAGACATATCCTGTTGGAACAGTGACGACATACAAATACAGGCGGTTAGAGTTCAATCCGGTCTACCATTCGTGTTGGTTAATGTTTATGCCCGTAACGCGAGTGTGGATTCCCAGAAGTGGCAGTGCTTAAGTAACAGCAAGCCGCCCAGGTGATGAGAACAGTGCTATTGATCTAGCGCTGGTTTCTGGAAGTGCTCATCTATACAGATGGATCTGTTGTAAAGCAGCAGAGAAGTGCGTGGGCATTTACAGCCCGTTCGGCGGGCCGAACCGTTCAAGAATCCAGTGGTGCCCACTCTATGACCACGAGCAGCATGGCGATGGAGGTGATGGCAGTTACACAGGCTTTCATATGGCTGGAATCACAGCATTATACCAACGTGTGTGTACTAAGTGATTCAATGAGCATGATTCAGAAGGTCGAAGCTGGATCTGTACGTAGACAGTGGACTGAATCGCTGCGGAAGTCTGTTGTCCGTAAAGTCACCTTCATCTTCGTCCCGGGACATGCGGGAGTCGAGGGAAATGAACGAGCTGACAAACTGGCTGGCTCTGCACCCCCTGTAGATGGCCAGCCCATGGATCGTGCAGATGTTATTAACGTCCTTAAAGATATGGCGAGAACAGAGGACTTTGACGTCAGTGATTCCACATCGCTGTCCAGGATGAAAGACCTGGGAGTAAGAATCGGCACAGCCAGACGCGAGAGGTACATCGGGAAAACAAAGCGTCTCGTCAATCAACACAGAACTGGCACTATTAGCCACCGGACGCTGATGAATATGCTGGGGGGAGGATCTGAGCACCTATGGACATGTCCGGAGTGCAGCGAAGATACCCCAACTGATAACTGATAACTGGTTTCTCCTTTACTCACTACAGATGCGTATGTTGCCGGGGCCCATAAGGGAAGCAAAGAATAGCAACACTGCAGCCTACCACGCATGTCGTAAAAGGCGACTAAGGAGGCTTGATGGTTCCGTCGCCCTGCTACTGAGTGAGTGCGTGGCGCGACACTGTGAGCTGTGAGTTTCGTGTGAAATGCTTTTGAATCTGCCCAAGGTTTTTTGGAATGTCACTGCATGTTCGGAGCGATGGCAGATGGCTATGTCCCAGAGTTGACCGGTTTTCGCCTTATGCAGAAATGCGTGGCTGCTGGGCTTCTGGTTGACTGCCACTGCCATCGACGATGAACTGTATTTAGTGGACTGTGTGGGTGAACATCTAGGAAACATCCAGATGGGAAAATGACTGCCGATTCTATCAGAGATAAACTGGGTGTTTCGTGGGGGACTATTGTGTTGACATTCTGGCGGCAGCATTATGCACAGTGTATCTGTGCGGGCTGTTGTTTGTCGAGACTCCTGTCTTTTCCACTTTTCACATTGGGCAGTGGGGAGCGTTTTGTGTGATGTTCACTGGCACAGGAACAGAGCATAATGGGGACGACTCGTTGCTGTGAAGTTGGAACTGCGACTAACTAACTAACTAAGTGTGTAGATGGGGTGTCCTACGGTACCGCGGCAGCGGCCACCCCCCTTGCAGCATATTGATGCAGAAAGGCAGAATCAGGCAGCACAAGTCAACAGTCAAGACTTTCCAGTATGACTGTACAGGGCAAGACGTGGTGAGCAAAATAAGACGCAACAAGCACAGACAGCTTCAGCGCAAGACAAAAAAGCTGGGAGCAGCCACCATGGTGGAATTTGGAGGTGGAGAAGTCCTGGGTGGATAAGCGCAGTGCTGTAAGGAAATGGCAAAATGCCAAGAAGAACAAAGTTGCCCATCCTAATCTCTGCATGCACTTAGAAAGAGAGATGTTCACAAAAGTAAGCTATTTCAAATAAACTGGTTACGGAGGTTAAAAGTTGCAAATGGGCAGAGGTATGTCAAAGAGTAAGCACAGACAAGTCACTGAAATTGTTTTGGCGACGACAAAAAAGGATGAGTGGGATAGTCAAGAACAAAAGAATTTCTAACTTCCAAGGCGCTGACGTCATATGGCAGAGGACTGACGAGAACAAGGACAAAGCATTCTTCGAACGCTTTCTAGAGCAGAGCAACCAGACAGACATGAGAGGCCGAAATCTTGCCAAGGAGGTCACTTCAGACAGGTGCAAGGCCCAGAACATTTCGGATGAAGACACAGTGACAGTGAAAGAAATCAAGGCTGTGATTCGACGATCAAAAAACAGCGCTCCAGGGCCAGATGACATAAGATACGACGACATCAATAGGTGTACCGACAACGAGCTAGAGAAACTAGCAGACATTTACAACAACAGTATAGGGTGCGCTAGCATAAAGGAGGAGTGGTTACACAGCTATCTGATTCCCTTGCTGAAGCCTGGCAAAGACCACACAAAAATTAATGGATATCGAGTAATAACCATGCAGAATGAAATAGGTAAGCTGCTGGAGAAGTTAATAGCCAGGAAAATATCAAGCCAGCTAGAGAGGCAAAGTATTTTCCCACCTACTCTTAGAGGGTACCGTCCATAAAAGAGAAACTTGGACCAATGCAGCAGTTTTTCCCCATGATGTCTATGAAGGTTTCCACTCAGACATTGAAACCTTTGCTGCAGCTATCGATCTTGAGGACGCGTACAACAGAGAACCATCTGATTTCTTAATGCTTCAGATTCTTGAACTCAAGATAACTCCTTTCATCCTTAGTTGGATCGCTGTAGCCCTCTTCCAACTGAAAGTAGTTTTCAGATGTCGCAGTTGGACTTCGGAACCAACAACAATACATCCTGGCCTACCACAATGGTCACCATTATCCCCGGTGTTGTTCAACGCCTACACTGTGAGAATCACCAGCGAGCAGTTCACTGGACCGGGGAGGACACTGTCATATGCCGACGATGTTTTAGTGTATCGTCAGTGTAAGGGTAGAGATCA
The DNA here is from genome assembly GCA_963921405.1 of Cepaea hortensis. Classification (NCBI taxonomy): domain Eukaryota; kingdom Metazoa; phylum Mollusca; class Gastropoda; order Stylommatophora; family Helicidae; genus Cepaea; species Cepaea hortensis. The sequence continues at coordinate 42,435,321 of OY992891.1, read as the reverse complement.
GGTTGCTGTGGAATTACAAACCGAACTCAAGCGCATAAGTACGTGGTGTGTTGAAGCTAGGGCAATGGTCAACCCAACAAAGGCAACAGTGACATGGTTCTCTTTGAATAATCATATTGTCAACATTCCAACACGAACTGTAAATCTGTGTTCAGAGACTGTGGAAAGAACGCAGACAATGACTTACCTGGGGATACGTTTTGATCGAAGCCTTGCTTATAATGAGCACATAGACCAGGTGATAACAAAGGCCAAGCGGGGTTTGGCTGCTATGCGGGTGATGGCGGCAGCAAACTGTGAGCAGCGCCATCTATGTTTTGTATACGAGGGGCTGGTAATGTCTGTTTTTGAGTATGCGATGGCTATCCTGACGCTCAGACGTAGGCGGATAGAAGGGACGGACAGGATACAGAACGAAGCTATGCGCATTATTCTTGGATGTACAAGAGATATAGCATGCAGGGCGATGCGCTACCTTCTTGACTTTCCAACCATTGAAGACAACCATAAAAGAGCAAGTGTTTATTGTCCCGTGATGCATAGGTTCTGTTTCTGACCGTTGAGAATATGGCCGGGTTGATCCCAGTTCCGTCCAAAGAAGCTTAAAGAGCGGTAATTCAGTTTATTTCATTTGAAGGATGTCGACCAGTGGACATTCATCGAAGAATTCAGGCAGCGTACGGTAACAAATGTGTGTCAAAGACAACAGTGACAGACTGGACACGAATGTTTCGGAAAGGACGTCAGTTCACGACAGATCTTTGACGGCCGGGTCAAGCGCATACTGTTGCAACAGAAAAAAGAAAAAAAAAACTATCGCCAGAATTGATGCAGTAGTACAGATGAACCGTTGTCGAAGCATGCGTTCGCTAGCGAAAGAATTTGATGTGTCAATTGAGACAATTCAAAAGGTCGTTCGTAAGAAACTGCAATATCGGAATGTGTGTTCACAGTGGGTACCACGGATGTTGAGGAACGCATGGGATGGTGTTTGAACCACTTACTGCGTTACAGAGTGGAGGGTGATGCATTTCTCTTCCACATAGTGGCAGTTGATTAATCATGGTGTCACCACTTTGAGCCGAGCAGCAAAAGAGAGAGCATGCAATGGAAGCATGCTGGATCACCAAAAGCGAACAAATGCAAGTTACAGATTTCCACTGGTAAGGTTATGCTGAGCGCATTTTTTGACCATCAAGGGCTATTGTTGGCCGACTTTAAAGAACCTGGCGTCAACATCAACTCTACCCACTACTTGCAAACACTTGACAAGCTGCAAAATGCAAAAAGCCATCAAGAATAAACGACCCAGCATGCTTTCTCGCGGTGTGATTTTGATGCACGATAATGCTAGTCCGCTGGTCACAAAGGTTGTGCAGGAAGCATTAGCAAGGAAGAAGTGGAAAAATTCTTCAACAACCAGCCTATAGTCCTGATTTGTCACCATGTGATTTTCATTTATTCGGACCTCTAAAAATAGCTCTCAAGGGGCAACGATTTCACACGGATGCAGACGTAATGAACGCGGTAATTACTTGGTTCAGTGAGCAATCACAGTTCTTTTTTGCGGACGGCATTCTCCGCCTACCTAAGCAATGAGATGCTTGCCTGAATGCCTACGGCGACTTCTTCTGACCAACCCATGGTGTACAATTCATTCAAAATGAATGCTTTGTTTAATTCTACCACACCTGTTAATGTTTCTTTCATGCTTTTGTAATAAAGCCATTGGAACGGGTTTCAAATGAATGCCCCTAACACGCACACACACACACACACACACACACACACACACAGACACAGACACACACACACACACACACACACATATACGATCTTCCCTCATTGATTATAATGTATATGTCCACTTTCAAGTATCATGGAAGAGTCGCATGGCTGCAGCCAATATATGCTGTATCATTTCCCTTGCCACATCTTGTTCCCATCGTTTTCCTTGAGGATTCGTAACAACTACTTTTTACAATCGCCACGCGTATCATTCAATCATTCTTACTTGTGCCTTTCTCATTCATTCTTCTCTTTGCCCCAGTCTTCCTTCTAATCCCCCCTGACTTCCTGGTCGTCGCTGTCAATCAGAGAACGTTTTGTGTTTTCATGGTCCAGGGGGAATTTGAGCTGGCGCCTATAGGATATTGCCTTTGGATGTTTTTGTAGGTTATCGAATTGAAGATTAACCGGTTTCCTTTCTGGTTGTTTTCCTCTCCGCGGCTCGTGTCAACAGCAGTAATGTATACGGTTCGGCCCACGGCGATAGGGACTACTTCAGCTCGTGAAATATCAACAGATTTGATGAATCGGTGTGATTCTTATAACTGCTAAATTCTGTCTTTTTTGGCTAGGAAAGTGTAATTATATCATTAGACATAAGTATGAACTGCCATGACAGAGAGTCTTAAAATTGTAAAAGTAGAAATATTAGCCTATACCAGGTCTTGAAATTGTGAGAAGTGATGAACTTCGTCCCTCGCATTGCAACCTTTCCAGATAGATCTTCAGCACATATTACACAACGTTTAGTTGCAGGATTACATCTTCGAACTATCGTTGGTTTTTCAGTAAATGGTGAAGGCCGTGAATGGTATGTAGGTGGCTGAACAAACGAACCAATTTAACGTTCACTGACTTTTGATAGATAGATTGCATGCATCCTTTGTCTAGATACCGTTTGGTCAGAGACAGTTGAATCAGCGCCATGCGAGTTAAGCCTGTGTATTATCCAGCAAGTTGTGGAGAAAAGTTAAGGAACGCAGTTCGCAATCCCGTATACCGCCTTCGAAACACAGCTGGGGACGATTTGGAAGCATACCGCCTTGTGCTGGTTTTCTTACAATGGTATGAGTGCCGGTCGTTCAGAAAGCAATGGTAAACTACTGAACGTAAACGTGCTAAGAAATCACAGTCCAAAATTGATGAGGTGATCTGTGACGTAAAGTATAAGCAAGTACATTTTTTAAAATATAATATAGACATTGTCAATATGGTATATTTATTCACACTACTTTTACGTGAATTTGTTTAGGTATTTAGCATACGTAAAGATAACATGCCATCCGTGATGAGGGGCTTACGGACGGGGTTCGAAATTCCGTATACCCGCATTCAAAACACAGCTGCGCGCGATTTGGAAGCAGACCGCGTTGCGTTGGTTTTGCGTTGGTATCGGTGCCGGTCGTTCAGAAAGCAATGGCAAACAACTTGCCAAGAGATCACAGCAGTGGAAATGCTGGTGTTGACTGCGATGTCCTATAAAAGGATATGCAACAACTAAAACATAACATGCGCCATCATGACACTGGGGTTAGTGTGTTTGCTGAGAAAGGTGATGACCTGGGTTTAGTACCCAGAAGCGGCAGAATTCTTTTTCAACCGAATCACATTAATGGGTAATTTTCAGCATTTTCTTGGAATGGTCTGGAACGGAATCAGGGCCATTAGAGGTACATGCCAGCCAACTCATAATGCCGTGGTGCAGATTGTCTGACATACTAAGAATGCACGACTCACATACAGTATCTGTCATTGGGGTCACCTTGCTTGTATAATATAGCATGTAGTGTTGTATCCTATCGTCTTACATAGTGTAGTCTGACGCTGCTAAAATGATGACTGGCTGTTTTACTTGCACTTGTAAAAACACCTCAGAAAATGTGACAGTTATGTATGGGGCCACTATTATTGATATGTTTAAAAAAAAACTATAATACAACGACATCGTACTGAAGTTGCTACAGCATTTTTGAGTGGATTCGTGTCCGACATTGGAGACAATACTTTTAGCTCGTACGGTCTTTGAAACTTGCAAGCCCTTGAAGCTGCCCCAAGGTTTAATGCACAACAGGGATGTACTGGAACTAATTACGTTATGGACTGATATTCTATAAGTTCTCCGTTTATTCAGCTTGGTCATAGACAGTCTTTTGTTTCTTTACCGTTCTATATTATTTTAACATGTTTACACGACGACAGGATCGACTTCATTGCACTGGGTTTATCTCATGTGACTCTGTTTCTTTCCATAGATCACCCTGACGAAAGCGTCGTACGGAACACGAACTTTGTAGCCCCAGTGATGACCCCCATGAGTCTCAGAAAAAACTGCATATGTTATCCGAAAGACAGAGTCCGGAAACGAACCCATGATCTTTGGGACGCTAGGCAAGCGGCTTAACCACTTGACCACTGAGACCCTGATTTCTGTTTCTAGTAACCATATCTGTATCCATTTGTCATGTGTAGAAATTTGTCACATGTATCCAGTTGTCATATGTAGCCAGTTGTGATGTGTAGCAAGTTGTCACATGTAGCCATTTGTGATATATAGCCAGTTGCCATATTAAGCCAGTTGTCATATGTAACAAGATGTCACATGTAGCCAGGTGTCATATGTAGCCAGTTGTTATGTGTAGTAAGTTGTTACATGTTGTAAATTGTCATAGGTAGCCAATTGTCACATGTAGCCAGTTATCATGTGTAGCAAGTTGTTACATGTAGCCAGTTGTCATATGTAGCTAGTTGTAATGTTTAGCCAGTTGCCATATGTAGCATGTTGTCATGTGTAGGCAGTTGTCATATGTAGCCAATTGTTATATGCAGTCATTTGTCAAATGTAGCAAGTTGTCATATCTAGCTAGTGTCATTTGCAGCCAGTTGTCAAATGTAGCCAGATATCATATGTAGCCAGTTATCAAATGTAGCAAATTGTCATGTGCAGCTAGTTGTCATGTGTGGCCAGTTGTCATATGCAGCCAGTTGTTATATGCAGCCAGTTGTCATGTGTGGCCAGTTGTCATACGAAGCCAGTTGTCATATGTAGCCAGTTGTCATATGTAGCCAGTTGTCATATGTAGCCAGTTGTCATATGTAGCCAGTTGTCGCATGTAGCCACACCGTTGTCACTGCTACCCATAAGAGGTGTCTAACACTGGTATTATATACATCGGCAGATCAACGCAAACGACAGTTGGACTTGGTCAGCTTCAGAAGCACACAACCACAAGTGACCCACTCAATGGACCATAGTCCTAGAGACTTCTTCACCACACAACCAACATATATACTTGTACCAACATATATACTTGTACCAACATATATACTTGTACCAACATATATACTTGTACCAACATATATACTTGTACCAACATATATACTTGTACCAACATATATACTTGTACCAACATATATACTTGTACCAACATATATACTTGTACCAACATATATACTTGTAATAATGTCCGTCTATTGTTTGTATGCTGATGGAGGCCTCTAACCACAGCGTCCATTATGACACCTATTTTTTAACGCTCGCTCGCTTCTAACTCAAGCGTTGTCCATACACTCTATTTATAGTAGTGGTGGACTGAATGTTGCGTGCGGGTGAGATTTCCCTATTAACAGTGTCCCTCGCCAACAGGCGAACCTACTCCGACTTCAGAGGTACTTGTAATTTACGTCCCCAAGTCAAGGACGACAGGTTAACATTTTAGTCCAGATGTCCGGTGTAAGGGTTGAACCCCTTACATCGGCATCAGCACATCGGATGTTTAAGAACACGCGTTCCTTCTTACCCATTCGGCCATGCTGACCTGCTCTGACACTTGCGATTATGTTATTGTCACGTTTAAGAATTCCACTTTTCGCTCTCGTTGCTTTACTCAGCGTATTTTCACAGCTTGACAGCAGTTGCACCAATGTCAGTAGTTGTATTACACCGACGAGTTTACAAATATGTCTGATGTCGCCTCTTGCTGTTATGTTAAGCATTTCTCGGGGAATTCGAACACAAGCAGGCGTATTGCTTTTTTTTTTAAACATGCTTAAATTATCTCCTGGTCTCGTTCAAGGGACATTAAAAAATTAATTAAGGCCATGACAGCGATTGGGCGCTTAATTCCACTTTGGTAATAAATCTACAAATCGATATTGGGTTGTTTTTTAAAGTTCCTCGTATAGCGTCCGGGACATGCCTAATCTATGTGTATGATTACGAGTGCACGTCTTTATATACACATACACTTACACACACACACACACACGCACGTACGCACGCAAGCACACACATAAACACACACACACACACACACAAACACACGCACACACAAACATACATATATATATATATGATTGACACGAGAAGACTCTCGATAGCAATATATTTATATTTCTAAATACACACTGATAGCTGCGCATGGACCATTTTTGTACGCGTCCGTGCAGGATTCTGCGGGTAAGATGTATTAAATCGTCTGCTTGTAGGAAACAGTATAAAAATGTGAAATCCATCATCTTGTGTTGATTTCCTGATGAGAATCGTGGAATGGAGATTATAAAGCGACCATGAAAAGGTTATCTCATGTTACATGCTGCCATGTTGATGTTTGGGCATCTTGTACGAGCAGTTAGAAGCCAATATTAACTCATTCACTTCGATGTGCTTTCGAAGAGATGAATGAGTACACTGGTGCCGTTGTAGGAGTGTGTGATATATTCATTCATTCATTCATTCATTTATTCATTCATTCATTCATTTATTCATTTATTCATTCATTTATCATGTGCTGTGCAGATAAGCTTGGGCGGTTATAGTTCGATATCTCACATGATTACCATCGTTTTGGATCACAGTTATTATCGGTTCCCGAGTACGCCATGTGGCCACACCTTCAGGTATTTATCTCTGCTTTCCCCTTACTCTTTCCATCAATTTTTCCAGTTGCCACTAACTTTGCTAATTTAGTTTTGCTCATTTTGTTGTTGTTGTTTTTTTTCCAAACAATTTATGGTTTTTTGTTGTTTTTGATTGATTGTCTCATTAACTCAAAGTATCTTTCACATTTTCTTCACTATGATCTTCTTTCCATTTTCTTCACTTTTGTATTCTTTAAATTTTCTTCGCTGTGGTATTCGTTCCATTTTCCCCAGAAACTACATTTGCACTGCATTACATATTTCTAACCGTGACCATGTTAAGAAGGGTGAAGACATGCATGTTTCGTTCACAAATTGAATTTACAATATAAAATTAAAGAAAGTCAAATATTCACCAAGAAACACACAATTTGATCCTCTTAATTTTTTCCTCAAGGCATGCTGGCGTGTTAGAAAATGAGTAGGCTGACAAACTCAAACTAGCTGGGTCTGCCCGTTGGGTGGAGTTCTGGTGCATGATATGCCAGATGTGACCAGCACCCTTTGAGATCATTTATAGTGTGGACGAACGGATACATTATCATTGCCTGCAGATTATGGTGCGGCAGAGAATGACCAGCGGATCTAGCCAACACTCAGGTCTTCGAGAAAAGGCCGGATGGACACATAATCAGATTGCAACTGCTACCATTAGTATTGGCACTCTTCACTAGCTGTGGAAGATGAGGTCGGAGCACGTGTACAATGTCCCGCGTGCTGTGATGTCAGTTTTTGATAAACCTCTACAACCTAAAGATTGGGAGTCTCTGTGGCGAAGTGGTCAAGCCGTTTGACTCGTGCTCCGAAGGTTGTGGGTTCGATTCCGGGCCGTACCCTTCGGTTTACGAGTTAAATGTTTTGGAGACTCCTGTGGGTCGTCGCTAAAAGCTACGGAGTTCGTGCTTTGTGCGACGCTTTCCGTGCTGCGGAAAGAGACCGAGCCATATGGGATAAAACCCGGTGCAATGAAGTCGACCCTGTCGACTTTTAGGCGACTTTAACCTAAAGATTAAATGTCATAACATGGCAGACTGGTCTATAAGCCTTGTTCAGCGAATGGTTTAGGATCCATGATCCGAAAGGTGGACAGTTAGAGCATTGCTTTGCTGATTCAGAAGCTTCTGCAGCTTGTCTTGTTCCATCTGTATTACTGTTACCTTTCCCCTAGAATAAACTAGGCAGGTCGAGAACTGCAAGGGCAACACAATGCGCTCTTCAATTCAGCTCAGGCTTTGTATCTGTGAAGAAAACAGGGTGCCTGTAGTAGAATACGAATTGTGAATGCATGTTGTTCTGATTTACGGGGAGAAGTGAGTGCATGCCTGATTATGTGGACTTATATTAATTAGATCACATTGAAACTTACATGAAGATTTGTGTAGAGGGTCAGTACGTTGATGGATGGTAAAAAAATCACATTGAGACTCACTTTGATATTTATGTGGATCTGCGATTCTGTGGGCTGGTCGTAATAAGATTACCTGTTTTCCAATATCACGTTCATTATTTTTTATTTTTTAGCTGTGTGGCTTTTTGGGCCTATTTGAATAAACATGCCACGATCATAAAGGTCTTTGATGTGCAAAAATCAAAATCGTGTCTTTTTCTGAACTTAATCTAAATAAACATAATTCTATGAATAAAACTAGATACCAACGAAAGATCACAATCAGCTATGAAGAAATTGAAAATGTCACAGACTGTGCATATCTAAGCTCTATAATAAGTGCAATAGTCAATGTTCAAAAGATTTAGACGCAAGCTGGCCACAGCAATGCTGGGATTAAACAGTATTAAGAACGTGGCCACAGACAGATGTGGGTCATGGACCATAGCGCAACCACTAAAGAAGAAAATTGGGGTCTTGAGCTCAAATGTTACAGAAACATCCTTAGAATACCGCGGACAGAGAAGAAGAAACATATTGCTATTTTAGAAGACAGATTATAGTGGTTACATAGCAGAAGAAACAACAGCAATGTAATATACATGTCAATGGGAATATTCTTGAACAAGTGAATCGATACAATTATCTAGGAACAGTCATACAAGCTGATGGGAGATGCTTTGAAGAGATTAGAACAAGAATCATGTAGGAAGGCGTAGGCAGCCTTATGCAAGATGGAAAACATACTGACCAATCAAAAGATGTCATTTGCAACGAGAAAAAGAGCGTGAGGGTCTACATGAGCTTTTGTATGTATGTGAAGCCTGGACAATGAGCAGACAGGATTAACAACATATGATCGTTTTGGAAATGTGGTTTCTGAGGAAAATGCAAAGATTACCGTGGACAGACAGGAAAATAAATGACCAAGTCCTACAAGAAACAAATGAAAATTATAAACTGATTAGAGACATTAGACGTAGACAGTCACGATTGTTTGGTCACGTTATGACAAGAAATATATTTGAGAACTTGGAGACAACTGGCAAGATCGAGGGAAAGAAAACAAAGTAAAGGCAGCGAAGTAAATACCCGGATGGCTTAGTCACGTGACATGGTCGAGACAAGAACAATGAGCTATTCCAAGACCCTCGTGATCGAGTGAGATGGCGAAACATGACCGTCCACGCTTACCGGCATGGCACATGATGATGATGATGATAATTTCGAGGAAAACGGGCTCATACACAGTCTCATGTCTTGGAAACTGACATATTTTGGCCGTACTTCACAGTGACGTGGAGGGAACAGTGTTGGAAGTCACGGTCCCAGGAACAAGAGGCAGTCATCGACCAGCACGAAGATGGGCACACGGCATTTGCACACACCTTGGCATGAGGCGGGATAAATGGCAGTATATAGACAGGTGTTTCGTCGCAGCGTGATGAGAGCGGCATTCTGTAACGGGCATATTACTTGAGAGAGAGAGAGAGAGAGAGAGAGAGAGAGAGAGAGAGAGAGATAGAGAGAGAGAGAGAGAGAGAGAGAGAGAGAGAGAGAGAGTGATTGAGTGAGTGAGTGAGTGTCTGAAACAGATGAATGGCCCATGTTGTTGGTATGTCAAATATCTCGCTACCAAAGGACATATTCTATGGCCATCTTGCGCCAGCATGTGAGCTCGCAGCTGGGCAATAAAGCAAAAGGAAAGACACAGTAAGCTAAAATGAAGAACTGTGACAATTCTTGACAATTCGGTGTTATATGCTGCTTGACGGCAGCATACAATTCTTTTGGCTTACTGTTGCCGTTTTTGGTCAATATTCACTTATTATATGAACATTTATCATCCTGGATTACCTGATAACAATATAAAATAACACAAAGTAATGCAGATTTACAGAACAGAATTACGACACCTTCAGGATGTTGCGGCGACTAGCCTTCATCAGAGTCCGAGGCTGTACTACTTCCTACCTACACATGTTTACATTTCCACTGCTGTACCACAGTTCCACCAAATTGTATTCCTGGATAACCTGATGATGGAAATTAAGGCGATTCCTGATGAAATTGTCTATAGAACCATAGCTTATGCCAGTAACCATCGCGTCTTCGCCTACAGTAACTCGCTGATTGGATAAGGATCTTTTCGATGCTCTGTATGGCTTCACTCGTAATGACACTTGTCGGTTGACCATCATAGGGCTCATATTCCATATATTCATGACCTTCTGCTAGCCCCCAAACACACGTGCATGTCAACGATGAATTTTAGAGGATTTTAAACCTTCTTTCACCAAACATGTAATGGCAATACACTTTTCCTGCACTAGAAACAACAGGTCTGACGCTATTGTGAAATGCAAAGTGCTAGAAAAACTGCTAAAGTTTGAACATTCAACCACCAAGTGGCAGATGTATACTGTTCAATTTGGAGTATTTACTAAACTTAATAGTCTTCGTCTCTGGGTTATCATGACACAGTCCGGATACTCACTGGACGACCCTCGTATTTTATAAGATTGCTATATCCTTGCAAGCTCTGTGGTGTAGGAGTAAGGAAACACAGCTGCGGGCGATTTGGAAGTAGACCGTCTTGCGTTGGTTCCCATACAAAGATATGTGTGTCTGTCGTTCAGAAAACAATTTAAAACTACTGAACGTAAACTTGAGAAGAAATCACACACACGCGCACACACACGCGCACGCACACACACACACACACACACACACACAAATTCACTGCAATTGATTGCCACGTCCTGAGAAAAAGGATATGCAAGTAACATGTTATTTTACGTTTTCAATTAAGCTCCATTGTTAGCTCACGCTTAGCTCTGAGACTTTCTGTTCTCTAGACAGAGGTCAGGAGCTTTATAAAAGAGGTCTGGACCAATCAAAATGTGTGACGGAAATTGGTAAGTAGGGGGTGTTTCACAGTTGCGACTTACAAGTTGTTTATTTGGTAGCAGAAATGTTATATTATAACGCAACGACAACATTTCGGCGATATATAAGCTCGTGACAGGTACGGGAAATTGCTTAAGCCGATTGATCACAACGGCATTTAATCAGTTAAAGCAGTCGACTGGCGACAGTCGACTTTTCAAAGAATTATCCAAATATCTTCACTATCCCGATTTATTACAGGGAAAACCAGGAACAAATGTAGAGAATATACTGAATTTGAAAGCAGAACTTGTTAATCTTGCCGCGAACCTGGATTCTTGGGTTTCTAGTTGAAAGCTAAAACACTTTATTTCTTCCAGACTATGAACGTGTATGATTTACTTGTAAACAACATACAACAGCATGATAAACTTTCAAGATAAATGTAATCCATTAGATTGTATAATGTTTGTAATGTTGATAATTACCAGTAAGCGGAAATTTGGCCTCTCAGTTACGGTAGTTTATGCAGAAAAATTGAAGACATAATTTCAATTATGTGAAAAGATAGCTTTTCTATTCGAGTTGTGTATGAAGAAACATTGAAGACATAATTATCATAATATATAAATGTCATTTCTGAGTTCGTGTAAATTTATGCTGAATTATCATAGACATAATTGCTAGCATGCGGAAATTTGGCGTCTTATTTCGGTTAGAAAGATTGGAGATTTCTGATCGAGAACACGGTCGGTCAATCATAATACGGGCATTGTTTTGGTTTCATTTTTTTTTTTTTCTCCTTCAATAAATGAGTGAATAAACAAGCGACTATTTATAAATAAAATATAAAGCTGTCAGATATGGTAGTCACATGACATATTATGTTGATGTCTAGACCAGGAGCCGAGGTAGCTCATCAAATAACACTCTTTCCTCTCAGAAATGGCCACCAATGTCTTCTTCAGAATAGACGAAAGAAGACGATGATGATGATGATGATGATGGTGAAGTCACATGTGTAGTCAGTAACATGTACAGGACTCTTTACTTCCCCAGAAATTTCTTGGTGCCCAATCTAGACTGGATAGACCTGGAAGCCATTTGAATTAAAAATAAATAAAAACCCGTTTTGATGTGAATTCGTACCAGTGTGCATGGCGACGACAAGCGAGCAAGCAGACCACTGAGCTACCAGGATGCCCTACGTGCCTGTAGTAATCCTAGTCAATGTAGCGGTAGTTTTATTATTAGTATGAGTAATAAAATTGGTATTTGCAATGCAGTAGCCTTAAAAAATAATATTAGTAGTAGTATTGGTATTAACGGTGTAATTGCTTTAAAATTATTCTTAGTAGTAATATTAATATTCGCATTTCAGTTGTTTTAATTTTATTATTAGTGGTAATATTGGTATTCACACTGAATGGACTTTAAATGCAGCATTAGTAGTAATGTTGGTATTCGCATCGCAGTAACATAAACATTATTATTAGTAACAGTAACTATTGTTGCTGATGTTTAATATAAACAGTCGCAGTAAAGTAACTGTGATGTTGGTAGAGCACCCTTTTACACGATTTCAGGCACATTGGGCACATGTGGTCAGTATCACGTGGGCTGCCTTTACTTCCCAATACTTTATTGGTATCCACGTTTTACCGGGTCGACCTGGGAGTCCTGTTCAACTGCAACATCCTCCCACGTGACGATTCAAACACATGACTACAGGGCGACTGCGCAACCAAGACTTCCATTGATATTAGTAATAGATACATTAGCAGACACAAGCATTTTACAATGTTAAACATGACCCAATAATAAACATACTACAGCAACTGAACACTGACGGCGAAGATCTGCGAATACTAAAGAACATATATTAGCAGAAAACAGCATCAATAAGAATCAACAACCTTATGGGAACATTTCAGTGTATAGAGAAGGGCGTCAGACAAGGTTGTCTCCTGATTTGTTCCAATTTTATAGTGAATATATCATGAGATCTACAGAAAATATGTCAGGGATCTTGGTTGGTGGACATATTATAAACATTTTACGCTATGCTGATTACACTGGCTTGATAGTAATATATCAGAAGGATGTTCGGGAAATGATAGATACAGTGGTTGTAGAAAGTGAAAACAAATGGGTCTTAGTTTGAATAATAGAAAGTCAGAAATCATGGTGATATCGAAGAAATAGGTTTTGCCTAAATGTGTAATTAAAGTAAATGACGTTATTTTGGGGCAAGTGCAGAAATTAACATGGATAACATCAGATGGAAGATGCATCACTGAGATTAAAAACAGGACAGAACAAGCAAAAACTGCATTCTATCAAATGAAGAACGCGTTGTGCAATAAGTCACTGTCCTTGAAAGTTGGAAATAGAGTTCGTGCATGTTACATAGAACTAGTTTGAACATACGGCTGCGAATTCTGGACAATTAATAAACATGAGAAAAAATCCCTAGAAGCTTTGGAGATGTGATTTTATACAAGAATGCTGAAAACTAATTGGCAGCCAAAATGAGCAATCAGGACGTTTTACGGGAAGCTGAGTCGCAAAGCCAACTGATAACAAAGATCAGAAGGATGTAGTCATAAGTGTTTGGCCACGTTATGAAAAGAACAAAACTGGAACATGTTGTGATACCCGGAAAGATTTGCGGAAAGAGAAATAGAGGAAGACAGCGTGTGAAGTTTCTTGACAGTCTTGTGTCTTGGCAGTGAAGAGAGTCAACACACGAATTGATCCATGACTTCTGAGATGGTAGTTTGTGGAGAGGCATAATTGCCCACGCCAGCCGACAAGGGGGGACTGGGGGACTGATGATAATAGCAGAAGAATATACAGTATTATCACTGATAATACTTCATGATATAGATATCCTACTAGTCCGCTCATAGCATCAGAGCGTCAGGGGGAATATGGGTGTCTTTTTTTTAAATATTTTATTTTTATTGATTTTGAAGAACGGAATGGCAAAAAATTTGATAATTTTTACAGTGTGTCATTGCACATCTCAGACGTCCGCCCAAATCTGGCATAACAGGCTGCAGGGGAATATGAAGAGAAGGATAAATAGAAGCGACTTGCCCAGATTAAATGTCAAAAGAGATACCTTTTTGTTATGGTAAAAACATGCAAATACATATAAAACACAGAGAACATAAAAGAAAACATATGATCAATAAACTATTATGAACATGCGGAGGGAGAAATTGAAGGCGATAAGGAAATAAAGCCAAATATAAGAAATTATGAGGATGCCATATATAAAAAGTTCTACATAATTCTCAGAAGGATATGGAAATAATTTTCATAAAAGGTTCCATTCAGTGAACACAATCACGTTTATCAAGTACAATGTAAAACAGAAAATGTGTTATAATAAAAGTTGTATTAATAATAAGCGTAATAATAACAATAATAATAAAAATTATAATAACAATGTTGCGTATCTGCTGCAGCAGTTGTTTTTTTTCTTTTTCAAAGGCTGTTTTCTTTATTTTCATTGTTGTTGTTGTTATTGTTGTTGTTTCTTTCTTGTTACCCTTGTTTGTATCACTGTTATGTTATTGTTTTTGTTCTTGTAGTTGTTTTATTTTTGCTGCTGTTGTTGTTGTTGTTGTTGTTGTTGTTGTTGTTGTTGTTGTTGTTGTTGTTGTTGTTGTTGTTGTATTGCTGTTGTTGTTATTGTTGGTGTTTTGATTTTATTGTTTTTATTTGTTGTTATTTAGCTGTTATTGGTGTGTTGTTGTTATCTTATTTTCACCGCTGTTTTACTGCTATTTGTTTTCTTGTCATTAGTTTCTTGTAGTTGTTATCGACTACGTTGTTTTCGTTGTTTTTTATGGTTACTTGTATCGTTGATGTTGTTGTTATTATTAGCATAGTGATATTTGCTGTTGCTGTTGTTGTTGCTTTCGTCGTCGTCGTTGCTGCTGCTGTGGTTGTTGTTATCGAAAACTAAAGCGTAAGTATGAACATAGACCAATAGGATAACAGAGTGGACATTGTATGTGGAGAAACATGATCAAGTAGCCCGTAGAGTAGTCGCTGGATGCTCGTCTGCCGGCTCTATGGACACAGGATCCCTTGTAGACCCAGCCTAAAAGTGAACAAGAGGAAATGTTTGGGAAAGTAAAAGCAGCCGGTTTGACATTGACCAAATTGCCCACAGAGTGCAGATAGGTCTATATAATTATGGACCTAGCATCATAAGGTCAACATCATAAGGTCAACATCATAAGGTCAACATCATAAGGTCATGCGTCATAAGGCTAATTTATTCATTCAGTAGCATGTCCTTTGCAGAACCTCGCTCCCATAACAACCTTCCAGAAAACCTCTCGATCATAAGCAAGATGTCCCGCTTCCGATACACCCATCTGGAGAGCATCCGCCACATCCTGCACCCATCTTCTCTTTGGCCTTCCTCTGCCTCTCTTCCCTGGGCATATACCCCTCCATTATTGTTCTCTCCAAACTTTCGTGACGTTCCAAGTGACCAAAATATTTCAATTTTCTTTGCTTTATCGTCTTTAAAGGTTAGTACATGGGCATTTTAACTTTACGTTATCATCCATAAGGGTAACAGATGTTATGCCACATATGGGATGCTTGTGTTGGCATATTGATCAAATACAGCATCAATTGGCGCGTTTTCAGGATGGTAGATTTGGTTAGGTATACCTCGGCACCAATCTAATGGCTTCCACGTTACACATGGACATAAGACCCAAAGTCTCTGTATTCGTTCTTAATAGGTATGGGCTCTCGTGGAAGCCAGGTTAAAAGTTAGTTGCATATTCTTTACAGGACGTCACAGCCAATATGTGATCTCTTGACAAGTCTACGTTCAGTAGTTTGCCATTACTTTCTGAACGGTCAGCACACATGCCATTCTTTTTTTTTTAAATCTAACGCACGGTGGTCTGCTGCCGAATCGCCCGCAGCTGTGTTTTGAACTCGGCATGCGGGATTATGTATTGCGTTCGTAACCCCTTGGCCAGGGAACGTGCAGAAGCTTGCTAGTAGTGGGTTAGGTGGTAACTGATTAGCATTTCTGGATTGTGATGCTGGATTGACCCCAATCCAGCTGGATTGGGGTTAGGGGTTAGGGGTTAGGGTTAGGGGTTAGGGTTAGGGGTTAGGGGTTAGGGTTAGGGGTTAGGGTTAGGGTTTAGGGGTTAGGGTTAGGGTTTCTGTGTGCTCCTAATTATAATTTCTGGATTGACCTCGCTGGATTGTCCCCAATCCAGCTTGGGACCAGGGCGGTTTGGGTAGGGTAGGTACTTAGGTCATATGTAAGGGGCGATACATCTAAGAAAAGACATGTTTCTAAGGGCAGATAACTGAGTGTGTGTATAATATTTTAACTAATTTAAAAAAAATAAAATAAAAATAAAAGACAATCAGAGGCGCGTGCGGGGCAGTCGCAGGAGCGAGCACGGGTGACAGTCGCTTGGGTGCGGTTTGAACCCAGTCAGTGTCTTGTAGTAACCACATGGCCAGTCATTTCTGAGTGACCACAAGCCGGTCAGTGACGAGTGTGGGTGGTGGGGCTAGACGGTTCGAACCCTCGAGGCGCACCGGGTGATATGAAAATTGTAATAAGTAAAAAGGCAAATATGGCGTGTATATGAGCTGTAGTGGGTCGTAGTGGCTTATAAAACTATCATCATATAGATTACACCTCTTCAAATGAAAACCTTAAAAAAGTAAAGATGGCCTGTAGTAACGGTTGTAAGGGGGCGTGGCTTCGTGGTATTCGTTGTTAGGGGGTTGGTGAGTGGTGATGTACCTATATAACAGCTTCCGAACAATTTAAAGGGATGGGCGAGTGGCGAAGTGGCTAAGTAAATGCGTCGGTTCCTTGCTAAGAGACAGAGGAGTTGCTAGATAAAGGCTCCAGGTCGTTGTCAAGGGGTTGGTGAGTGTACAAATAGCTAAATAACTGCTTCTGATCCTTGTTAAGAGGTGGGCGAGGGGCGGATTGGTTGGATAATTACGCCCGTTCCTTGGTAAGAGACAGGGTGATCGAGTGGAGAAGTGGGTAAATATAGGCATGGAGGTATACCATCGACACATTCAACGCATAATTTCGGCGTCGGTCGTCAGAAGACCAAGGATATTTTCATTATATGTCTATTGTAAAGGGGTCGACTGTTTGTTATAACGGGGTTACTATTATCTATAGTGGCTGGGACTTAAATACTATCAGCATACCGGTTACAGCTCTTCAAATGAAAACTTTGAAAGTGTAAAGATGGCCGATGGTTTTAGTGGGTATGACTTTGTGATATTCGTTGTTAAGGGGTGGGGTGAGTGGTTGAGTAACTAGATAAACGCTTCTGAACACTATCATCGGGTTCGAATCCCAGTGGGGCGGTCTAGTGGTAGAAGAAATATTGATATTATCTGGTTCCTTAGTTGTGATGTCGAGCTCTGGTGTTATTAACCCGGCTATGTTTAGAATAGGAGAGGTGGTGTGCTGGTTGCGGAGTATGTTTAGGTGGTACCCCAGACACTGTGGAAGTGATAGGTTCGAATCTCGGTACTTTGTCGTTGGTACGATTGCCAGTCATCAAGGTGTGGGTGTCTAGTTGATTATTGGGTTAGGGTCGCTTTGTCCAACCTTGTCGCCGCGGCCACAAGTCCCACCGCTGATGAAAAACACAGGCAGCAGATTTCACCATTGTACCTACGAGTCACAAAATATAAGCTAACTTAACATTCAGAATATGACCTCAACAGGTGTTGCCAAAAATCAATACTTATTCTTATAACGGCTAATCCAGGGGATTATCGGCATCGTAATGACCAAGTCAGGTTAATAATATTTCTTATATCTCCGCCATTGCAAATAGTTCGCGATATTAATAAATGTTCACATAAAGGTTGGAAGGGGATTAAAAGATTAACACCTATTGTCGGGACATCCAATAAAAATCAATAACACTACCCTCGATTTTTCTCATAATTGCCGATTGGAGATTATGGGCTAGGTGTATGTGTCCTTATTTAGTTAAAACAGGTGGTATGAGTAGGAGATATCACAAACAGTTTCAGCATGTACCACTCTGATCTTAAATATCAGTAGTTCGTTATTCTTGTGACATTGAAAACGCTTGTAGCTTGAAGACAGATGGTGTACTATGTTATT
This sequence comes from Cepaea hortensis, assembly GCA_963921405.1. Classification (NCBI taxonomy): domain Eukaryota; kingdom Metazoa; phylum Mollusca; class Gastropoda; order Stylommatophora; family Helicidae; genus Cepaea; species Cepaea hortensis. The sequence continues at coordinate 42,417,166 of OY992891.1, read as the reverse complement.
GGGTGGTGTATATTGATTGACCAGTATGTGAAGTTGATAAGGTCACCCCTGCCAGCGCATCGTAGCTGTGTTGTGACTTGTCGCCTATTACACCCGGGTGTAAAAATAACCAAAAATATTTCACATCAACTCAGACATGCCTCTATATAGCTGCACTTCGAACATGGCTAGAGTCTACTTTAGGAAAGTATCGTGTATCTGTGTATACGGGTTTACCACTGCTTATAGATGTGTGCAGTATTATTAGAAAGCGGCCGTTATGTCTACATTATCAAAGTATGTTGCCTTACAGAGCTGGTATAGTATCTATGTGTCTGCTACGTTGTATGTTTTGTCATGTTGCCTTGTAGTATTTGGAGGGAGTTTCATGCGGGTGTCTAGTGAACTTTTTAAAAACTATGTCTCAGAATCCACAACGCCACTGGCATTAGAGGCTTTTCAACTTGTCTGCTCATTGACCACGCTTCACAGTCATACTAAAGTACGGGTTCTATGTAGTACTTAAACACTCCTTTTATTTCTCATTACAGTTGTCAACTTTATATTAGTCAGTATGTTTTCCAATTTGCAAAAGACAACCTTCATCACAGCGATTCTTGTTCCAACGCTTTAAAGCCACCTCCTATCAGACATTTTTTTTTCTTTCCTTTTATGCTCACGGCTACCGTTTCCCCATTTCAAGCTCCATGTCTCTACTCGTATGCATTAGTGTGGTAGAAGTAAACCGATAACTCACAAGATAGACGTATATTATCACACTGTATATGAACATGTGGGAAACGGCTACATCCGGGCAAAGAGGGCGTTGTATCTGTCACATGCGTATGGATACAACCGAGACACGTGGTTAAGAGGGATACTACAGGAAAAAAAACGGTATTATGTTGGCGATCGAACCAGGGGACCTAATTCGTGATGACCACCATGTACGGGAGTGATTCTGCCCCCTCGTCAACAGGGCGTCGGAGGTTTAAAAGGGTGTTCATTCTCTCGCTTTTCTATTTCCGAGTCGTCATAGGGTCACCAAGTAACAGTAAAGAACACGAAACTACTACTACCAAGGCCTTTATACACCACAATGTATTTTCGAATATAATATACACAACTATAATCAAGTCATCACAGTATTCAACTAACCCGTTCTCATAGAGATAGAGGAGAGATGTGAGCACCGAGTCCAGTTGGGGGAGGTGTGCCTTTTACTTAACATCTATCGGGTCATACACCGACGAGTGTTTAGCTATATTTATCATATAATATTACCCGTGAGCACAACAAGCTTCCCCGGATCAAGCTTAGGTGTCTCATATAACATGACATATCACGTACCCGCTGGCCTGACCAGCAAAGTTATCGCTTCTCAGAGCAGACATTTACACTTTCATTAATTCTTCTGCCTGGCCAAAGGGGGTCTTTGCATCTTTCCGCAGAAACCTAGTTCCAATGCTAATATATGTTTTTCAATGTGTCGGCTCATTACAACATTTCACATCCTGACAAAAGTACAGGTTCTATGTTCCACTCCAACAGTCAAATAAGAAAAAATGTTAGCCAAATTATTAAAATGTTGGCCAAATATAGAAATATCTCAACCAAGCGTATAAGAAATAGGAAAAAGGCTAGTCAAACTAATGAAAATATTGGCCAAATACAGAAATATCTCGACCAACTTTTAAAATGTAGGAAAAATTGTTAGCCAAACTGACAAAACTGTTAGCCAAAATAAGAAACGTCTCGGCCAACTTATAAAATGTAGGAAAAATTGTTAGACAAACTGACAAAACAGTTGGTCAAAATAAGAAACGTCTCGACTAACATTATAAAAATTAGGAAAAATGGTAACCAAATTAATTTAAAAAGGTGACCAAAATAGGAAATATCTCGACCAAACTTACGAAAAGTAGGAAAATTGTTCGTCAAATGTGACAATTATTGGGCAAGTAGGAAATCATGTTAGCCAAATAGGAAAAATATCGATCAAACTTATAGATGTCTCGGCCAAACTTATAAAATGTATGAACATTTGTTAGCCAAAGGTGAAAAATATTGACCAAGTAATGAAATATCTCATCCGAATTTATAACAAGTAAGAAAATATGCTAGTAAAATCAAGAAATATGTCAACTTTAGTTATACAATAGGCGAAACGATGGACAAACTTATAAAAATGTCGACCGTTATAAGAAAATGTATTACCCAAATTAGGAAAAAATATTGACCAAGTTTTGAAATATCTCGACCAAACTTACAAAAAATAGGAAAATATGTCGACTAAAGTAGGAACATTTGTTAGCCAAAGATGAAAAATATTGGTCAAGTAAAGAAATATCGCATCCAAACTTTTAAAATGTAGGAAACTTTATTAACCAAATGTGAAAAATATCGCCCAAGTGAAGAAAAAAGTTACACAAAACTTATAAAACTTAGGAAAATGTGTTAACCTAATGAGAAAAATATCACCCAATTGAAGAAAAAAGTTACACAAAACTTATAAAACTTAGGAAAATGTGTTAACCTAATGAGAAAAATATTGACCAAGTAAAGAAAAACGTACACCAAACTTCTTAAAAGTAAGAAAATTTTTTAACCAAATTGGAAAAATATTGGCCAAGTAGAGAAATATCTCAACCATACTTATAAAAAGGAGGAAAATGTGTTAACCTAATGAGAAAATATCGCCCAAGTGAAGAAAAAAGTTACACAAAACTTATAAAACTTAGGAAAATGTGTTAACCTAATGAGAAAAATATCGCCCAATTGAAGAAAAATGTTACACAAAACTGATACAACTTAGGAAAATGTGTTAACCTAATGAGAAAAATATCGCCCAATTGAAGAAAAAAGTACACCAAACTTCTGAAAAGTAAGAAAATTTGTTAACCAAATGGGAAAAATATTGACCAAGTGGAGAAATATCTCAACCATACTTATAAAAAGGAGGAAAATGTGTTAACCTAATGAGAAAAATATCGCCCAAGTGAAGAAAAAAAGTTACTCAAAACTTATAAAACTTAGGAAAATGTGTTAACCTAATGAGAAAAATATCGCCTAATTGAAGAAAAAAGTTACACAAAACTTATAAAACTTAGGAAAAATGTGTTAACCTAATGAGAAAAATATTGACCAAGTAAAGAAAAACGTACACCAAACTTCTGAAAAGTAAGAAAAATTTGTTAACCAAAGGGGAAAAATGTTGGTCAAAACATGAAACATCTCGACCAAACTTATAAATATCTCGTGTAAACTTATAAAAAAAGTAGGAACAAATATTGCTTCTGTAGTTATGTCAAACGTGTCTTGAACTTTTATCTGAACAGACATTTCACAAGACATAAACATCAACGTCAATACTTTCCCTCTTTTACATTACCGAAAGTTTCAACTTTTCAGTCCATAGTATCCACTAAAGAAGCACTTATGCATACTAATCACCCAGCTCTTCACACTCTTGGTTTTTTTTTTTTTTTTTATTTTTTTCCTAACGCAAAGTGTCTCTGTCTTTCATAGATAGCTTCACAACTTTTCTATGTAGCACCACTAACTACTCCAAACCTTCGTTTCACATGAGCTCTAATGAAACAGTCATAACAACATTTAGGGCAATCTGTGGCTCCACCTGGGATAGTTTCAATATCATCTGAGTATTCGTCAGCAAAGATCCACTTCCCATGGCTGATATCTTCAACTTTGTATACCACAATGTCTGCTACACTAACCTTCCATTGGTCCATCTTTCAACAATACAAAGAGTGTTCTCGAAGTCTAGCTAACATAACATTGCTTACTTTGTCCACCTCTATCACACTTTGTCATTTCACAGCTGCAATAGCGGCAAGTCTGCAACCAACCAACAGTGTCTGTTATGAAGTCGACCTTTCTTAAAGCCACGTCTGCCTTACTGAACCCTTGAATACCCTCTACCACATCGTCTAACCGACTTTCAACATTTCATACCAAATAACATTAACATTCTCTTTGATTTCAGAACAACTGATTTTCTGCTGACTAAGCAGATTTTCCAACCCCGTGGAGATAAATCATATGCTCCCTAACCTACTAGGCGCTATTCTAGACAACGAATATGGTCATCGACCAGCACCCCTAGGCAGAACTTGAAAAAACAACAGAGCTTGGGTTATTGAGACGAATGAGTTGCATTCCTTGGACTACCAGAAAGACATCAAACACAACAAACTCTTTCTTACTAACCCTAACCCTAAGTATACATCAACTAACCCTAACCCTAAACCTAAGTATACATCAACTAACCCTAACCCTAACCCTAACTATACAACATACTCTTTCTTAAGAGACATAGATACAAACCAGTGTTAGAAATGAAAAAGTTAAATTTATGTGATTACATTTTAATTAAAATTTAAAACTAATAAATCGCACTTTTATTGCGCGCTTCACTTAATATACAGATATAGGGTAAGTATAGGTATAAGTTAGGTATAGGACATATATCAAGCTTACATCTTACGCAATAAAAGTGCGATTTATTAGTTTTAAATTTTAATTAAAATGTAATCACATAAATTTAACTTTTTCATTTCTAACACTGGTTTGTATCTATGTCTCTTAAGAAAGAGTATGTTGTATAGTTAGGGTTAGGGTTAGGGTTAGTTGATGTATACTTAGGTTTAGGGTTAGGGTTAGTTGATGTATACTTAGGGTTAGGGTTAGTAAGAAAGAGTTTGTTGTGTTTGATGTCTTTCTGGTAGTCCAAGGAATGCAACTCATTCGTCTCAATAACCCAAGCTCTGTTGTTTTTTCAAGTTCTGCCTAGGGGTGCTGGTCGATGACCATATTCGTTGTCTAGAATAGCGCCTAGTAGGTTAGGGAGCATATGATTTATCTCCACGGGGTTGGAAAATCTGCTTAGTCAGCAGAAAATCAGTTGTTCTGAAATCAAAGAGAATGTTAATGTTATTTGGTATGAAATGTTGAAAGTCGGTTAGACGATGTGGTAGAGGGTATTCAAGGGTTCAGTAAGGCAGACGTGGCTTTAAGAAAGGTCGACTTCATAACAGACACTGTTGGTTGGTTGCAGACTTGCCGCTATTGCAGCTGTGAAATGACAAAGTGTGATAGAGGTGGACAAAGTAAGCAATGTTATGTTAGCTAGACTTCGAGAACACTCTTTGTATTGTTGAAAGATGGACCAATGGAAGGTTAGTGTAGCAGACATTGTGGTATACAAAGTTGAAGATATCAGCCATGGGAAGTGGATCTTTGCTGACGAATACTCAGATGATATTGAAACTATCCCAGGTGGAGCCACAGATTGCCCTAAATGTTGTTATGACTGTTTCATTAGAGCTCATGTGAAACGAAGGTTTGGAGTTGTTAGTGGTGCTACATAGAAAAGTTGTGAAGCTATCTATGAAAGACAGAGACACTTTGCGTTAGGAAAAAAATAAAAAAATAAAAAAAACCAAGAGTGTGAAGAGCTGGGTGATTAGTATGCATAAGTGCTTCTTTAGTGGATACTATGGACTGAAAAGTTGAAACTTTCGGTAATGTAAAAGAGGGAAAGTATTGACGTTGATGTTTATGTCTTGTGAAATGTCTGTTCAGATAAAAGTTCAAGACACGTTTGACATAACTACAGAAGCAATATTTGTTCCTACTTTTTTTATAAGTTTACACGAGATATTTATAAGTTTGGTCGAGATGTTTCATGTTTTGACCAACATTTTTCCCCTTTGGTTAACAAATTTTTCTTACTTTTCAGAAGTTTGGTGTACGTTTTTCTTTACTTGGTCAATATTTTTCTCATTAGGTTAACACATTTTTCCTAAGTTTTATAAGTTTTGTGTAACTTTTTTCTTCAATTAGGCGATATTTTTCTCATTAGGTTAACACATTTTCCTAAGTTTTATAAGTTTTGAGTAACTTTTTTTCTTCACTTGGGCGATATTTTTCTCATTAGGTTAACACATTTTCCTCCTTTTTATAAGTATGGTTGAGATATTTCTCCACTTGGTCAATATTTTTCCCATTTGGTTAACAAATTTTCTTACTTTTCAGAAGTTTGGTGTACTTTTTTCTTCAATTGGGCGATATTTTTCTCATTAGGTTAACACATTTTCCTAAGTTGTATCAGTTTTGTGTAACATTTTTCTTCAATTGGGCGATATTTTTCTCATTAGGTTAACACATTTTCCTAAGTTGTATCAGTTTTGTGTAACATTTTTCTTCACTTGGGCGATATTTTCTCATTAGGTTAACACATTTTCCTCCTTTTTATAAGTATGGTTGAGATATTTCTCTACTTGGCCAATATTTTTCCAATTTGGTTAAAAAATTTTCTTACTTTTAAGAAGTTTGGTGTACGTTTTTCTTTACTTGGTCAATATTTTTCTCATTAGGTTAACACATTTTCCTAAGTTTTATAAGTTTTGTGTAACTTTTTTCTTCAATTGGGTGATATTTTTCTCATTAGGTTAACACATTTTCCTAAGTTTTATAAGTTTTGTGTAACTTTTTTCTTCACTTGGGCGATATTTTTCACATTTGGTTAATAAAGTTTCCTACATTTTAAAAGTTTGGATGCGATATTTCTTTACTTGACCAATATTTTTCATCTTTGGCTAACAAATGTTCCTACTTTAGTCGACATATTTTCCTATTTTTTGTAAGTTTGGTCGAGATATTTCAAAACTTGGTCAATATTTTTTCCTAATTTGGGTAATACATTTTCTTATAACGGTCGACATTTTTATAAGTTTGTCCATCGTTTCGCCTATTGTATAACTAAAGTTGACATATTTCTTGATTTTACTAGCATATTTTCTTACTTGTTATAAATTCGGATGAGATATTTCATTACTTGGTCAATATTTTTCACCTTTGGCTAACAAATGTTCATACATTTTATAAGTTTGGCCGAGACATCTATAAGTTTGATCGATATTTTTCCTATTTGGCTAACATGATTTCCTACTTGCCCAATAATTGTCACATTTGACGAACAATTTTCCTACTTTTCGTAAGTTTGGTCGAGATATTTCCTATTTTGGTCACCTTTTTAAATTAATTTGGTTACCATTTTTCCTAATTTTTATAATGTTAGTCGAGACGTTTCTTATTTTGACCAACTATTTTGTCAGTTTGTCTAACAATTTTTCCTACATTTTATAAGTTGGCCGAGACGTTTTTTATTTTGGCTAACAGTTTTGTCAGTTTGGCTAACAATTTTTCCTACATTTTAAAAGTTGGTCGAGATATTTCTGTATTTGGCCAATATTTTCATTAGTTTGACTAGCCTTTTTCCTATTTCTTATACGCTTGGTTGAGATATTTCTATATTTGGCCAACATTTTAATAATTTGGCTAACATTTTTTCTTATTTGACTGTTGGAGTGGAACATAGAACCTGTACTTTTGTCAGGATGTGAAATGTTGTAATGAGCCGACACATTGAAAAACATATATTAGCATTGGAACTAGGTTTCTGCGGAAAGATGCAAAGACCCCCTTTGGCCAGGCAGAAGAATTAATGAAAGTGTAAATGTCTGCTCTGAGAAGCGATAACTTTGCTGGTCAGGCCAGCGGGTACGTGATATGTCATGTTATATGAGACACCTAAGCTTGATCCGGGGAAGCTTGTTGTGCTCACGGGTAATATTATATGATAAATATAGCTAAACACTCGTCGGTGTATGACCCGATAGATGTTAAGTAAAAGGCACACCTCCCCCAACTGGACTCGGTGCTCACATCTCTCCTCTATCTCTATGAGAACGGGTTAGTTGAATACTGTGATGACTTGATTATAGTTGTGTATATTATATTCGAAAATACATTGTGGTGTATAAAGGCCTTGGTAGTAGTAGTTTCGTGTTCTTTACTGTTACTTGGTGACCCTATGACGACTCGGAAATAGAAAAGCGAGAGAATGAACACCCTTTTAAACCTCCGACGCCCTGTTGACGAGGGGGCAGAATCACTCCCGTACATGGTGGTCATCACGAATTAGGTCCCCTGGTTCGATCGCCAACATAATACCGTTTTTTTTCCTGTAGTATCCCTCTTAACCACGTGTCTCGGTTGTATCCATACGCATGTGACAGATACAACGCCCTCTTTGCCCGGATGTAGCCGTTTCCCACATGTTCATATACAGTGTGATAATATACGTCTATCTTGTGAGTTATCGGTTTACTTCTACCACACTAATGCATACGAGTAGAGACATGGAGCTTGAAATGGGGAAACGGTAGCCGTGAGCATAAAAGGAAAGAAAAAAAAATGTCTGATAGGAGGTGGCTTTAAAGCGTTGGAACAAGAATCGCTGTGATGAAGGTTGTCTTTTGCAAATTGGAAAACATACTGACTAATATAAAGTTGACAACTGTAATGAGAAATAAAAGGAGTGTTTAAGTACTACATAGAACCCGTACTTTAGTATGACTGTGAAGCGTGGTCAATGAGCAGACAAGTTGAAAAGCCTCTAATGCCAGTGGCGTTGTGGATTCTGAGACATAGTTTTTAAAAAGTTCACTAGACACCCGCATGAAACTCCCTCCAAATACTACAAGGCAACATGACAAAACATACAACGTAGCAGACACATAGATACTATACCAGCTCTGTAAGGCAACATACTTTGATAATGTAGACATAACGGCCGCTTTCTAATAATACTGCACACATCTATAAGCAGTGGTAAACCCGTATACACAGATACACGATACTTTCCTAAAGTAGACTCTAGCCATGTTCGAAGTGCAGCTATATAGAGGCATGTCTGAGTTGATGTGAAATATTTTTGGTTATTTTTACACCCGGGTGTAATAGGCGACAAGTCACAACACAGCTACGATGCGCTGGCAGGGGTGACCTTATCAACTTCACATACTGGTCAATCAATATACACCACCCAATAACATAGTACACCATCTGTCTTCAAGCTACAAGCGTTTTCAATGTCACAAGAATAACGAACTACTGATATTTAAGATCAGAGTGGTACATGCTGAAACTGTTTGTGATATCTCCTACTCATACCACCTGTTTTAACTAAATAAGGACACATACACCTAGCCCATAATCTCCAATCGGCAATTATGAGAAAAATCGAGGGTAGTGTTATTGATTTTTATTGGATGTCCCGACAATAGGTGTTAATCTTTTAATCCCCTTCCAACCTTTATGTGAACATTTATTAATATCGCGAACTATTTGCAATGGCGGAGATATAAGAAATATTATTAACCTGACTTGGTCATTACGATGCCGATAATCCCCTGGATTAGCCGTTATAAGAATAAGTATTGATTTTTGGCAACACCTGTTGAGGTCATATTCTGAATGTTAAGTTAGCTTATATTTTGTGACTCGTAGGTACAATGGTGAAATCTGCTGCCTGTGTTTTTCATCAGCGGTGGGACTTGTGGCCGCGGCGACAAGGTTGGACAAAGCGACCCTAACCCAATAATCAACTAGACACCCACACCTTGATGACTGGCAATCGTACCAACGACAAAGTACCGAGATTCGAACCTATCACTTCCACAGTGTCTGGGGTACCACCTAAACATACTCCGCAACCAGCACACCACCTCTCCTATTCTAAACATAGCCGGGTTAATAACACCAGAGCTCGACATCACAACTAAGGAACCAGATAATATCAATATTTCTTCTACCACTAGACCGCCCCACTGGGATTCGAACCCGATGATAGTGTTCAGAAGCGTTTATCTAGTTACTCAACCACTCACCCCACCCCTTAACAACGAATATCACAAAGTCATACCCACTAAAACCATCGGCCATCTTTACACTTTCAAAGTTTTCATTTGAAGAGCTGTAACCGGTATGCTGATAGTATTTAAGTCCCAGCCACTATAGATAATAGTAACCCCGTTATAACAAACAGTCGACCCCTTTACAATAGACATATAATGAAAATATCCTTGGTCTTCTGACGACCGACGCCGAAATTATGCGTTGAATGTGTCGATGGTATACCTCCATGCCTATATTTACCCACTTCTCCACTCGATCACCCTGTCTCTTACCAAGGAACGGGCGTAATTATCCAACCAATCCGCCCCTCGCCCACCTCTTAACAAGGATCAGAAGCAGTTATTTAGCTATTTGTACACTCACCAACCCCTTGACAACGACCTGGAGCCTTTATCTAGCAACTCCTCTGTCTCTTAGCAAGGAACCGACGCATTTACTTAGCCACTTCGCCACTCGCCCATCCCTTTAAATTGTTCGGAAGCTGTTATATAGGTACATCACCACTCACCAACCCCCTAACAACGAATACCACGAAGCCACGCCCCCTTACAACCGTTACTACAGGCCATCTTTACTTTTTTAAGGTTTTCATTTGAAGAGGTGTAATCTATATGATGATAGTTTTATAAGCCACTACGACCCACTACAGCTCATATACACGCCATATTTTCCTTTTTACTTATTACAATTTTCATATCACACCCGGTGCGCCTCGAGGGTTCGAACCGTCTAGCCCCACCACCCACACTCGTCACTGACCGGCTTGTGGTCACTCAGAAATGACTGGCCATGTGGTTACTACAAGACACTGACTGGGTTCAAACCGCACCCAAGCGACTGTCACCCGTGCTCGCTCCTGCGACTGCCCCGCACGCGCCTCTGATTGTCTTTTATTTTTATTTTATTTTTTTTAAATTAGTTAAAATATTATACACACACTCAGTTATCTGCCCTTAGAAACATGTCTTTTCTTAGATGTATCGCCCCTTACATATGACCTAAGTACCTACCCTACCCAAACCGCCCTGGTCCCAAGCTGGATTGGGGACAATCCAGCGAGGTCAATCCAGAAATTATAATTAGGAGCACACAGAAACCCTAACCCTAACCCCTAAACCCTAACCCTAACCCCTAACCCTAACCCCTAACCCCTAACCCTAACCCCTAACCCTAACCCCTAACCCCTAACCCCAATCCAGCTGGATTGGGGTCAATCCAGCATCACAATCCAGAAATGCTAATCAGTTACCACCTAACCCACTACTAGCAAGCTTCTGCACGTTCCCTGGCCAAGGGGTTACGAACGCAATACATAATCCCGCATGCCGAGTTCAAAACACAGCTGCGGGCGATTCGGCAGCAGACCACCGTGCGTTAGATTTAAAAAAAAAAGAATGGCATGTGTGCTGACCGTTCAGAAAGTAATGGCAAACTACTGAACGTAGACTTGTCAAGAGATCACATATTGGCTGTGACGTCCTGTAAAGAATATGCAACTAACTTTTAACCTGGCTTCCACGAGAGCAGCCAACCCCAGCGTTTTTTGGCTGTTAGTGATTTCATAGCAAGTTTATGTTCAGTAGTTTGCATTGCTTTCTGAACGAACGGAACCCATACCATTTCATAAAACACTAACGTGGTCTGCTGCCAAATCGACCACAACTGTGTTTTCAGCGCGGCTATGCGGGCTTATAAACTGCGTCCTTCGAACCCATTCACCATAGAGGCGGCATTCAATGTGTCAAGTCGTCTATATTTCGCTTGCCGCCTTTACTTCGCAGCACATTTCTGGTACACATTTGAGGCTGGGTCGATTTTGGAGCTCAGATAATTTTAACCATAAAAAAAAAAAAACAGAAGAAATATAACAACAAAATTCCCAATTCTATAGAGATCCAAATAAATGCCGGCAAGCAAGCGCGTGCTAGATTTTGCATTACCTTTGGGAGCATCCACCTGCACTATATCACACTTAGTTAATTATAATCGCAATGCTATTTTCTTTGCCATAGCTCACCGTGGCCATATCTTCTTGAAACCGCTTTTGTGCTGGTCTGTTTACGACGTGCCATACATGCTTCTACTTCAGCTATGTTGATGTGAAAGCTGTTTTGTTGTTCTTTGATTTTATTTCAGAAGCCTTCCCCTGTGTACCTATATATATATAACTGTGTACCTATATATATATAACTGTGTACCTATATATATATAACTGTGTACCTATATATATATAATCGCGACGCCTCCACGCCTGGGGAAGTGGTGGCAACAGTACGAGCATAGACACGGTGCAAATGGTTATATGTTCTCCTGACATCATATGGTGCCATGTTAATGTTGTATATATTGGGATATATGATGCTACGTTATAGAATGAGCTGGCTCTGTGGCGAAGAGGCCACGAATGCAATAACAAGGTGTTTGTCAAGTCTTACTACACCTTGTGTATAGGTCAAATTTGAATAATGAAGTACATGACGTCATATTAAAATGTGCTAAAACATGCATTAGTTTGCAAAATTCGTGAGAAAAGATTACGAAATACTATAGAACCCCAGCTAAGCGAAACACAACTTGGATTACGGAAAAACAAAGGATGCACAGATGCCATTTTCGCACTTAGACAACTAATAGAAAAATCAAGCGAATTCAATGAAACACTCTACTTAGCCTTTGTCGACCAAGAAAAGGCATGATAGAGTAGGTAGAAACAAGCTGTGGGAAATCCTTAAACAATATGGAGTGAGTACACATCTAACAAACCTATGTAGGAGCTTATACAACAACAGTGAATGCGTAGTGAGAGCAACTGGAGGACACTCAGAACCTTTTATCATGAAATCCGGAGTACGGTGAGGTTGTGTCCTGTCCCCTCTCTTGTTCATAACATATATGGACAACATATGTAAAGAAACCAGCCAAACAGAGACCACATGAACACCATATGACGAGAACACATTAGAGAACTCTTGTTTGAGAACGACCAAGCACTAATAGCAAAATCAGAAGCTGAATTATAAGACCACGTGAATAGTCTAAACGAAATGTGTAGGGACCATAACATGAAAATTAGTACAAGTAAAACAGAGGTAATGACTATAACTAAAGAAGAAAAAGCAACAACGATTCGCCTAAAGGAACATCCCTTGAAACAAATAAAGCGTTTCAAGTACCTAGGAAGTATAATATCATCAAATGGCAAATAAGAAGACGAGATCGAAAATAGATGAAATAAAGCAATCAAACTCATTGGACAAATGGCACCAATAGTAAAGAACAAACATGTATCAATAACTACTAAGAAAGCACTTGACAACACAATCTTCCTACTAATTCTATGTTATCAATGCCAAACCTGGACAATGACAGAAAAAGAGAAAAGAAAAACCATAACAACAGAAATGAGATTCCTGAGAAGAATACTCAATGTACCAAGAAGAGATAAGATCAGAAATGAAGCAATCAAGACTAAAGTGTGTGTGTGTGTGTGTGGGGGGGGGGGGAAGGGGGAGGGTTATAGCTGCACTAGATTTTATTAGAAAGCAGCAAGTCAAATGGTTTGGCTATGCAAGAAGGTAACCAACTAACAGTATACCACAATATTGTACAGACCAGTGGGAAACAAGAATAAGGGGAAATGCAGTAAAGCTTTAAAAGCATTGAATGAATCACTGAAAAACGAGAAGTAGATTGTGAGCTTTACCAGAGCACGACTACAAGAAACAAAATGGACGTTGCGGCCAAAGCCTTCGTCAGCATAGAACAAACAAACAAAAATAGACAAACTAATACACGAAAGACTCTACATGAGAGTATTAAGGTTACTTATCTGTATCCTTGCTTACGCGGCTATACGTGGGTGGAATAAACCGGATGTAGTGTGTAGGAAGCAGAGGAAGAGGCCCAACACTTAAACGATGTACGCAGGGAATAACAGAGTTCATGGGAATATCGATACATGAAGCCCATAAGCGGGCACTCTCCCGCAGTTTATACTTCATTTCGACTCCAAGGTACAAGAGGAACATGATGAGATGAGATGAGATGAGACATGCATTATATTAGTTGCAATAGTTACTGCTATGGTCTAACGCTGTTTTGGGGAGGCTGGAAAGTACCCATGAAGTATTCATGTGTTGGAAACGTCCACCACGGGCTTCAAAAGATAACTGTGCACGTCTCTTCATATTGCCAAATACCTTCTGCAAGGTGTCTGTTGTAATTTTCAAGTGTATCGACCGCCATTTCAAAACACTTGTTCAAACAAAAAAGCCTTTCTTCCGTTGATAACACCATTCTGTTTGGAGTGCAAAAACATTATCCCAGCAGACAACAACCATTTGCTGCATATTGCTTCATAATGGACTGGAGCTCATTTTTTGATGACGTAATGTACTTCACTTTTAGCATTTCTTCTACGTGCAAAGTGTAGTGAGACTTTACAAACACCCTGTATTAATCCCGCATACAGTTTGCGAAACACAGATGCGGAATATTTGGAAGCAGACCAATTTGCGTTGGTTTGTCATACATAGGTATGAGTACCGGTCGTTCAGAAAGCTATGGCAAACTAGTGAACGTACACTTGCCAAAAAGTCCAGAATAGCCAAACAATGATAGGTTTCACTGCGACGCGTTGAAAAAGGATATGTAAATTACTTGTTTTTAAAAATAGAATGAGAGTAGGCTATGGACCAGATCGCAATGATGAAAGAAGAAGGAAATAAAAAAAGGGAAAAGTGTGTGTGTGTGTGTGGGGGGGGGGGGCCCGTGGAGAGAGAGAGAGAGAGAGAGAGAGAGAGAGAGAGAGAGAGAGAGAGAGAGAGAGAGAGAGAGAGAGAGAGAGAGAGAGAGAGAGAGAGAGTTTCCAACTTAAATGTTACAGAGAAAACTTGAGATTATCGTGAAAGGAGAAGGCGTGAGCATCCAGCACAACTGGCTCATATACAGTCTCATGTCTGCCAAACAGGAATACTTTGACCATATTATACGTCATAAACAGGCTCATGTCTGCCAAACTGGAATACTTTGACCATATTATACGTCATAAACAGTCTCATGTCTGCCAAACTGGTATACTTTGACCATATTATACGTCATAAACAGTCGCATGTCTGCCAAACTGGAATACTTTGACCATATTATACGTCATAAACAGCCTCATAGCCGAGAAACTGAAATACCTTGACAATATTTCACGTTCCGTTGACATAGGGAAAACATTGGTGGGATGCGTTGTTCTTGAAATAAAAAGCAAGAGTCTGCCGACGAGAAGATGATCACAGGACATTGAAGACACCTGGGGAATGAAAGTGTATGAGGCAGAAGGATGGGTCAAGCGATCGAGTGCCACGCTGGACTGAGAGCCACGTTCAGCAGTGGACCTGCTAATTGAAGATGATAAAGATTGAAAACAAAAACCAGATACAGCCTCTTGAGAATGCCCAGTGTGCAGGCACGTCGTTTGTCATAATATAACAAAACATAACACAAACCGACCTAACATAACAAAACACAATCAATTACAGAAACCGCTATGAATGTGTGTAAAAGGAAATAAAAATAGTTCTTTTTTGCTCTTCTGGCGTAGGATGGTAGGTGCATTGTGTAGGTACACACCTGAGTTGAAATATGTGTCACTTTAATCCCATGCATCCGACCTGATTTAGACATTTATTGCAAGAGTTTGCAATCCCTTACATGTTTATATGACAGGTTAATAATGTTCTCGCTGCTGTTAGTAAATACTTTGAAGGACTGAGACTTAACATATTAAGTCAGAAGCATTGACGCCCAGATCGTCTGAACCACGGCAAGGGCTTAAATTTATCTAAGTGAAGTTTGTGTAGAGAATGTTCTACCTACCCGGTACCAGATACCATCTCCACGGAACTGTGTTGAGGCGTTCTAGATTTCCTCTCCAAGCTCAGAAACCAGCTAGGAGTGTAAGGCCGTTACTGGAACTTTACATCTTCAGTGAGCGTGTTATGATGTAACATTATGATTCAGGGCGGCAGCCTGCAGGCTGGAGGGGTGGACCGCCTGGTGGCCATGGCTTCGAACGTCCATTGAGGCTGAGATTTTATAAACATAACGTACCTGGGTTCCCTGCCCAACCAGCCTAACACGGGTAGCAGGAGTGTTCTGTGAAGTACAGGCCATGCGTCTGATATTCACCCTTTTTTTCGCGACATACATACATTCGCATCTGAGAGCGCTATCAAGCAAGTCACCTGAACAAGTCAAGAAGCCTGATACGGGGGAAAATGGCACGTGAAAGAATACCAACAGACACGTGGCATCCAAGATGTGCAGCGTGGGTGCCGACAAGACCGTCAAGAAGACGAACGTGGAGAGCCTGCTTGCGAGCTGTAACAAAGAACCTGAAACTACAGCTACTACTGAAGCCACCACGACGGAGACCGCTGACAGCCCACCACAGACAAGATCCAAAACAGCTGAGAAGAAGGAGGAGAAAGACACTAGAGTCGAAAACGCCGACTCAAAAACACTCCGATGAGTTCTCAAGCGGATTCAAGTGGAGCTGTCAGACGAAGAAATCCAGAAGCAGCTACAGGAAAAATATCTCAACATTCGAATCTTGAAGACGGAGCGGATCCTGACTTATTCAAAGATTCCCACAACACTAGCGGTGGTGACGACTGAGGGCAGCGAGATACCACGCCAGGCATCTATAAACCAGAAAATTCAACAGCCTGAAGGATTCATACCACGAATCAAACAATGTTCCAGATGCCGAAGGGCCGGCCACAGCAGAGTAACATGTTGCAGTAAGACGGAAATCTGTCACTACTGCACCGATCACCAAGCCTTTAAGGAGTGTCAGCTGACCAAGCTGGACACGAACTTTCGAGCATCCAACAACAACAAAAAGTGCGCCAACTGCCTAGGCAAGCATGGAGCAAGATACCTGGGCTGTCCATACCTCTAAAGACACAGAGACGTCTTAAAGCTTACCACTACAACACAGACACCATGTAAGGAAGCAATGCGGAGGTGCGAGACTGCCACGGGTATATCACAAGCAGTAAGAGATCAACTGCAGAACCAAATAGACGAGCTGAAGAAGCAAGTCAAGCCACTACAGACACCAGCACCAACCAGCTGTTGGCCGACATGAAAGAGATCCAGAACATCATCAAACAAGAGAGGGAGCGCATGGCCAAGATGAAGAAGAAAAACGAAGAAATACTACTCACCATTAAAGCGGAGAGATAACTTGCATCAGTAGATTTTTGTTAGTTTTGATCACTTTCACACTGGTGCGAATAGACCCCTTTTTAACTGATCCAAACAAACAGTAGGTTTGAACCAAACATAACACACAATCAAATGAACAAGTATAACCTGAATTTCTCTTCAAAGAGAATTGAAATTGCAGAACAGTCTACGAACAAAGCAAATAACATGACCGAAGTATTGCGATATATCGTCTTTCTGTTCAAATGATAGATTACATTTGATATATTATCCTTCGGCGCTGAATCAGTTAACATGGTCCCATAAACTCACCTAGTAAAATGTGTTGTCTATTTATATGATTTGAGTCTTATTTAGCGGCATCTACCTTATTGGTCACGAACAGAGATGCATTCCTTGTAATCATAACAACAGTGTTTAAAAAGACATAATGAGCGTTTATATTGTGTCATTTAGTTTCCAAATACGTAGCGTTTGTTTTGGACAAATACTTGCACCAATTAAAACATGTACGTGGTTTATTTGTAATCCTTGTAGTCGTTCTCCAGGTTTGTGATCCTTCCTGTAACACAGATTTATACATGGAGTTAACTATTCTTAGTTTGGTACTGGCTTTTGATTCCTCTGACTTCCACAACTTGTCTTGTGTTTTGAAAAACCTATTGCCTTCTGTGTTCTTACTTTAATATATGTACCCCAAGTTTGTCTAAATTGCTACCTAAATACATGTATGATCACGCCTCTTGGAGTGATGTTTCACCAAAGCAGATCGGTTTATTATTTTCTTGATTAAATCTCACTATTTTTTGTCTTTTTCCTATCCAATTTTAGAGCTAATTGTTGCGATCTCCATCAAGTATGGTCAGTTTATCCTGCATCTGATGACGTGCATGTGACAGAAGTTCAATGTGATTGGCGAATTCCAGATTGACGTTGCCTGGACATAACTCTCCCCCACAGAAATTTGCGAGAGAGTAACTGTCAGCTGATTAAATGATCTACGAGACATTCCTTGCCGCATTAATGTCTGGAATTTTTATGGCAATGAATTCTGGGAGGTTTCTTCAGTTTTGATAAATGTTCAACTTGGGATTGTGTATTTGATTTTGGTTAAGGATCACTCAGAAAGCACACATATGTCTCGTTAATTGATCCGCTCTTCTACAGTAGATCGCACGATAAAGCTATTTCCACGGTGTACGAACTGTGAGGATCAAACAGTGTGTATCCCAGAATCATAAATGCTATAAATGTTCTTTGTGTGGATATTTGTTTTTTCTAATTTTGAAATTTAACCTAGGCAGCAGTCTAACAGGCTTGCTTCTTTGAATTGCCTGCTGCCGGGGGATTGTCTCGTGCGCAACAGAACATTCACCGTGTCTTGGTTTCTGGTCAATGTATCTGCCGGCACCGTCACCGGGTCTCCATCACGTCAAGGTATTTCTGGGTCCAGTAACCGCCAGATGGTCTGCCTGTGACGGCTATTCCCATGGCTGCCATGTATTAGTGGCCTACAGGCGACGACAACGTCAACGTGGCCGAAAGGTTAAATACGCCCTATATCTTAAACTGCCGGTGCGCTGATGGCGGGGTGAAAACATCAACCTTTACACCGGCCTAGTGGACTAATAGAGGACTTCTCGTTCAGAAGCAAAGGACAAACTACTCAACGTAAAATTATCTAACAAATCAACCTGGGGTTGATCTCAATGTCCTGAAAAGCACATGAAATGTAAAAAAACAAAGTGAGGATAATATAGGTGTTGTTCATGGTGTTCGGAGAACTAGAAGAACAAGGTCACTGCCGCAGTGAGGTGCGCTGTCCTCTATATACCCATCATGGCCTCCTCAACTGTCACTCCCACTGCCTGCTGCCGACATCGCCAGACAAGTAAATACCAGTACATTGCATAATGGCTGTGTTTATATTCGTCTTGAATGTGTTTTCTCGGGATAGCGTGAAACAGAGAGACGGACATAAGACCTATAGACAGACAAACAGACTGACTGGCAGACATAAGCTGACAGATATATATATAAACTGACAGATAAATATACAAACTTATAGATTAGCAGACATACAGACTGGCAGACGGATGAACAGACAGACAGAGGTAGGTAGGTAGATATGTACACACACAACACACACACACACACAAACACAGACAGCTTTGACAGAACTCTAAAAGTAGAAGCTTGATAGATAGGAAAAAACCACATAGACCGTATTATCGACAGGCGAAAAGACAGACGAAAGATGAGCAGAAACAAAACTACACTCATGAAGGGATGAGCGAATAGCTTGATGCGTATGTGATTAACATCATGAGATAGAAGATGGATCCAGAAACGGCCGCCAGCTTTCGGAACATGAAAGTCTGGGAACATAAATGAACAGCATGAGGCTCTTGAATCAATCCCAATCACTTTCGCTTGACACTGAAAGCGTGTCAATACTGTTCTTGTATTTGCCACGCCCAGCAGAAGCATACGACTGTTTACCAAACAATTACTGCATGCATGACGTACACACGCATCGTCAGGGAGCTGTTTGTCTTCGCTGACAATACTGTATGCAGACTGTACGCGCAATATGGCATGCGTGTTCGTGTGTACACATGTAGGCTGGAAGAAACAGACGATGTGTCTGTGTACGTGAATGCTGGATGAAACAGGAAACTGACTTCCTGTATGAGTGCTGGATGACACAGGGAACTGACTTACTGTATGAGTGCTGGATGACACAGGAAACTGACTTCCTGTATGAGTGCTGGATGACACAGGGAACTGACCTCCTGTATGAGTGCTGGAAGACACAGGGAACTGACTTCCTGTATGAGTGCTGGATGACACAGGGAACTGACCTCCTGTATGAGTGCTGAAAGACACAGGAAACTGACCTCCTGTATGAGTGCTGGATGACACAGGAAACTGACCTCCTGTATGAGTGCTGGATGACACAGGGAACTGACTTCCTGTATGAGTGTTGGATGACACAGGAAACTGACTTCCTGTATGAGTGCTGGATGACACAGGGAACTGACTTCCTGTGTGAGTGCTGGATGACACAGGAAACTGACTCCCTGTATGAGTGCTGGATGACACAGGGAAACTGACTCCCTGTATGAGTGCTGGATGACACAGGGAACTGACTCCCTGTATGAGTGCTGGATGACACAGGAAACTGACTTCCTGTATGAGTGCTGGATGACACAGGAAACTGACTTCCTGTATGAGTGCTGGATGACACAGGAAACTGACTTCCTGTATGAGTGCTGGATGACACAGGGAACTGACTTCCTGTATGAGTGCTGGATGACACAGGAAACTGACTTCCTGTATGAGTGCTGGATGACACAGGAAACTGACTTCCTGTATGAGTGCTGGATGACACAGGGAACTGACCTCCTGTATGAGTGCTGGATGACACAGGAAACTGATTTCCTGTATGAGTGCTGGATGACACAGGAAACTGACTTCCTGTATGAGTGCTGGATCATACAGGGAACTGACTTCCTGTATGAGTGCTGGATGACACAGGGAACTGACTTTGTGTGTGACGTATTTGTTATTCATTAATGTGGAAGTCAGCATGGCTGAATAGAAAAGAGCGCCCGTGTTTAAACATCCGCTGCGTATGCCGGGGTAGCAGGTTCTCATCATACATCGGTCTGTTGGATTACAATTTTAACTTTTCGTCCTTGACATACGGACGTAAATTACAACTACCTCTAAATTCGGGGTTGGTTCGCCTGATGGCCGGAGACACTGTTAATAAGCAATGTTAATCAGTCCAGTGAAATAAAAAGTAATAGGATGTGTATGGACTAAGCTTGAGTTAAAAGCCAGCGAAAAAAGACAATTTGATTAAAGTTAGCAAAAGGACAATTAGCAGATTAGCTAGGGTTTATGTGCAGGTTGCGGAAATGTGGTTTTATAAAGGGTGTAATTGTAATGACTGGTGTTCTTGAAAATATTGCCTTTTCATGTTTTGTATTCTCTCTGTGGAGTTCATGTAACATAAAAGGTAAATACAAAACTTGGAACGGCAATATTTTCAAAAATCAGGATTTCATGAAAGAAGTTTACTCATAAAGAGAGCTGATTACTCGAACCAGAAAAAGACAGTCCACATTCTTTGAACGTGTCACGAGAAAAAGAAAGGCGCAGTATGTTATGACAATGGACAATTTGGAAGAAAAGAAATGCAGCGGAACACCGAGATTTCATGCTGGATAGTTTGACATCGAGGTATGGAGGAATATCGGTATCTGAAAAATGTTAGCAGTACAGGCAAAAGCAGTGAGCAGACATGGCACACATCATAGGGTATAAGAACAGATTTGACTGACTCCATATTGTTGGACGAAGCCATATGTGTCGCGTTAACATCAGAACACTTTGGCCAGCCTGCCCATGGATCGTCCTGCCGATGATGTCAGGCCTTGTGGAATTCCAGGATACCACAGTGAAACTGGTTAGTTTTTTTTTCCTGGCCACTGTTCTTTCTCAGATAATATTCGGATAATTCTCAAAATAAACCGGGCCCTATTGTATGAACTGAAATAAAAACCATTTAGATACGGTCGGTTAAACATAATCCTGTATTTTTATTACTATTCACAGCTACCAAATTTATTATCTCTTACTCTCTGTTTTCTTGTTTTACCCAAACTGTCACTCTGCGAGCACAGCTTCTGATTCTCTGACCATCACTGTATTGGGAAATATGTTTGCAAAATATTATCCTAGTGTATCTTACGTTCTGGAATGTGTCTTTAAGGATATCTGTGTGGCTTCAAATGTGTCTGTCTGAGGGACTGCACATTGAAATCCAATGTTCATCTTTACACGCATGTGTATTCAGGTATAATCAAGTTTGATGGTGCAACTTCTGAAGAGTTTGAAATCAAGAGTGGAGTTAAGCAAGGGTGTGTACTAGCTCCCACCCTCTTTGGAATATACTTTTCACTTCTACTGAAATATGCCTTTCGTGATCAGGATGGTGGTGTAGTCATTCACTCACGCTCAGATGGCGGCCTCTACAATGCTCAGAGATTGAAGGCCAAGACCAAAATTAGGAGGGTATTGATCGGAGAGTTGCTTTTGCAGTTACGACCCACTCTGGGGAAGAATTGCAATGTATACTATCTGCATTCTCCAATGCTTGTTCTAAATTTGGTTTAACAATTAACAAAAAGAAGACACAGATTATGTCACAAGGTGCACATGGGGTACCATCAATCTTTATTGAAGACGCCGAACTAGAGATGGTAGACCATTTTACATATCTAGGATCAGTGGTAAATAGCAAATTATCCCTAGATCAGGAAATCAACATCTGGATTGGTAAGGCAGCAACAACAATGAACAGGTTAAGGAAAAGAGTCTGGGAGAACAGGAATCTTACTGCCAAAACAAAAGTTCTTGTCTATCAAGCCTGTGTCCTTAGTACTCTTCTATATGGCAGTGAAACCTGGACAACTTACTCACACCAAGAGAAACGTTTAAACAGCTTTCACATGCTGTGTCTGTGAAGAATTCTAGGTATTAAGTGGCAAGACAAAATCACAAATACTGAAGTATTGGCAAGATCAGGTTGTGTGACGGTTTATTCCATGCTCAGTCTTCGTAGACTTAGATGGATAGGACATTTTAGGAGGATGGAAGATGGTAGAATACCAAAGGGCATCTATTTTAGTGAATTACAGATGGGTAAGAGATCTCAGTGTCGGCCTCTACTACGATACAAAGATGTGTGTAAACGGGACATGATTGATACAGGCATTGATAATGCACAGTGGGAGCATGTCGCCGCTGAACGTGTTGTATCAGAAATGGAATAAAGACAAAGGAGAAAATTATTGCAGATAAGTCACACACCGAGCGTGTGAGACGTAAGATGCTGCATGATGGTGGAAATGACCACGTGTTCACATTCACCCACTGTGAACAGACATTTACAGCGCGAATTGGAATTATCAGTCACATTCGCTACCGCCATAGGTAAAAGTTATTATGCTTTTTTAAAGCACAAACTATCATCTGTCAAGACGGCAAGGTGCCAGTGAATGAATTCAGGTATGTATATATAGCTCTGGAAAACGGAATGTATCTTTCCGTCTCTCTTTACCAGCATATCTACTGCTTAATCAGTTTAAAAAAAAAAATGTATGTACGCTTACCAATCTGCCTGCCTATCCGTGGGTAGAAATAGAAATGTTGATGCAGGCATGCCTGTCTCTGTCTGCATACATGTCTTCTGATTAATCTTTCTAAGTTTATCTGTATAATTGCCGGCCTGTCTATCTGAATAAAATACACAGGCTGTCAGAAGATTATTAAAGATATGTTGCATCTGTGTGTGTGTGAGCGTGTGTGTGTGTGTGTGTGCGCGCGCGTGTGTGTGTGAGTATTTTTGGGGTTCTATATGAATGTAACCTACATGTTACCAGTTAAAGTTAGTTGTAAATCCTATACATGATGTCACAGTCAACCCCAACATTTTTGAGCTGTTTATGATCTCTTGGCAAGTTTACGTTCCGTAGTTTGCCATTGCTTTCTAAACGACCGGCACTCATATCATTCTATGAAAACTAATTTAAGTCGGTCTTACTTCCAAATCGACCGCCGCCGTGTTTCGAACACGGTATGGAGGAGTACGAATTACATAACATATAATTAGTGTCTAAAGATGAGTGATTGGACGGACACAATTTAAGACTGGTTGCGGTGCCCAATTTGTAACCACAACAATATAATTAGTTCCCTCGCTCGCACTCTCGTTCGTTCATTCGTTCTGTATGTGTATGTGTGTAACATATCATCTGTTCAACATATGCCTCTGTTCTGCCACGTATCCAGGCCCTTCTGCTAATGTCTGTGGCCGTATGGACGGCTATTGAACTGTGCCAGGCAAGATATGATCGGTTGGCCACCTTGATAGTGTGATAGCTTTTGCATTGCTCAAATAATTAATGACAGGGGCGCGATACAGCTGTTATAAATTACTCTCACCGAATCATAGTGATACAACATACCTTCTAGCGTGGTGCAAACATGTTCAGAATCCATATGTGTGAGTGCAGTGTGTGGTGTTGGTGAGATGGACATGTCCCTATCACCATGGTATGCTTGTATTTGTAGTGACACTGTTGGCATGCGATCTGTTCACAGTGGTTTTATGTCTGTAATTAATCGCTGCAATGTCGTGCTGGCATGAGATTGGGGTAGGAGGAGCAGGCAGGGAGGTGATGAAGGAGAGAGGGGGGAGGGAGGGAGAGAGAGAGAGAGAGAGAGAGAGAGAGAGAGAGAGAGAGAGAGAGAGAGAGAGAGAGAGAGAGAGAGAGAGAAGGAAAGAAAGAAAGAAAGAAAGAAAGAAAGAAAGAAAGAAAGAAAGAAAGAAAGAAAGAAAGAAAGAAAGAAAGAAAGAAAGAGATCTAACGATGTTTAATTTCGAAAGGTTGAGTAATTGAGTGAGTGAGTGAGTGAGTGAGTGAGTGAGTGAGTAAGTGAGTGAGTGAGTGAGTGAGAGGGAGGGGGGAGATCGACGAGAAAACGAACTAAATCATGTTATTTTGAGAGAGAGAGAGAGAGAGAGAGAGAGAGAGAGAGAGAGAGAGAGAGAGAGAGAGAGATGTATAGATGGTGCTTAGCGTGACATGGTCTTTCACTTTCGGCAATCACTTGCGTGTATCCAGTAAAGTCTAAAACGAGTTTACACACGGTCATCAATTATTCTCTGTAATGTGCACATCTGGTGTACGGTAGCGTGTGTGAGTGAGTGAGTGTGTGTGTATGTGTGTGTGTGTGTGTGTGTGTGTGTGTGTGTTGTAACTGATATTGCAGTTATATCACGACATCTTCTATAGCCCAGTTCTGTACTTAATTATTGTTAGATCACAACATAGTATATGCAACCCAATACCTCTAAGATGTAATATCTTATATCATGCTTTCAAAGTTACTTGCGTGTTCTTTACGAGACGCCGCAACCAACCCAAGTATTTAATGGCTATTTGCGATCCAGCAACTTTACGTTCCGTAATTTGTCATTGCCTTCTGAACGGCCGACGCTGACACCATTATAACAATTAACACATTGTCATCTGTCCCCAAACCGCCTGCAGCTAGCATCGAATCGCGTATATCGGGGTTTATTTACGCTGTGTTCACCACCTCTAGGCCAGAGGTGCCTGCATCACGCTGTAACAATGTTAAATACCATTTCAAACCTAAATTTTCTTATATTGTAATATCTTCTCTATTCTATCTTAACTAAAACAGAAAATATGCTAAACCGTGTTATAACTATAGCAAACATATTCTTGCAACACCATCTGCAGCAGCATAATCTAATACAGAGGTTCCCAAACCGCAGCCCGTGGTCCACTTGTGGCCCGCCAGCTGTCAGAAAGTGGCACGCGAGGCTTCGTTGTTTAATATAATATACTAGCTGACCCTGCCCGGCTTCGCCCAGACCCTGGTGGGGAGCATCTCATTTAATTCATATAAGTAGTCATATAAGTTCCCGTTCCCGACTGTCTGTCTGTCTGTCTATCTATCTATCTGTCTGTCTGTCTGACCCAGCCCGTCTTCGCCCAGACCCTGATGGGGAGCATGTCATTTAATTCATATAAGTAGTCATATAAGTTCCCATTCCCGACTGTCTGTCTGTCTGTCTATCTATCTATCTGTCTGTCTGTCTGACCCAGTCCAGCCCATGGTGGAGAGCATCTCATTTAAATCATATAAGTAGTCATATAAGATCCCGTTCCCGACTATCTGTCTGACTGTCTGTCTGTCTTGGGTAAATGGAGGAGGGAGGAGGAAGAGGGAGGTGGAGGAGGGAGGAGGAGGGAGGAGGAAGAAGGAGGAGGAGGAGGGAGATGAGAACGCAGGAGGAGGGAGAGGAGGAGGATGTGGAGGAGAGAGGAGGTGGAGAGAGGAAGAGGGTAGAAGGAGGAGGGAGAAGGAGGAGGGAGGAGAAGGAGGGGGAGGAGGAGGAGGAGGAATGATGAGGAGGGAGGAGGAGGAAGAGGGAAGAGGAGGGATGTGGAGGACGGAGGAGGAGGGAGGAGGTAGAGGGAGGAGTAGGAGAAAGGAAAAGGGAGGAGGAGAGAGGAGGAGAAGTGAGGAGGAGGAGTGAGGAGGTAGAGGGAGGAGGAGGAGGGAGGAAAAGGGAGGAGGAGGGAGGAGAAGGAAGAAGGAGGAGGAGGGAGGAGGCAGAGGGAGAAGGAGGAAGGAGGAGGAGGGAGGAAGAGGGAGGAGGGAGAGGGAGGAGGAAGAGGGAGGAGGAGGAGGAAGAGGGAGGAGGAAGAGGAGGGAGAGGGAGGAGGGAAGAGGAAGAGGGTAGGAGGAGGAGGGGAGAGGAGGAGGAGGAGGAGAAGAGAGGAGGAGGGAGGAGGTAGTAGGATGGAGAAGTAAGAGGGAGGAGGTAGAGGAGGAGGAGGGACGAGGAGGCAGGAGGAGGAAGAGGGTAGGAGGAGGAAGAGGGGAGAGGAGGAGAAGAATGGAGAAGGAGGGAGGAGGAGAAGGAGGAGGGAGGAGGAGAAGGAGGAGGCAGAGGGAGAAGAAGGAAGGAGGAGGAGGAAGGAGGGAGAGGAAGGAGGGAGAATGAGGAGGGGAGGAAGGAAAGGGAGGTGGAGGAGGAGGAGGTAGAGGGAGGAGGAGGAGGAGGAGGGAGGAAAAGGGAGGAGGAGGGAGGAGAAGGAAGAAGGAGGAGGAAGAGGGAGGAGGAGGATGGAAGAGGGAGGAGGAAGAGGGAGGAGGAGGAGGTAGAGGGAGGAGGAGGAAGGAGGAGGAAGAGGGTGGAGGAGGATGGAGGAGGGAGAGGGAGGAAGAGGGAGGAGGAGGAAGGAGGAGGAAGAGGGAGGAGGAGGAGAGAAGGAAGAAGGAGGAGGAGGGAGGAGGTAGAGGGAGGAGGAGGAGGAGGGAGGAGGAGGAGTGAGGAGGGTAGAGGGAGGAGGAGGAGGGAGGAAAATGGAGGAGGAGGGAGGAGAAGGAAGAAGGAGGAGGAAGAGGGAGGAGGAGGATGGAGGAGGGAGAGGGAGGAAGAGGGAGGAAGAGGAAGGAGGAGGAAGAGGGAGGATGAGGATGGAGGAGGGAGAGGGAGGAGGGAAGAGGAGAGGTAGGAGAAGGAGGAGGGAGAGAGGAGGAGAAGAATGGAGAAGGAGGGAGGAGGTGGGAGGGAAGAGAAGAGGAGAGGAGGAGGAAGGAGGAGGGGGAGGAAAGAGGAGGAGAGAGGAGGAGGGAGTGAGGAGGAGGAGGATGAAGGAGGAGGAAGGAGGAGGAGGGGAGGATGAGAAGCAGGAGGAGGAGGAGGAGGGAGGAAGAGGGAGAGGAGGAGGAAGGAGGAGGGGGAGGGAAGAGGAGGAGAGAGGAGGAGGGAGGGGGAGGAGGAGGGAGGAGGAAGAAGGAGGAGGAGGAGGGAGGATGAGAACGCAGGAGGAGGAGAGGGAGGAGGATGAGGAGGAGAGAGGAGGTGGAGAGAGGAAGAGGTAGAAGGAGGAGGGAGAAGGAGGAGGGAGGAGAAGGAGGGGGAGGAGGAGGAGGAGGAATGATGAGGAGGGAGGAGGAGGAAGAGGGAAGAGGAGGATGTGGAGGACGGAGGAGGAGGGAGGAGGTAGAGGGAGGAGTAGGAGAAAGGAAAAGGGAGGAGGAGAGAGGAGGAGAAGTGAGGAGGTAGGAGGAGGAGGAAGAGGGAGGAAGAGGAAGAGGAAGAGGGAGGA
The DNA here is from genome assembly GCA_963921405.1 of Cepaea hortensis. Classification (NCBI taxonomy): domain Eukaryota; kingdom Metazoa; phylum Mollusca; class Gastropoda; order Stylommatophora; family Helicidae; genus Cepaea; species Cepaea hortensis. The sequence goes on along the minus strand of OY992891.1, from coordinate 42,389,453 downwards.
GGAGGAGAAGGGAGGAGGAGGATGGAAGAAGGAGGAGGTAGAGGGAGGAGGGGGAGGGGAAGAGGAAGAGGGTAGGAGGAGGAGGGGAGAGGAGGAGGAGGGATGTGGAGGAAGGAGGAGGAGGGAGGAGGTAGAGGGAGGATGAGGAGGGAGGAAAAGGGAGGAGGAGGGAGGAGAAGGAAGAAGGAGGAGGAGGGAGGAGTTAGAGGGAGGAGGAAGAAGAGTGAGGAGGAGGAGTGAGGAGGAAGAGGGAGGAGGAGGAGGAAGAGGGAGGAGGAGGATGGAGGAGGAAGAGGAGGGAGAGGGAGGAGGGGAAGAGGAAGAGGGTAGGAGGAGGGGAGAGGAGGAGGAGGAGAAGGGAGGAGGAGGGAGGAGGTAGTAGGATGATTGATTGCCATCCCACCAGGTTAATATGTTATCGCGGACCTCAGAGAGAAGTGTCTATGTAGAAGACCATTTCCTGGACGTACGTATTTTGGGAGGGGGAGGAGGGAGGAGGAGGAAGAAGAAAAAAAATACGACAGTTGGCTCCTCTGGAATGAAAGGAAGACGTTTAGAAAATTTCATCTCAATCGGATGGGCCGTTCGCGAGCGTATAAAGGACATACATACATACATACAGAGATACATAAATACGCACATCCTAATTTATATATAAGATATATAAAAGACAATGTTTGTTTGTTTATTTGTTTGTTTGTCTTTTATGCGTTCCCGAACGGTCCATCCGACTGAGATTAAATTTTGTACAGATGTTGTTCTCACTCCCGCGGAGCCAGCTGACATAGTTTGTGTGCTTAACATCAACAATTTTTCTTTAAGCACGAAAGAAAAAGGCATTTAGATTTTCAGAAACAACTGTGGCCCGCCATCTTTATCCAAGGGAACTCACTTTCTGATTAAACCAGCAATTAGTTATTAACAGTAATGTTTATTTGTGTGTGTGTGTGTGTGTGTGTGTGTGTGTGTGTGTGTGTGTGTGTGTGTGTGTCCTTTATGCTTTCCCGATTGAGATGAAATGTCGTACAGATGTTGTTTTCACTCCCGCGGATCCAACTGAAATACGAGCAACGGTAACGAGAAAGGGAGCATCAGAAACAGACGAGCAACGGGAACGGGAGCAGAACCAGAAATTAGTTATGAACAGTAATGTTTCTTTGTATGTGTGTCCTTTATGCATTCCCGAAATGTCCATCCGATTGAGATGAAATTGTGTACAGATGTTGTTCTCACTCCCGCAAATCCAACTGAAATACGAGCAACGGGAACTGGAAAGGGACCATCAGAAACAGACGAGCAACGGGAACGGGAACGGGAACAGGGGCCGAACGCGTACTCTGTGCGCTTAGAGAAATGTATTTGAATTAAATGAGACGCTCCCCGCCAGGAGCTGGGCGAAGCCGGGCCGGGTCGTCTAGTATTTTAATAATTTAAAATATCCACTAGGAGCGTGCGATAATTTGCTCTCTTCGTGGTTGTTAAGCTTTTTAATAATTTAAAATATCCACTAGGAGCGTGCGATAATTTGCTCCGTTCGTGGTTGTTAAGCTCAGATATTATAGAATGCGCCTTTTCAGTTCGCAACAAAACGTTATGAAGTTCCCATATCCCAGCCTTGTCGACCAATCAGAGTGCGCAAGGCGCCATGTTGTCGTCTGTTACAACTGTTTAGCAAAGTCGGTAGTATTGTGTTGAAATTAAATTTTTTTTTCACTTAAAAATGTACCGTTACAGCCTATAAACATGAGTGTGGAAAATCTAAAATCAAACAATGGTAAAAAGCGAAAATGTGAAGACGTTGCTTGTCGTTAATTCAACGAAGATTGGACGGAGAAATTTATGTTTATGCCTAGCCGTAGTGGTAAATTAGTTTGCTTAATCTGCGGAGTTTGTGTTTCTGTTACAGAAAAAATTAACCTGGAACGACACTTCACGACCACACATTCAGACATAAATGCTCAATATCCGATCAATTCGGAGTTAAGAAAAGATTTCATAGCTAAATAAGAAAGTTCTCTGACCAGGCAGAAGTCATTTTTCACCAAGGCTAACGAACAGAACAAGAGTGCTGTTGTTGCGTCGTACGAAGTCGCTCTTCTGTTGGCTTACAAAAAGAAGCCGTTCACCGATGCAGAAGAAATAATCAAGTCTTCTCTTAAAATTGCTGCTAGAATGCTTGGCAATAAAAAGTGTGAAACAAAATTTGATCAGATTCCTTTGTCTAATAATACTAAGGCCAGGCGAGTTGAAGAATTAGCCAACGATGTTCATAGTCAAATAGCAGCACATATCAAAAATTGTAAATGTTTTTTTTCAATGGCAGTGTATGAATCCACTGACATTTCTGACACAGTTCAGGTGGCAGTTTTTGTTCGAGCAATAACGATAATTTTGAAGTCATTGAAGAACTTCTAGGACTTGAATCGATGCATGCAACTACCAAAGGGACTGATCTGTTTGAAACTCTGAAGTTGTGTGTAGAGAAAAACAACATAGAATGGACTAAATTGGACATTGTATGCACAGACGGTACTCCGGCTTTGACGGATAAAAAGTCTGGATGTCTAGCATTATTGGAAGTTTCTTGTCCTCATTATATTAAAATATCATTGTATCATTCACCAAGAAGCTTTGTGTGGAAAGACATTAAATCTGAAACATGTCATAGATGTTGTTCTGAGATGTGTGAACAAACTTCAACGTACCTGAGTTCAGACAGTTTCTATGAGACCTGAACGAGAAATGCGGTGAGCTAATGTTACACTGTGATGTCAGATGGCTATCTAAAGAGAAAATTCTGTCTCGTTTCTGGGCACTGAAAAATAGTGTCTTCTGTTTCTGTCTGAAATAAATGAATTGCCTACAGAACGGGAATGTCTGCTGAACGATGACTGGCTTAAAGACCTGGCATTTTTGGTGGACATCACATCTCGTTTAAACTCTTTAAATGCGAGGATACAGGGAAGAAAGAAACTATTCACAAATTTGTGAGATGACATTTCTTCATTTAAAATGAGACAACGACTATTTATTGGACAGCTGACTGAAGGGACTTTAGAGGAGTTTACAACTCTGAAGACGCTTGTGGTGGAAATGAAATGTGACTTATTACAGTACAAAGTAAAAGTTGAAAGTCTTCTGGATATCTGTCAGTCGAGATTTCAAGAGTTCACAATAGAGGAGGATAATGTTGTTCTCTTCATAAATCTGTTCGTATTTCCCGATGCCAAGCTCTGTCAATTAAAGCAAAACCTTCAGCACGAAGTAATTGATTGGAAATGCAATTCTGCACTGAGATGTAAATTTCTGGAGCTGTCTGCTTCAACTTCAGCTGATCATATGATTTCATTCTGGCGACTATTGCCTGTCGAACAATTTGAACACTTGCGTTCATTCGCCCAGAGAAACATGTGGCGTGTTGGTTCGACTTACAGTTGCGAGCAGTCATTTTCCGCAATCATCATCATCATCATAATCATCATCATCATCATCATCATAATCATCATCATCATCATCATCATCATCATCTTCCACTTCTGCAATCAAGTGTCATGGGGATGAATAATTGGCGCTCCAGCGCCCGTTGGGCGGCACTGGATAGTGTCATTCCGTGTGGTTGTACAATGTCTTTGATGTCGTCAATCCATTTTCGTCTTGGACGTCCTCTTGGTCTCGTCGCAGATGATCTTTGATGCAAGGCCAATGATGGTAGTTGCTGGTGTTGCATTCTAACGACATGGCCAAACCACTTGATCTTCTGTCTTTTAATAAATGTGGCACAAAGTGTTGATCCCACTGTCTGTCTGATAACATCATTTCTTACTCGGTCTCGGATTATTAAGTTGGCAGCTCTCCTCAGGCATCTCATCCCGCAGATGTATATTTTGCGAAAGTGTGATTTGGATAAAGTCCAAGTTTGAGACTGGTTGCATAGGGTTGGTGTGAATATGCTGTTTATTTAGGCTATTCAGGGTTATCGAGTTATAACCATGCAGAATACAATAGGCAAGCTGCTGGAGAAGTTAATTGCCGGGAAGTTATATCAAGCCAGCTAGAGAGGCGAGGTTTATCCCACCTACCCTGGGTGGGTACCGTCCAAAAAGAGAAACCTGGGCCAATGCAGCAGATTTTACCCATGATGTCAATGAAGGTTTCCACTCAGGCATTGAAACCTTTGCTGCAGCGATTGATTTTGAGGACGCGTACAACAGAGTACCATTGGATTTCTTAATGCTTCAGCTTCTTGAACTCAAAATAAGTCCATTCCTCCTTAGTTGGATTGCTGCAGCCCTCTTCCAAAGAAAAGCAGTTGTTAGATGTGGCAGTTGGACGTCGGAACCAACAACAATATATCCTGGCCTACCACAGGGATTACCATTATCTCCCGTACTGTTCAATGCCTACACTGTGAGAATAACCAGCGAGTAGATCACTGGACCGGGGAGGACATTATCATATGCCGACGATGTTTTAGTGTATCGCCAGGGTAAGGATAGAGATCAGGTTGCTGTGGAACTACAAACCGAACTCAATCGCATAAGTACTTGGTGTGTTGAGGCTGGGGCAATGATCAACCCAACAAAGGCAACAGTGACTTGGTTCTCTTTGAATAATCATATTGTCAACACTCCAACACCAACTGTAAATCTGCGTTCAGAGACGGTGGAAAGAACGCAGGAAATGAATTACCTGGGGATACGGTTTGATCAAAGCCTTGCTTATAATGATCACGTAGACCAGATGATAACAAAGGCCAAGCGAGGGTTGGCTGCGATGCGGGTGATGGCAGCAAACTGTGAGCAGCGCCATCTATGTCTTCTGTACGAAGTACTGGTCCTGTCTGTTCTTGAGTATGCGATGACAATCCTGACTCTCAGCCGTAAGCAAATAGAAAGGATGGAAAGGATACAGAATGAAGCTATGCGCATCATTCTTGGATGTACAAGAGATACAGCATGCAGGGCGATGCGCTACCTCCTTGATTTTCCAACCATTGAAGACAGAAAACAAGTTTGCAGGGCTCGCGCCTACCTCGGAGTTAACGCAAACACACAACATCCACTGCGTAGTGAAATTATGAAGGTGAAGGGCAGCAGGTTAAAAAGAGGACGGTCGTGGATGGGTCAAGCCGAAGACATTCTTCAAATGATGTGTTCACTTGAGGACTTAGAACCTGGCGATGAGTGGGTACAATTGCCAACAGATTTTTGCACATCCTTATCAGTTTGCATCCAACTAGACAGAAAATGCAGACAAGAAACCTGGCAGCTGTGGCGGCGGAAGTACAAGCGTTGATTTTCGAGAATTCGCTAGACGGTGATGCTGTCATTTACACAGATGGGTCGGTCGTCCGACATGTAAGAAGCTCATGGGCCTTTACGGCTCAGGCCGGAGGGAGAATTGTGAAGGAGGACTCTGGTGCTTTTGCTGAGACCACAAGTAGCCTGACTATGGAAATCATGGCAGTAAGTAAAGCATTAACATGGCTCGAGACACAGACATTCACTAGGGCATGTTTCCTTAGCGACTCAATGAACATGCTCAAGAGGATAGTGATGGGGGAGATCCGAAGAGAATGGTTGCTGTCTCTGGAGCGGTCTCGGCTGGCAAAGATTAGTTTCATCTTCGTGCCAGGGCATGCGGGAGTACAAGGGAATGAGCGGGCTGACAGGCTCGCAGGTAACGCTACTGTGGATGGCGGACGCACCATGGACCAGGCTGACATTCTGAATGCTCTACGAGAAGTAAGACTTTTGCAAGAACCAAGTGATGACTGTGAATCTACAACCATGGTCAGACTGCGAGAACAGCAAATTAAAAGAGGGGTTGCCAAACAAGAACACTACGCAGGAAGCCAAAGAAGATTGATAAACCAACACAGAACTGGTGTCGCTAGCCGCTACACGCTGCGGGGTTTACTGAGGAGGGGATCCGAGCACTTATGGACTGAATGGTTCGATGTGCAATGAGGATGATCTGTCGACTAACTAACTAACTAACTATGCTGTTTATTATCTGTCGTTGTGTGGACATGATTATATTTGGATGTTTCAGTAAGGGTGATAGTTGATATGTAAGTGCACTAGCAGTTTGACATCCGATTTCGATTTCTCTGTCCAATCTGCCATCTTCTGTGATCATACTTCCAAGATATTTGAATTCTTTAACTTTTTAAGATGTGTGCTATTTATCTGTATACTTAGTGGGCCAGGAGATCTGCTAACTAGCATTGCTTCGGTTTTGTCTGTATTTATACTCATATTGTATCTGCTGCATGTTGAACTCAGATTATTAATATGATTTTGTAGTCTGCCCTCATCGTTGTGAAACAGGCACTTCTTCTTCTTCTTCAGCTTTCCGAGCCATTGAGGTTCTTTGCTGCAAATACAATCCGTCTCCATTCGTCTCTCTGGTGGACCTTCTCTTGCCAGTCGTTGATTCCAAGTGCTTGTAGGTCTGTACATGTATTATCTCTCCACTGTCTTCTTGGTCTACCTCGGGGCCTACGGTCATTTATTTCCTGAGTGTAAGCGAGGTTTGTTTCTGTAACAAGCTACGTGGAGAGTCCCAAATAACTATGTAACAATATTTCAAAATTATTTTTTCGCCCTGGCTGGGATAGGTCTTTGCTTGCCAACCCTCCTCCGTTCCCCGGACTCTCTTACGACCTCGGGACCTATTCCCTGATGTATCTTTCTGGCTGATCCATATATATCACAGTGATCGTTGGAATAAACTAAAACGTGATTTATTAACCTAATAAAGAACAGCACAGGAAAACATCAAGGCAGTAAAACAGATAGTTCTAAACAGACAAAACCGGGACACAGAGTTCATTTCAGACACAGAGCATCATGACTTTACATCATAGACCAAGCTGTAGTCAAGGTCCGTTCTGTCCACATATCGCTCACCAAATCAGAAGTCCTCCTTGCTTTCCCTCCCGGTACGTTTGGCTAACAACGGTTCTCCGTGGATCCAGATTAATGTTCGTGGGAAAATGTCCTGTGATCCCTGGTCACAATGCTAAGTGAAAGTTCTTACAAAAGGAAATAGTTCCTGTTCGGGAATTGGATAGGTATCCTTCACTGTCTCAGACAAGGCTGGGTGGGTCTGATATTTAGGTGGGGTTCAGTCCAGAATACAAACTGACTCGATCTTAGCGTATCGAGATGACTGGCGAGGTGTTGGAAAGACTGATGGTCATTATTTCGGGCTAGCTGTGGCTCTATCTGGTAGAGATCATACCCTTAGACCTGGCATGGCCTAAAACTTGACATGGCCTCGTCTTCAACATACTTTCTGCGTATAGCCCTGTCGAGACCTTCAGCTCTGTTCCTACTTTCAAAAAGGAAGGACCCTGTATATGATAAACAGTTGTGAGAGTCTCCAGCCTAAACTTCTGGTACAGCCGACATGGAGACTCCTAATGGTCTCAGCACATCAGCTGCTATCAACAAAATATATAATATTAATAGATATATATTTCTTTACCCGCCCTGCGTGAATTAGCCTGACCTGACAAGAGGTCCTGGATTGGCGGCGTCTTTTCTAGACTAGGCCTTTAGCTTGACGAAGTCTTGTCGTTTGACCCTAGGTACTTTTTGCCTACAAGACTCACTCTCCACACTCATACCAAGCCTTTATTCTTATTGGGCACATTCGTTTCCCGGCTTCTCTCTCCCTTGCAAACCATGCCTTTCTCACGACAAAGCTCTTGTGGTGTGGTGTGAGTAATCAAAGAAGAGTTGTTCCCCATTCCTAGCAAGAATAGGAAAGAAGATACTACCCCGTCCGGCCGCTGCTCTCTTCTGAGCAGTCGCCGCAATGTACCGGCAGTGCCTCAAATAACCCATAGATTCAGATGAGTTCAGGTTCTCTCAGTGAGATAGAGAAGTCCATTATCTTCCCGACATCATCCCATCGACTAAAAGACGAAAGAGATAGCACTGTGGATAGCCTCTTCCGGCTCAAGAAGATAGATCATAGATTGATGGAACCCATCCCCAAGGAGCCCTTCCCTCCTTCCGGCATACCGTAGCTATCCAATGATTATATTCTACAGAAAGATGACAGTATGCCCAGTTCAGGCCGTAGAAGGAAAGATAGCAACAGCTCATCTGCCTCCAAGAACAAATGCAATCCCCTGGGGAGATATATTGTTCAGATTCACTCCCCGGCGATGCCAAGAACCAGCGATATCATTTGGGAAATATTTATTGTTCAGATTTGTTCCCTTGCTATGCTAAGATCAAGACGCTTAGCCAGATTGGCTAACGGTCACCCCCTCCCAATATGGCAAGACTGCCGTTTCGCCAATTAAGACAATACAAATTTATAAGTGCAGGACTAATTACAACCTAAGATTACCTTTCATACACCAGCAGTATTCTGCACATAAAATGTCCCAATCTTCAACTTGACATCTTGACATTATGCAGTGGGTAACGGTAAGTTTAGAAACGGACATGAATTGCCTAAGAAATCGCACCAGTGCGCATTTGGCGCAAGGCGCTCCATCGTGTCTACCCGAAAGGAAAGACATATATCTAATCGCTCCATGAAAAGATCGTGTTGTGAAAGTAACCCAAAGAACTATCTTCCATGGTGATTGAGCGAACAAGAGAACTGAGGGTTCCCGAAAGCTGTTTCCCCCTGTTTACCCAAAATAAAAGAAGACATGAGGACATGGGCCATTGGCGTTTTGCCACAGTTTCCCTATTATCTTCCATTCTTTCTATATGCCCCAGCCATTGTAGTCTATTAGCCTTCATGATACCAGTGATTAGTGGGGACTTAAACAGATCATAAATGTCTTTGTTACTTCTTCTTTTCCACTCTCCACTTTGTGTATCCCTAATGGGTCCAAAGATGCGTCTTAAAATTTTGTTCTCAAAGGTTTGTAACAAGGCTTCGTCTCCTTTCGTTGTACTCCAGGTTTCAGAGCCATACAGCGCAACTGGTCTGATCAGTGTTTTGTATATTGTGATTTTGGTGTTACGAGATAGCGCCTTTTATTTTAGTAGATGTTGTAGTGCATAGTATATCTTATTTCCAGAGTTGATTCTAGTTTGTATTTCTTCCCTTATGATGTTGGAGCAGTTGAAGTTTGTACCCAGGTATTTGTATGTTTCCGTTCTTTTAATGGTCATATTATCTATTTGTATGTGGCCAGAGTTTTTAGCCATTCCGTCTCTTGAAATTACCATATATTCTGTCTTATCTTGGTTGATAACCAACCCCATCTGTTGGGTTTTTCCTTTAAGTGAGTCAATATTTCCAATATCTTTTGTTCACTTTGCCCTATAATATCTATATCATCTGCATAACCAAGCAGCTTGGATGTTCCTTGAATATCGCATTCCTCCTTTATCTTCCTTACAACTTTCTCTAGAGCCAGATTGAAGAGTAGCGGCGATAGTGCATCACCCTGTTTCAAGCCAGATGTTATTTGGAAGGGGTCTGATTTCCTGCCTTATGTTCTATATTATAAGTATCTTCCATGCATAGTCTGGTCATGTTGATTAACTTCCTTGGTATTCCAAATTCCTGCATAGCATTCCATAGACTATTCCTATGGACACTATCATAAGCCTTTTTAAAATCCACAAAAATTTTATGGAGATCTCTTTTATATTCCCAATGTTTCTCGGCTATTTGTCGTAAGATAAATATCTGATCTATTGTTGATCTGTTTTGTCTAAAACCCGCCTGGTAGTCACCTAATATGTCATCTGAATATGGTTTTAGTCTATTTAGTAATACTGCGGATAGTATCTTATAGCTTGTGGACAGTAGTGATATTCGTCTATAATTTCAACATTGGAACTTGTCTCCTTTCTTAAAGATATGTATCAATAATGACTCTTTCCAGTCATGGGGTAATTCTTCTGTCCTCCAGATTTTTATTATTAGTTCGTATAGCTTTAGATGTAATGCATGGCCACCTGCCTTTATAAATTCAGCAGCAATTCCATCAGTCCCAGTTGCCTTATTGTTTTTAAGTCGTGTGATTACATATAGGATTTCTTTAAATGTAGGTTCTTCAATTTGTGGTTCGCATGTTAGAACCTCTTCCTGTGGGAAAATGTTACTTGGAGCTTCACAATTTAGTAATTCAATAAAATATTCTTTCCATGCGTTGCACATTTCCTCATTGGTATTTATCATATTCCCATTTTTGTCTTTTAAACCATATGTGTTTTGTTGGTGCCCTCGTTTCATTGACTTCAGTTCTTTAAAAAAATTTTCTGGATTCATTTTTCTGGTGATTAGTTTCCATATCTTTGATTATATTACTCATATATTCTCGCTTCTGCTGTCTGACTATTTTTGTAGCCTCTTTACATTCATTTCTATAATGCTCTTCCTTTTGGATGTTATTGATGTCATTTAACCATACATGTCTGGCATTCTTCTTCCTAATGACTGCTTCTTCACATTTTTGATTGAACCATCTGTTCTTTCTATGCGTGGTTAACACACCGAGACATTCTTCTGCGGTAGATTGAATTGTATTCTTGATGTTCAACCAAGTTTGGTCAACGCTTTCCTCCGAAGGGTGTTGCAGAGTTTCAAGTTTACATTTTATTTCATCCGTAAATTTCTCTTTGACTGTAATGTCTTGTAGTTTTTCTCTGTTATATGTTGGGTGTAATCTTTGTAATTTAGTATAGAAAGCTCTCTTATGTTTTATTTTAAATTTTGCTCCAACGAGGAAGTGGTCACTGTGGCACTCAGCTCCTCTGTAACTTCTGACTTGCTGTATATTTGATGCATTTCTGTTGTTAATTAAAATGTGATCTATTTGATTATAGGTTCACATGATTTCCAAGTTTGTTTGTGTATATCCTTTCTTTGTAGTCTGGTACTGCTAATCTGCAGTCCTTTGGCTTCTGCCAGGTTGATGACTCTCCACCCATTATCATTTGAAGTTGTATGTAGGCTTTCCATACCGGCCACTTTTTTATTAGTTTGCTCTCTACCTATTTTTGCATTGAAGTCTCCCAGCACAATCAGGATGTCCTGTTTGGGGCTTTCTTCTATGACATCTTCCAGATCATTATAAAAGTCTTCTTTAATATCATCTTCTTTCTCTTCAGTAGGTGCATGTACATTAATCATCGTTATATTTTTCCATTTACCTTTTATTCGTAATTTACTAATCCTGTCATTAAAAGCTTTAAAGTTTAAAACGTTCCCCCATAACTCTTTTTTGATGACAAATCCTGTTCCTAATTCGTGTTTATTTTGGGTGTTTCCTCCATATATTATAATCATTCCATTTTGCTCTAAAGTACCCTCTCCTGGCCACCTTATTTCTTGAATTGCTGTTATATCCATTTGATATTCAACCAGCTCCCGGGTTAGTTCTTCGGCCGCTCCAGCTCGATATAGTGTCCGTACATTCCATGTTCCAAATCTCAAAAGTCCTTTAACGTTCCAAGGTCGTTGTCCAGATAAGTCAGTCCGATATCGAGGCTCATGTATTTGTTTCGTAACAAAGAAAGGTTTTTACAAAGGTGGGGATGTTAACCCCACGCTTCAACCCCCAACATGGAGGACCAGGGTGTTTCTCTTTGTCTGTTCTCTACCTTTGACCTGTCCGGCTTGGGAGGCCCTGCTGGTAGCTACGCTACCGTCGGCATAGCTCTCAGGGTCATTGAGAAACTCAAGCTCCCCCACCACGACAAGGTGGAAACACCATCGGGGGAGAAAACAGGCACTTATCGTCTGCAAATAGAAGTGCATTTATTTCCTGTGGATCAGTTGTTTCATCTGGAGTGAATAGTTCTAAATTTTGTGAATCTGTTGTGTCAAGGCTTGCTTCTTTTGATATTCTGTCCATGTAGATGTTAAATAACAGAGGAAAGAGCACACATCCTTGTCTCACTCCATTTTCCGCAATGACCGCTATAAAAGACAAGCAACCTTCCAGACTCACCGTCAGTAACCTAGCTGCGCTTATGACTTTGGGCACGACAGATTTGTGCCCAGACATTGATAAACTGGCATGTGAAGTAACTGGTTATGAAGAACATTTATAATTGTAAATTAATTACATTAATAGCGATTTGCGAAACTGATTTAAAATTTATTGTTAAATGAACTTTTTATTTTAAACCCCCCCCCCCCCCCCCCCCCCAAAAAAAAAAAAAAATAAATAAATGACCGCAGTGTAGTACTGACACTAACTGCCTTTAAAGTGTTAGAATTTTGTTGACGAAAGTTAAGAAAGGTAAGAATTATATTGCACGACTTTAATAATTTTATAACGTTGTGGCCCGCTTAACTACCGAAACTACTAGATATGACCCTCTGCTTGAAAAGCTTGGGAACCACTGATCTAATATGTCTTTTGTCTATTGCTTGTGCGATAGACACTCCATCTTTCACCAGTTATTCCGCTTCACCCCTTCTAAATTCAAGGGTTCTTTGATACGCAGTAGCCGCAAATATTATAATCAACACCTGGTGTGTCTACAATGAACCATGCCCTTCTTGACTGCTGTTTCTGAACCACTGAATGTTGCCACAGTCTTTCAGTTTGCGAGACATGATATTGTGTATAACGATTTATTTCATACTGTAGTCTTATAGAGCCGGTCTCTCTGGCTGTGGGGTTACAACACTTTCTCTCTGTAATCCCGTTTATCACGCAGAGTCTCGCAGCGGAGCGAGAACTGAGGTGGTTCGACCCCCGCTCGTGACTTGCGGATACTGAGCCGGCCGCTCAGAAAGCAATGGCAAACTACTGAGCGTAATCTTGCCAAGAGATCAACAGACAGCTGAAAGATGCTGCTGTTGACAGCTAAGTCCTGTAAAGGATACGCAAAACATTTTATTTATTTTAGTCTTATAGAACGGTTCTTGATCTCCGTGTTTTGTTCAGTTCCCGCTAGAATGATGTCCGTAACACAACAGTGGATGTATGTCCTGGTCTACTATCTGTCTTATTGATCATCTACATAGCGCATGTATCCAGGATTAACCCCATAGGGACATGGAGGATTCTGGTATTAGCAGATGAAATTCTTATTTATGTAAGTGGTTCCAACAAACAGAGAATGCGCAGAGATGTTCAAGTAGAAAGCAGTGTTAGGAATAAGACATGTCATAATGTTAATCCTGACAAGACTTGTAATATGTTTCCTAACTGCAAGCTGACATCCCTGACTGTACCCGTGGAAGAAAGTACAGGCTGAAATAACCTGGAATAGCATTTGCAGCTTTCACATCATCATTATGGTGTGCTATGCCGATAAGCGTGGGTGGCCTTATTTTGACATCTCATACAATCACCCGAGTCGGGCATCAGCTTTTTGATTTTGTCTCGATTATGCCATGTGGCCAAGCCATATAGATATTTATCTCTCTGCCTTTCTTTTGTTTTCTTCCCGCCAATCTTGCTAGTTGTCACCAAATTCTCACATTTATGTCTTCTCATAACATGCCCAAAACATCTGGACTGTTTATGTCTAATTTCTCTAATCAGTTTACGGTTTTCATGTGTTTCTTGTGGGGGTTGTTCATTGGTTTTTCTGTCTGTCTATTGCATTCTTTCATTCAAATGTCATTCAAATACCATGTTGACGATATATCGTCATACTAGTGTCATTGTGGTGTTTGTTTTGTTTTGTTGTATATACCTCAATTCCAATACTCGGTGAACGAAAACGTATATTATAATTCGTATACATGTGATTGCGTACCATGTTTGGTCCACACCTACTTTTTTGGCACTGAATCAGTTAATATTCTGCGGTTTATCATATTTTTTATCTTAAAACTCCACTTCCTGATCTCTATATCCACTCAGCTTCTGAATTCTTTTTGTGTAGAATTTAGTGTTTATGATTATTAAACCAACGCATACAACGTCTGTGATTTCTGCCATGTCTATGTTAGTATGTCACCAATTATTGTATAATAAGCAACAAATATGCCATAACGTATGTGCAGCGGTAGAGCAATGGCTTGAAAGCTTGCCTGATGGTCCAGTGATTATGTTTTCTAAGCCCCATCCAGGAGGTGTTGTTTTTAATTGACCTGGGTTCTCATGCCGATCAGCCAGAAATTGGTACCCGAATGTGTTCTGGAAAATAAAGGCACCGGGGTGATATTTACATAATCACCCATCAAGTGTAGATTAGTCTAAACATATGGGATTAGCACCATATACCCAATACGCATCATTATGTGTAAAACAGTCATTTATTTTTACTTATATACCCTACCACAGAGTACTGGCAGCCTGATCAGGGAAGGCTCCCTACCAAATTGTAATTGCTTAATGCACTATCCAATCAACTGATAGTGGCGTGTAGTAGTACATCTGTGGGAGATTGCTGGAGCCTGTAGTGTTGAAGTTACCGGAGACAGGTTTCATTTCACGGCCGGCGATCACGCTGGGGCAGCTCTCTGAATGGATTCCATAAACACAGTACTGTCTCCAAAATCAGTGCCACGACGCAGGAAATCCGCGTGAATAGTGATAGATAATCAGTGGACACGAAGCGATGTTGTTTTGTGAGTAACAAGTATCTATCTCTGTTAGAGGATCTGCTGGGAGTGGAAGGGGGGGGGGGGGGGTGGCAAAGTGGGAGAACGCGTGCCGTATCGTCGATACAATTGTACTGTCATTGTTCGTCATCTCACATAATTATCAGGTCTTTCTTCTTGTGCAGATTATGGCTTGTAGCCGAGCAGTCTTTACATTTGTCTCGCCTGCCCTGGGTTTTCCTCCGTCGTTCTTGTCATCTGTCACTAAATGATCATATTCATTTCTTCCCAAAACATGCCACACAAATGTGTCATTCTATGTCTCATTTCTCTTACATGACTACACAATTGTGTCATTCTAAGTCTCATTTCTTTTTCATGCTCACACAAATATGTCATTCTAAGTATCATTTTTCTTACATGCCGACACAAATGTGTCATTCTAAATTTCATTTCTCTTGCATGCCCACACAAATGTGTCATTCAAAGTCTCATTTATCTTACTAAATTACGGTGTTCATTCATTTCCTGAATGCCTACCTCATTCGTGTTTCTGTCCATCCATGATATTCTTTGGATTGTCTCCAAAATCGACATGTCTGCTATCGTTAAATGTTTGTCATCGTGTCTACTTATTGTCCATAATTGGTATACATACAACATAATAGGATTAACTTTAACACTCCTTCTCACACTGAAACTGACAGCTTTTTATCGTTGGGTTGTGTTTTCCATCTGGCATAAAACCATTGTGTTAAACAGTTCTTATTCATGCACATTTTAGATATTATATTCACTATAATAATCTCCGGTCCTTAAGGTCATCCTCAAAGTTTACATTGTAATTTTCACATCGTGTTGTCCATGGTTTGTGTTTTTGTGCTTTTTATTGGGTTTTATATAATATTGTGCGTGTGTGCATTTATTTTATCTGAAGTATTATTAATTTAATTTGTTGTTTTATATGTAAGAGTAAAATAAACTATGCATTGCAGGTGATGCGACACGGGATGCGGAAATCGAGCCGTAGAGATTGTTGGAGCAATAGTAAATGTGGATGAAAGGCTACTAATTGAAAGAATGCTCAGAAGATGTAATCACACACTTTGATTGAGGCAGTCTTTCGAAGAACAGATGAACTCAGTATATTGATTTCAGAAATTAGAAGTAGACAGTAAATTTGTGTCGGCATGTTATGATGAGACATAAACTGTTAAACTTAGTCACAACTGACACACACAGTGGGAGACGAGCAAGGTGAAATTCAGAGAGATAAACACCTGGATGACATTGTCGTGACAAGAACACAGTCCTGATCCCAGGCTCTGGTGATCGTATGAGACGGCGAACTATGATACGTCACACTTACCGGCATGCCACATAATGATGGGAATGATTTTTTATGTCAATGTTGGGTTGGGTTTTCATTTAGGTAGGGTTCTGTTAATACATTTAGTGAAAATGCGCACACGCAAACACACACACACACACAAACACACACACACACACACACACACACACACACACACACACACACACACGCATACTCTTACAAGTCCACGTATAGTTCTAATTAGTGCACTTGCTTCTCACAACACATGGTTTCAAGTTTATGTGTCTAGAAGTGGCACTTGTGCAATATTGCAATCACATCAACATGTAATATGACGACGCTCATTTCTAGCCAACAAGTAAAAATGACTACAATAATTACTGAAAAATGTGTCATATTTTGAACATCACTGTCTCGGCACAAGCAACACATTGAAGACGATTACTGATCAACATAATCTATTCTGAAACACAATGCGCAGTATAGGTAAACATTATTAATGGGCTGCTAATTTGTTTTTAAACATAAGATAATATTTTGCATATGATTACTGGGCAATCGATATGGTTTGGGGGGAGGGGGAATTTGGGGGCCAAGTTTCCCCAGATGTCCCTGTCAAAATAAAACTATTCAAAGAAATGAAGGTCACCAGGCAGCACGTACAACAATTGGCTTTCGATCGTCGACAGTTTTCACGTTTGGTAAATGTTTCCGCACCTCTACTTCACTGACACTTGTTCGGATGCGGCCCCGCGGGGATCATGACTCCCGAGTGCCTTTCTCACTGTACACTGTAAACCTTCCGCTTAGTAACCCGCCTAAATTATCACGATACATTCCATTCTAAGTAAGCAATTCGGTTTCTTTCCTAGGGTAAATCTTTTTCTTTACCTAGGGACGTTTTACCTCAGTCGCCAACTTGACAACGTCGATTCACTTTGCCACAATGGATGTTATTGCCACCATGTTGCATTCCACACAGCACACCAACATCGTGATGCACACATCGGCAATATCAACATCTCCTCTACAGTCGTCGTCGTAACAGCGGAGGACCGACTGATCCCTCAGTACATTAGATGGGATAGAAAAGATCAAGTACCAGAACACTACATACCGAGAGTGCTGCAGTACTCTAAGTGCCAGAAATTTTGGCACACACGTGCCACCTGCAAAAGTGATGTGGATGTATGTAGGTACTGCTTTGGACCCCATCAATACAGCCAGTGCCAACATGCAAAGACCCATTCGGACTTCAGGAGGCCTAACGCTAACAGAAAGTGCGCCAACTGCCTCGGCAACCATGGCCATAGGCACCTCGGCTGCACCTGACACCAAAACAGCAAGGAAGCCATGAAAATCGCCATCAAGTCTAACCTACCATATAAGGAGGCCAAGAGGCAGCACAACTGGAAGGCCAACTGAAGGACCCGAGAACACAGTTCAAAAACATGGAGGAAAAAAAAGAAGTAAGAAACACAGATAACGGCCTTTCAGCACATCCTGGACGAACTGAGGCTAGTCCAGCAGAAGATAGAGCAGGATGTCGCTCGAATGGCTGTTATAAAGGCTAAAACTGACGAAACCTTTACAAAAATCCAAGAAGAAAGAAAGCGAAAAGACAGAAGAAACACTCAAACAGATTCAAGAAGAAAGACAACAACTAGAATTACTCAAGGCCAAGACCGAAACACCCGAACCAGAAAACACAAAGACTCCGATAGAAGAAGAATCATCAGAAAGTGAAATAGAACTGGACGAAAATGGATACCCAGACCAAGAAAAATGGTTCGAGAGACGGTATCGAAAAGGCCTAGTCGGAACCGGCCACGACACACGGAATCAATCATGACCGAGAAGATTCGAAGACAACCCAAGACGGGGAAGGAGGTGGAACACCAGGGGAGACAACAACTGGTAAAACTCCCTGAAAGAAACAGCAGCATATGACGGGGTAGGTACACAATTACTACAGGCCTCAAGAAGTGCGCGACTCTGCCCAGACATGAACAACCTCATCAAGAAAGTAACGAACAAAATCAACCAACCAGAAGCCTGGAAACTGATAACAAGCAGCCCGATCTACTAACGAATCCAGACAAGCCACACCATAGAGGCCCCAAATACAACCAAACCGACATAGTCGAGGGATGAACGGGGCCATTCGTCTCAAGCAAAGCAAGCAAGCAGCAAGCAAGCACCTCTTAGTATCACTCTCCCACAACTCTTAGTCTCACTCTTGTTTGGCTGAGTGGTTGGGGTGTGTGTGGGTGGGAGGGTAGATGAGAGACGCGTGTGTTGATGGGTGCGTGGGTGATGTGTGGGTGTGAGTGGTTGATGGATGAGTACGTTAGTGGGTGGATGTGTGTGAGAGATGAGTGTATGGGTGGGGGAGGTGTGTAGTTGTGAGAAGATGTGTGTGAGCGTCGGATGTGTGTGGGTGGGGTATTTGTGGGTGGCGGGATGTGTGTGGTGGGAGGTGTGTGTTTTTGGGTGTTTATGGGTGGGGGATATGTGTGGGCAGGTGGGGAGATGTGTTTATGGGTGGGGATGTGTGTATAGGTGGGGATGTGTAGTTGAAAGGTGGCGAATATTGGGTGGGTGAGTGGGTGTAGGTTGGCTGATGTGTGTATGGGTGGGTGGGGAAAATTGTGAGAGTGCGGGATATGTGTGTGGATAGGTGCGGGATGTGTGGGTTGGCGGGGGTATGTGTGTGTGTGTGTGTGTGTGTGGTTTCTTCTTCTTCTTCTGCTTCTTCTTCTTCTTCTTCTTCTTCTTCTTCTTCTTCTTCTTCTTCTTCTTCTTCTTCTTCTTCTTCTTCTTCTTCTTCTTCTTCTTCTTCTTCTCCTCCTCCTCCTTCTCCTCCTCCTCCTCCTCCTCCTTCTTCTTCTTCTTCTTCTTCTTCTTCTTCTTCTTCTTCTTCTTCTTCTTCTTCTTCTTCTTCTTCTTCTTCTTCTTCTTCTTCTTCTTCTTCTTCTTCTTCTTCTTCTTCTTCTTCTTCTTCTTCTTCTTCTTGGTGTGAAAGGATGTGTGTGGGTGGGGAAATGTGTGGGTGGGGAAATGTGTGGGTGGGGAAATGTGTGTGGGTGAGGGATCAGTATGTGGGTGGCGGCATGTATGTTTGCCTGGGTCTTTGTGAGTGCGTGGAGGTATGTGTGGGTGGGTGAGGGATGTGTTGGTGGCTGCGGGATATGAGGGTGGATGGGGGATGTGTCTCACAACATTGCAATATGCACTGTTTATGTTTACAACTTTCATTTGACAATTTTTTTCCCCCCTCATGTGAATGTATCATGCGTAAAATGCATTGTTTATGCTTACAAAATATATTTGACAATGTTTTTTCCCCTATGTTAATGTAATATGCACATTTGATGAATGAAAGATGTGTGATTGAAAGGGCCGAATGTAAGACGGGTCTGCGTGCCCAATTTGTTACCCTTTTAAAATAAAGTTTGTTCGTTCGTCCGTCCGTTCGTTCGTTCGTTCTCCTACACCTCTTAGTCTTAATCTCCCACACCTCTTAGTCTTACTCTTCCACACCTCTTAGTCGTACTCTCCCACACCACTTTGTCTTAATCTCCCACACATCTTTGTCTTACTCTCCCAGACCTCACAGTCTTATTCTCCCACACGTCTTAGTCTCACTCTCCCACCCCTCTTTGTCTTACTCTTCCAGACTTCACAGTCTCACTCTCTCACACCTCTTAGTCTCACTCTCCCACACCTCTTAGTCTTACTCTCCCACACCTCTTAGTCTCACTCTTCCAGACCTCTTGGTCACACTCTCCCTCACCTCTTAGTCTCACTTTCCCACACCTCTTGGTCACACTCTCCCTCATCTCTTAGTCTCACTGTCCCACATCTCTTAGTCTCACTCTCCCACATCTCTTAGTCTCACTCTCCTACACCTCTTAGTCTCACTCTCCTACACCTCTTAGTCTCACTCTCCCACACCTCTTGGTCACCCTCTCCCTCACCTCTTAGTCTCACTGTCCCACATCTCTTAGTCTCACTCTCCTACACCTCTTAGTCTCACTCTCCTACACCTCTTAGTCTCACTCTCCCACACCTCTTGGTCACACTCTCCCTTACCTCTTAGTCTCACTGTCCCACATCTCTTAGTCGCACTCTCCTACACCTCTTAGTCTCACTCTCCTACACTTCTTAGTCTCACTCTCCCACACCTCTTAGTCAATCAAAACATCACACATATCTCGACTCGTCGCGCTATCGAGAACAAGTCGCTTAATCGTTAGCCGGCAGCGTGGTAGAAAAATGGCATGTTGCCAGAAAAAACTCCACTAGACACCCCACGTTTAAAATGAGCAGTGTGGAAGCCGCCAAGACTATCATGATGATGTAAGAAGAAAACGAGTCTGCTAGCCGCAGCACAACCTGAAGAAACATTAAATGAAGCTACCACTTCTACAGCAGATGAAGCCGCTCCCGTCACTTATCCGACGTCAGAGAGTACAACTTTAACTGAAGCCTGCTGCTCCAACACCAAAAGTACCAGTAGCAATATGATTATAAGTCCGTCTCGCCTTTCCTCTGATCGTCGAGCGTCCACCAGATCCCCTCGTGACTCCTCGCTGCCTCATTCTTGCTAGACCATGATGATCCATGTGCTCCTCCGAGGTGTACACGTGCCCCCACAAGGTCGCAACCACGTCTGCCTTTTCATGCTTCAATACTCCACCAAAGTTTGCAGGGCCAGCCAATCTGTCAAGGATGAAACGAACACAATTGCAGCAAATCAACTCTTTCAAGGAAGCAGATATACGCATCTATATTTTCGAAAGAAAAAGTCTTAGATACACTATAAAGGCCCCAATTACAATCAATTCGATATCCAATACGATATCCAATGTCGTGTCCTCCTTTACAGTGTCGTCCCTGGAGTGAAGAGAGTCGACACCCACATTATAATATTTTTTTCCTCTCAATATTCTGGAGAATCCACCAGCTTCCGTCCAACACACTCCCTCAGCCTATGGACACCTTTTCCTATCACTCTCTCACTGTCGTACTATGCCCCCTTCTCATACTTCCCCAACGCAACATACTCAACAACTCTTGCTTCTAGAAATTAATAAAGAGTAATTTATTAAAATAAAAGTGTAACGTATATGAGACGTGTATGTTAAGAAAATGTGTGACGTGTTCTATAAAGTGTGTAGACTCTGACTCTCAGACAGCAACCCAGTCAGCTGATCCCAGCAAAGATAGACCACAGCACGTTACGTCAGAACATGTACTTCTCACCCGTTGCCGAAACCATCTTGCCGGATACTGCTTTGCCTCTGTAGACCTCTGGTAATCCAATTTCATGAACATCCGAAATAGACACCGGTGGTATTAAGAGTTAATCAGGGACCGGTTGCACTCTACACAATGTCCGTTCCTAACGTTCCTTAACAAACTGCACAAGTCTTTTGTAGTGTGTACACAGATTAATGTTAATTGTTACTGTACTGGATCCTCCCTCGTGTCTATCTAGCCTCAAGTATCAAGTCTTGTGTTCTATTACACGAGATTATATCACACTATGTAATTATTAGACTTAATGTTTTCAGTTCGTTACTACTGTCTGATGCTGTGTGGTGCATCAGTAATCATCACCCTCTTTGGTGAATCATCTTCCTTCTAGCTTTAGTTACGTTCTGTAAGCAACTTTATTGACTGTTCCACTGGTGTTCTTCCGAATGGGATTGGATTTTTCCCCAAAAACTTGTTGAGTTTCCTTGGATCTGGTAGGGAACCTAGGATAGAAACAACACATCTGGTGATAGTACTAGTCACTGATCCTTTCGGCTGAGTGTAAGCCTATCACCTTGCTTAATGATCTTTAGCTAACTAGAATTAGTCATAGAGCAGATTAGCTACCCACCTAGAGCCGAATCAGGCTATGACAACGAAAAAATCAGCAAACAGAATGCGGAACCCCGCCCACCAGGGACACCTACGGGAAGATCCAAATTATCCCTCATTACTCAATTCTCAACTAGTAAAGCTTATCAACACTTCACTAATCTATTCTTAACTAGCAGAGTTAATATCACTATTCTACTCTAACTAGTTTCCACTAACAGTGCTAATCATCACACTATAGTTTAACAAGGCCACAGTCTATATTAATTAGAACTAATATTATAATAGGTTATACCTTACGGCACTGCAGTTTACACTAAATTACATCTAATGGTAGCCATACAGGCTCGTGTAAACTAAATCAAATATCTCCTTCACACATTAGATGTTCTAACTGCTGCAGTGACAAGCATGTCTGCCTAGATCCACATTTTCAAGTCCCCCTAGTTGGCCCGAACTCGGGTTTATATGGCAAACTACCAAAGTTGGCCACGTGACGTTATCCCCACACAGGTGGCACAGTGGCAGATCATCCCCTGTCAGGAAACTATTTTCCTGGCTTAAGTCCTGTCAAAGTTGTCAGTAATAGTTTAGATTCTCAAAACAAGCCAGCGAGTTTCTGTCGAGTTACAACAAAGAGTTGCAAATAACCCCGTCAATCCTCTCGATGTGCCGGAAACCAAGAATTGACAGATGCACTGTTTTCTCCCTAGTCGGGCACTTCCGACCTGTTGATAAACTGTCAATCTTCTGCTCCGTGGTGACAATCCCAGCAGCCATTTCCCTCTGATGTCCGGCAGTATAGATGACAAACGGAACCATTCCATATCCTAAGCCGACAATCATATGTGATTCTAACTGTTAATGAACTGCCAACTCGATGTATCCATTCCTTCTCACTCACCACCAAATGTGTTTATGGGCTGACACGATGTAACCTGTGCAGCTGTGTTTACTCTGTTAGTACGACTTTTGTATCCTAGAAAATATACGCCACGCAAACGTCGGTATTATTATCTGGTTAACTCATGGCGCTCGTGACATAGGCCCCCTCTTAAGAGAGTAGTCCATCTCACTCTTCTCCACCATGAGTTAAATCCAGATGATTCATTCCTCTTCTTCAGGAGCTGGGTGTCTTGACAAGAAATCCGCTCCAACATTCTCCTTCCCCGGAATGTACTCTACTGTGAAATTATATGGTTGAAGTAACAACGACCACCGCATCAAACGGGCGTTGAGCTTCTGAGAAGTAGCCAGGAACATCAGGGGTTGATGATCCGACTGGACTCGAAACTTAACTCCATACAAATATGGCTGAAATTTTTGCACTGCCCATACAAGGGACAAGCACTCTCTCTCGACAGTTGAATAATTCCTCTCCGCCTGTAGAAGTTTCTTACTTGCGTATGCCACAGGTTTCAAAACCGAAGCATCGTCTTTTCCTTCCTGTAACAAAGCTGCTCCAATTCCAATCGCACTCGCATCTGTTCTCAACACAAATTGTTTGGAAAGGTCATGGAGCTGTAATACAGGTTTGCTGACCAAGGCCTCCTTTAACTGACTATAGGTCTTCTCACATTCTGGTGTCCAAATGATTTGGTCCGGGAATCCCTTTTTCAAGGTTTCCGTCAACGGAGCTCCCAGTTCAGTGAAATGTGGGATAAATTTATGGTAGAACCCACACAACGAGAGAAAAGATCGCACATCCCTCTTCGTTTTAGGTCTTGGTGCATTTCTGATTTTCTCCAGGTTCTTCTCTTCTGGAACAATGTGTCCTGGAGTGATGGTGTGACCTAGAAATTCCAGAGTCTGGTAACCAATCATGCACTTGGTTGGACGAGCAGTAAGCCCTGCTTCCTTGAGCCTATTAAACACTCTCTCCAAGGATTGTAAGTGGTCATCCAGGCTGTCACTGGAAATCAGAATATCATCCATGAATGAGATGATGGATGGATCCTGTAACGGATCTAGTAAAGTCCTCATCATGCGTGTAAACACACTAGGTGCATTGCTGAGTCCAAAGGGCATGACTTTGAATTCGTAGTGTCCACTGGGTGTACTGAAAGCTAACAGTGGTCGAATCTCCGGTTTGACTGGTATCTGATAGTACCCCCGACTCAGATCCACCTTTGAAAAGTACCGAGCCTTATGGAGCCTAGCGAATAACTGAGTTGGATTCGGCAAAGGTTCCACCTGAAATTGTGTGTGACTGTTCAGAAGTCGGTAGTCTATACACAACCGGTGTTCTCCACTTGGTTTGCGTAACAAAACTACCCCCGCATTGTATGGGGATGTGGATGGTGCAATCACGTCATCCTCCAGCAGTTTTTTTATTTCCTCCTCCAGGGCCTTTTCTTTAGAGAATGGCACTGGGTAAACCTTTTGGCGAACAGGCTCCGGTGTGGTCAAAGTCATCTCGAACTCAACCAACCTCGTTCGTCCTGGTTTATCAGTCAGTATCTCCTTATGAGACTTGAGAACCTGGGTTATCCTTTCCCTCTCCTGGGAGGTCAGATCAGGGTTCACTTTCACATCCCTATAGGTTTCCTGGTGTACCAAGGGATATTCCCTGCCCTCGCTGGTTCCCACTTCCGTCTCCACTGCAACTGCCATTGCCATGAGGTGAGCTGCCTTGTCTCCGGGTCTCTCTTCGTATTTCCGCAAGAGATTGATATGGAAAATCTTCGACTTTCCCCGGATCCAGATCTGATAGTTGGTTCTGGATATCACCCTTTCCACGGGAAATGGTCCTTGCCAACCTATCTCCAGTTTGTTGTTTCCCGTTGGGAGTAGCAACAAGACTTTGTCTCCCACCTCTAGAGATCTTTCTTTAGACCTACGGTTGTAGTAAGCCGCATGTCTTTTCCTGGCCTTTTTCAAGTTTTGATTTGCCAGAGTCCATCCCTTGTGGAGTTTTTCTTTCAGTTCCTCCACGTATTGATAGGATGAGATCACTTCTTCTGACGTCCCCTCTTCAGTCCAACTCCTCAACATGGCTTCAAACGGTCCTTTGATTGGACGACCAAACAGCAACGTAGCGGGTGGTAGTCCTGTTGAGCCATGAGGAACTTCCCGATAGGCAAAGAGTGCTGCTGGGATATATTCATCCCACCTATCAGGTTTTTCCTGCGCTAATTTCCTGAGCATTGTCATCAAAGTGCCGTTGAAACGCTCTACTTGTCCATTGGCTTGAGGGTGGTAAGGGCTGGTATGTATGTGGTTAGAGTGAAACACCCTAAATACCTCCTCCATGAGTTTTCCACAAAACTGAGATCCCTTGTCCGTCAGAATTCGATCCGGAAAGCCTAATCTGGTAAAGGCCTCCATCAGTGCGTCCGCCACTCTTTTCGAGTCAATCGTGGTCAACGGTATGGCTTCACCCCACATTGTACAGCAATCCACCATTGTGAGTATATACATGTTCCTCTTCCTAGTCCTGGGAAGTGGACCCACGATATCGATGGCTACCCTCTCGAAAGGAGAGTTCATGATGGCCATCTCACCCAACACCACCGGTGCTGTCCAGTGTTTCGGTGCCACCCTCTGGCACTCAGGGCATGACTTCACATACCGACGCACATCATCTGTCATTCCCGGCCAATAGTAATGGCAGGAAATCCGCTGCATGGTGGCGGCAATACCCATGTGTCCACTAAAGGAGATGGTATGCCCCATATGAAGAATCTGGGACCGGTGAGCTTTCGGGACGACCAACTGACCGTATAGGTTGTCTCCCCTTCCTGCTCTCCTGTAGAGTATCTTATTCTTCATGTAGTACTGCCCCCGTCCTGGTGGATCAGCACTTTTCTGCAACTTTTTATAGCAAGGACGTAAAGTATCATCCTCACTCTGGGCAGTTCGTAGCTCCCCCGGCATTGGGTTAGTCACAATTGCGTCTGCCTCTTCCGTTTTCGTCTGAGAGCGAGTCTGCATTGCTCCCATATGGATTGGCTCCCTGGGCATTCCCAGAAAGACATACCGGCAACCTAGGATGACTGGAAAAATGGGATCGGTCAATACAGCGGCCTTGATGGTGCCGGTGACGTACCTTGACCGAATCTCCACATTAGCAATGGGCAACTTCATGGTTACAGCACTCTTCTGTGCAGGCTGTATGTCTAATGTTTCACCTGTGAATTGTTCTGGATGTACCAGATCCGCAGAAATCACGGCCTCCCCGTCCAGTCCTGTGTCGTATAAACACTCCACTTGACGACCGTTAACCTCTACCAATTCCACTACAGGTGGTTTTTCCTGGTCTGGAGTCTCTTCCTCGGCCTCGACCTGTTCGGTGGGCTCCACCTTAGGTTTCCCTGAGCACACGACGAATTGAGTGTCTCCTGACTCTCCTCTGCAGTCAATAGCATTGTGCGTATTCGACTGGCATTGGTTGCACCATTTCCCTGTCCTAGATTTTCTATTGCCAGACTTGAGTGAGCTCTCCTGGTGGCGAGCTTCCTTGTTGACCTTGGCATTCTCCGTGACAACCTCCTTGGAAGTCACGTGACATGCTGCGAAGTGAGGGTTCTTAGCCTTCGATTTGCAGTCCCTCGTATTGTGAGAGGGTGACTTACAAATTGAACACCACTTCTCCGACTACGGTCGTTTAGGTGTAGAGCTTGAAGTGCTCTTGCTTCCCTCCTTCTTCTTCTCTGAACTATCCTCTGATTTTTGCACATAAGGTTCCCACTTTTTTGTTCCTGAGTTTTTGGTTTTCTTCTTGTCATGTTTCTCTTGACTTTTGGAGTTGGTGGAAAGGTTCTCCCCTGCCTCCCCATGTACCTCGACGAACCGTTCTGCTAATTTAGTCACGAGGTCAATACGTTCCGCTCCTTGTTCTCCCAGGAACGTCCTGAGAGGTTTAGACATTTGCTTCTTCAGCTGGTCGACCACCATGAGCTCTTCCAGACTCTCATAGTCATGTGCGAACCCAGCCAAATCCATCCACTTATGGAGATAAGATTTAAGACGCAAACTGTAGGCGGCAAACAACTCCCCCGGTTCTCGTTTCGCTGCTCGAAATTTTTTCCGGTAGGTATGTGACGTAACCTCGAATCGTTTCAGCAGAGCCGTCTTTAACTCGTCATAATTGTTCTCATGTCCTGGTGGCAGGCGAGTATAAACCTCGTATCCGGTCCCGCGTAATCCCTGGGATAGCTTAAGATTCCATTTGTTACGCTCCAGACCCATAGCAACTGACATAGCCTCGAAGCGTTGAAGGTATTGATCAATCTTCTCT
Organism: Cepaea hortensis; assembly: GCA_963921405.1. Classification (NCBI taxonomy): domain Eukaryota; kingdom Metazoa; phylum Mollusca; class Gastropoda; order Stylommatophora; family Helicidae; genus Cepaea; species Cepaea hortensis. Next base: position 42,362,505 of record OY992891.1, on the reverse strand, counting down.
TTGTCCTCCTCGTAGACCGCTAAAGGAAACTTCATAGCATGGTACCCATGTCCACCTACTGGTGTTGATCCTGGGATGGAGGAACCTCCAACTGCTCCCTCAGTTTCTCCATTAGATTGACTCTTCAACTCGAGTTCCCTCATCCGGTACTCGTGCTCCCTTTTCTGTGCTTCCTGTTCAGCTTCTAATTTCCTAGCTGCTTGCTCAGCTTCAAATTTCCTAGCTGCTTGCTCAGCTTCCAATTTCCTAGCTGCTTGCTCAGCTTCCAATTTCCTAGCTGCTTGTTCCAACTCCATCCTTCTCAATTCCAGCTCGGCCTTTCGATCATCCCTTTCTGCTTGACGATACTCTCTCTCCACTTCCTGTATGTAATCCGTTAGAGCAGACCCCGACAGTCCAATTTCTTCCCCCCTTGCATTTAATTCTGCTGTGCTAAGTTTAGGGGTGGCCATTATACAGAGAGGTAAGCTAGCAGGTCTAGTACAATATAACTGCAAATTACTATACATATATATGAACAAGTACTATAAATCTAGATATTACCACACACAGCACATTCACTCAGTGACAAGAGTAGAATCAGGACCACAGACCTATGCAGACGTGTGAAGTGTGAACAGGTAAGATATTTGTCCTAACCCCTATCCACATTCACTCTAGCTGGATTCTCCAAAATGATACCTCCCTCTTATAACTAAGGATCCCGTGTCCAAAGACCCCGTTGTCAGAAGATCCCACTGTCCAAAGATCCCGTTTACGAGAGATCCCGCTGTCCAAAGATCCCGTTTACGAGAGATCCCGCTGTCCAAAGATCCCGTTATCGAGCTCCCAATAATGTCGTGTCCTCCTTTACAGTGTCGTCCCTGGAGTGAAGAGAGTCGACACCCACATTATAATATTTTTTTCCTCTCAATATTCTGGAGAATCCACCAGCTTCCGTCCAACACACTCCCTCAGCCTATGGACACCTTTTCCTATCACTCTCTCACTGTCGTACTATGCCCCCTTCTCATACTTCCCCAACGCAACATACTCAACAACTCTTGCTTCTAGAAATTAATAAAGAGTAATTTATTAAAATAAAAGTGTAACGTATATGAGACGTGTATGTTAAGAAAATGTGTGACGTGTTCTATAAAGTGTGTAGACTCTGACTCTCAGACAGCAACCCAGTCAGCTGATCCCAGCAAAGATAGACCACAGCACGTTACGTCAGAACATGTACTTCTCACCCGTTGCCGAAACCATCTTGCCGGATACTGCTTTGCCTCTGTAGACCTCTGGTAATCCAATTTCATGAACATCCGAAATAGACACCTGTGGTATTAACAGTTAATCATGGACCGGTTGCACTCTACACAATGTCCGTTCCTAACGTTCCTTAACAAACTGCACAAGTCTTTTGTAGTGTGTACAAAGATTAATGTTAATTGTTACTGTACTGGATCCTCCCTCGTGTCTATCTAGCCTCAAGTATCAAGTCTTGTGTTCTATTACACGAGATTATATCACACTATGTAATTATTAGACTTAATGTTTTCAGTTCGTTACTACTGTCTGATGCTGTGTGGTGCATCAGTAATCATCACCCTCTTTGGTGAATCATCTTCCTTCTAGCTTTAGTTACGTTCTGTAAGCAACTTTATTGACTGTTCCACTGGTGTTCTTCCGAATGGGATTGGATTTTTCCCCAAAAACTTGTTGAGTTTCCTTGGATCTGGTAGGGAACCTAGGATAGAAACAACACATCTGGTGATAGTACTAGTCACTGATCCTTTCGGCTGAGTGTAAGCCTATCACCTTGCTTAATGATCTTTAGCTAACTAGAATTAGTCATAGAGCAGATTAGCTACCCACCTAGAGCCGAATCAGGCTATGACAACGAAAAAATCAGCAAACAGAATGCGGAACCCCGCCCACCAGGGACACCTACGGGAAGATCCCAATTATCCCTCATTACTCAATTCTCAACTAGTAAAGCTTATCAACACTTCACTAATCTATTCTTAACTAGCAGAGTTAATATCACTATTCTACTCTAACTAGTTTCCACTAACAGTGCTAATCATCACACTATAGTTTAACAAGGCAACAGTCTATATTAATTAGAACTAATATTATAATAGGTTATACCTTACGGCACTGCAGTTTACACTAAATTACATCTAATGGTAGCCATACAGGCTCGTGTAAACTAAATCAAATATCTCCTTCACACATTAGATGTTCTAACTGCTGCAGTGACAAGCATGTCTGCCTAGATCCACATTTTCAAGTCCCCCTAGTTGGCCCGAACTCGGGTTTATATGGCAAACTACCAAAGTTGGCCACGTGACGTTATCCCCACACAGGTGGCACAGTGGCAGATCATCCCCTGTCAGGAAACTATTTTCCTGGCTTAAGTCCTGTCAAAGTTGTCAGTAATAGTTTAGATTCTCAAAACAAGCCAGCGAGTTTCTGTCGAGTTACAACAAAGAGTTGCAAATAACCCCGTCAATCCTCTCGATGTGCCGGAAACCAAGAATTGACAGATGCACTGTTTTCTCCCTAGTCGGGCACTTCCGACCTGTTGATAAACTGTCAATCTTCTGCTCCGTGGTGACAATCCCAGCAGCCATTTCCCTCTGATGTCCGGCAGTATAGATGACAAACGGAACCATTCCATATCCTAAGCCGACAATCATATGTGATTCTAACTGTTAATGAACTGCCAACTCGATGTATCCATTCCTTCTCACTCACCACCAAATGTGTTTATGGGCTGACACGATGTAACCTGTGCAGCTGTGTTTACTCTGTTAGTACGACTTTTGTGGCCTAGAAAATATACGCCACGCAAACGTCGGTATTATTATCTGGTTAACTCATGGCGCTCGTGACATCCAAACATCCATCGACTCGACGCGCTATCAAGACCAGAACGCTATCTGTTAATGCAGAGGATGTCTCGCGTTAAAAGTGCTGTGCAGAGACATGCGCTTTATGCAGCCGGGGAAAAGAAGGCAGAGGTGAGGAAGGCTGCTGCGACTGCAGAGCCCAGTTCTACAAACATAAGTCCTGCACCTACACAAGCTGAAATCGTTCCCGTTGCGGAAGAAATCACAATTGAAACCAGCAGCTGCCGGGAAGTCCTAACCAGCACCAAACAATGCAGCCCAATATTCCAGAGACCTCCACAGATGAGGAAACAACAACTACTACTGTGGACTTCACCGGAAAAAATTCTACTCAACAGAGAAGCGTGGGAGAAGCCAGACTATCGGCCCTACCAACAGACAACATAATCAGTCTGTTGGAAAACCAGCTGGGAAGAAACAGCATCAACCAGCTGCGCAAGACACCTGATGGAGTAGTGGTCTCCATCAACAAAAATCCAAAGACCACATCGCGTAACAGCGGAGGACCGACTGATCCCTCAGTACATTAGATGGGATAGGAAAGATCAAGTACCAGACCACTACATACCGAGAGTGCTGCAGTACTCTAAGTGCCAGAAATTTTTGCACACACTGATACAGAAGATCGCACAAGATGAATAAGGCGTAATACAGCTTCACCACGGCATAGTATTGGAAGCCGCCCGGCACCGCACAATCAAACGATGGGTCATAAAACGAACCCTTTTCACCAATGACCAGATCAGGGAGATGCTGACCAGGGTAAATCGCAAAACCAAGATCACCAGTGCTGACAGGATCATCGGCAAGAACAACATCCCCTATACAGTCGTCGTCGTAACAGCGGAGGACCGACTGATCCCTCAGTACATTAGATGGGATAGGAAAGATCAAGTACCAGACCACTACATACCGAGAGTGCTGCAGTACTCTAAGTGCCAGAAATTTTGGCACACACGTGCCACCTGCAAAAGTGATGTGGAGGTATGTAGGTACTGCTTTGGACCCCATCAATACAGCCAGTTCCAACATGCAAAGACCCACTCGGACTTCAGGAGGCCTAACGCTAACAGAAAGTGCGCCAACTGCCTCGGCAACCATGGCCATAGGTACCTCGGCTGCACCTGACACCAAAACAGCAAGGAAGCCATGAAAATCGCCATCAAGTCTAACCTACCATATAATGAGGCCAAGAGGCAGCACAACTGGAAGGCCAACTGAAGGACCCGAGAACACAGTTCAAAAACATGGAGGGAAAAAAAGACGTAAGAAACACAGATAACGGCCTTTCAGCACATCCTGGACGAACTGAAGCTAGTCCAGCAGAAGATAGTGCAGGATGTCGCTCGAATGGCTGTTATAAAGGCTAAAACTAACGAAACTTTTACAAAAATCCAAGAAGAAAGAAAGCGAAAAGACAGAAGAAACACTCAAACAGATTCAAGAAGAAAGACAACAACTAGAATTACTCAAGGCCAAGACCGAAACACCCGAACCAGAAAACACAAAGACTCCGATTGAAGAAGAATCATCAGAAAGGGAAATAGAACTGGACGAAAATGGATACCCAGACCAAGAAAAATGGTTCGAGAGACGGTATCGAAAAGGCCTAGTCGGAACCGGCCACGACACACGGAATCAATCAAGACCGAGAAGATTCGAAGACAACGCAAGACGGGGAAGGAGGTGGAACACCAGGGGAGACAACAACTGGTAAAACTCCCTGAAAGAAACAGCACCATATGACGGGGTGGGTACACAATTACTCCAGGCCTCAACAAGTGCGCGACTCTGCCCAGACATGAACAATCTCATCAAGAAAGTAACTAACAAAATCAACCAACCAGAAGCCTGGAAACTGATAACAAGCAGCCCGATCTACGAATGAATCAAGACAAGCCACACCAAAGAGGCCCCAAATACAACCAAACCGACATAGTCGAGGGTTGAACCGGGCCATTCGTCTCAAGCAAAGCAAGCAAGCAGCAAGCAAGCACCTCTTAGTCTCACTCTCCCACACCTCTTAGTCTCACTCTTCCACACCTCTTAGTCTCACAACTCTTAGTTTCACTCTCCCACACCTCTTAGTCTCACTTTCCCACACCTCTTAGTCTCACTCTCCCACACCTCTTAGTCTCACTCTCCCACACCTCTTAGTCTTACTCTCCCACACATCTTAGTCTCACTTTCCCACACCTCTTAGTCTCACTCTCCCACACCTCTTAGTCTCACTCTCCCACACCTCTTAGTCTCACTCTCCCACACCTCTTAGTCTTACTCTCCCACACCTCTTAGTCTCACTTTCCCACACCTCTTAGTCTCACTCTCCCACACCTCTTAGTCTCACTCTCCCACACCTCTTAGTCTTACTCTCCCACACATCTTAGTCTCACTTTCCCACACCTCTTAGTCTCACTCTCTCACACCTCTTAGTCTCACTTTCCCACACCTTTTAGTCTTACTCTTCCACACTTCTTAGTCTCACTCTCCCACACCTCTTAGTCTCACTCTCTCACACCTCTTAGTCTCACTCTCCCACACCTCTTAGTCTCACTCTCCCACACATCTTAGTCTCACTTTCCCACAACTCTTAGTCTCAGTCTCCCACACCTTTTAGTTTTACTCTTCCACACTTCTTTGTCTCACTCTCCCACACCACTTAATCTTACTCTCCCACACCTCTTAGTCTTACTCTCCCACACCACTCTTACTCTCCCACACCTCTTTGTCTTACTCTCCCAGACCTCACAGTCTTATTCTCCCACACCACTTAGTCTTACTCTCCCACACTTCTTTGTCTTATTCTCACTGACCCTACAGTAGTACTCTCCCACACCACTTAGTCTTACTCTCCCACACCTCTTAGTCTCACTCTCCCACACCTCTTTGTCTTACTCTTCTAGACCTCACAGTCTTACTCTCCCACACCACTTATTCTTACTCTCCCACACCACTTATTCTTACTCTCCCACACCACTTATTCTTACTCTCCCACACCACTTATTCTTACTCTCCCACACGTCTTAGTCTCACTCTCCCACCCCTCTTTGTCTTACTCTTCCAGACTTCACAGTCTCACTCTCTCACACCTCTTAGTCTCACTCTCCCACACCTCTTAGTCTCACTCTCCCACTTCTCTTTGTCTTACTCTTCCAGGCCTCACAGTCTTACTCTCCCACACCTCTTAGTCTCACTCTCCCACCCCTCTTAGTCTTACTCTTCCAGACTTCACAGTCTCACTCTCTCACACCTCTTAGTCTCACTCTCCCACACCTCTTAGTCTCACTCTCCCACTTCTCTTTGTCTTACTCTTCCAGGCCTCACAGTCTTACTCTCCCACACCTCTTAGTCTTACTCTCCCACTTCTCTTGGTCTTATTCTCTCACACCTCTCAGTCTTACTCTGCCACACCTCTCAGTCTTACTCTCTCACACCTCTCAGTCTTACTCTCCCACACCTCTCAGTCTTACTCTCCCACACCTCTCAGTCTTACTCTGTCACACCTCTCAGTCTTACTCTCTCACACCACTTAGTTTTACTCTCCCACACCTCTTTGTCTTACTCTCCCACACCTCTCAGTCTTACTCTGCCACACCTCTCAGTCTTACTCTGCCACACCTCTCAGTCTTACTCTCTCACACCTCTCAGTCTTACTCTCCCACACCTCTCAGTCTTACTCTGCCACACCTCTTAGTCTTACTCTGCCACACCTCTCAGTCTTACTCTGCCACACCTCTCAGTCTTACTCTGCCACACCTCTCAGTCTTACTCTGCCACACCTCTCAGTCTTACTCTGCCACACCTCTTGGTCTTACTCTCCTACACCTCTTAGTCTTACTCTCCCACACCACTCAGTCTTACTCTGCCACACCTCTCAGTCTTACTCTGCCACACCTCTCAGTCTTACTCTGCCACACCTCTCAGTCTTACTCTACCACACCTCTCGGTCTTACTCTGCCACACCTCTCAGTCTTACTCTGCCACACCTCTCAGTCTTACTCTGCCACACCTCTCAGTCTTACTCTGCCACACCTCTCAGTCTTCCTCTGCCACACCTCTCAGTCTTACTCTGCCACACCTCTCAGTCTTACTCTGCCACACCTCTCAGTCTTACTCTGCCACACCTCTCAGTCTTACTCTACCACACCTCTCAGTCTTACTCTGCCACACCTCTCAGTCTTACTCTACCACACCTCTCAGTCTTACTCTGCCACACCTCTCAGTCTTACTCTGCCACACCTCTTGGTCTTACTCTCCTACACCTCTTAGTCTTACTCTCCCACACCACTCAGTCTTACTCTGCCACACCTCTCAGTCTTACTCTACCACACCTCTCAGTCTTACTCTGCCACACCTCTCAGTCTTACTCTGCCACACCTCTTGGTCTTACTCTCCTACACCTCTTAGTCTTACTCTCCCACACCACTCAGTCTTACTCTGCCACACCTCTCAGTCTTACTCTCCCACACCACTCAGTCTTACTCTGCCACACCTCTCAGTCTTACTCTGCCACACCTCTTAGTCTTACTCTCCTACACCTCTTAGTCTTACTCTCCCACACCACTCAGTCTTACTCTGCCACACCTCTCAGTCTTACTCTCCCACACCACTCAGTCTTACTCTGCCACACCTCTCAGTCTTACTCTGCCACACCTCTTAGTCTTACTCTCCTACACCTCTCAGTCTTACTCTGCCACACCTCTCAGTCTTACTCTGCCACACCTCTCAGTCTTACTCTGCCACACCTCTCAGTCTTACTCTGCCACACCTCTCAGTCTTACTCTGCCACACCTCTCAGTCTTACTCTGCCACACTTCTCAGTCTTACTCTGCCACACCTCTCAGTCTTACTCTGCCACACCTCTCAGTCTTACTCTGCCACACCTCTCAGTCTTACTCTACCACACCTCTCAGTCTTACTCTGCCACACCTCTCAGTCTTACTCTCCCACACCACTCAGTCTTACTCTGCCACACCTCTCAGTCTTACTCTGCCACACCTCTCAGTCTTACTCTACCACACCTCTCAGTCTTACTCTACCACACCTCTCAGTCTTACTCTGCCACACCTCTCAGTCTTACTCTCCCACACCACTCAGTCTTACTCTGCCACACCTCTCAGTCTTACTCTCCCACACCACTCAGTCTTACTCTGCCACACCTCTCAGTCTTACTCTGCCACACCTCTCAGTCTTACTCTGCCACACCACTCAGTCTTACTCTACCACACCTCTCAGTCTTACTCTCCCACACCTCTCAGTCTTACTCTGCCACACCTCTCAGTCTTACTCTGCCACACCTCTCAGTCTTACTCTGCCACACCTCTAAGTTTTACTCTCCTACGTATCTTAGTCTTTTTCTCCCACACCTCTCAGTCTTACTTTCCCACACCTCTCAGTCTTACTCTGCCACACCTCTTAGTCTTACTCTCCCACACCTCTCAGTCTTACTCTGCCACACCTCTCAGTCTTACTCTCCCACACCTCTAAGTTTTACTCTCCTATGTGTCTTAGTCTTTTTCTCCCACACCTCTTAGTCTTACTTTCCCAAACCCCTTAGTCACACTCTCCCACACCCATCAGCCTTACTCTCCCACACCTCTTAGCCTAAACCTCATTTATCCCTTGCTTTTTGGCGTGCATTTTTGTAAGACAAGAATAATTACCAACCAGCTGGGACATTCTTCACGCGGGACAAAAATCCCCGACTTCTAATTTCCCAGGCTTATTTTACACGTCAACAAATTGAAAGACACAAATGATGCCTATTTATTTGTGCGCGAAAACTCAATCTATCACCCAGCAGTTACATTAATTTATTGAATCCCCGGCGCTAAGGATCACATTCGAAACACGACGTATGCAACCATGGGAATTAGATTTTTTTGGTCACTTGATTTCGTGGCTTTGATCATCGTGAGTTCTCGCAATGTTCTTGAAGGATGCATATTGTAGCGCCATGGCACATGATCGTAAATGCGACAATGTGTACGTTTGCTGTATGTCTCCTTGCATGTGTTGTGTGTATGTTCCTCTCTGCCCCTCTCTCCCCGTCTCTCTCTTTGTCTGTCTCAGCCTCTCTCTCTCTCTCTCTCTCTCTCTCTCTCTCTCTCTCTCTCTAACAATAGAAAATAGGCAATGACAGTTACAATATACATTTGCTACAAGATAGTGAGAGAGAGAGAGAGAGAGAGAGAGAGAGAGAGACAGACAGACAGAGAGAGAGACAGACAGAGAGAGAGAGAGGGAGAGAGATAGAGAGAGCGCTAAACAACATACTAAATACCTTGACTACTCATTAATGAGACACATATTTGCCTGGTGAAGACACAGTATTTTCGCGCAGCCGGGAGTTAGTAATTAGGGTGATGCGGTATTGTGAAAGTTAGTACAGTCTTTGTTAGTGGCTTTAGCGAATTTACGGAATTAGAGATGGATGCCGACAGCCAAGACACAACATGTAAGAAATAGATGGAATTGGATATTAGATATAGCTTTCGGTTCAAGGACATGTGTGCGTTAGCAGATCTGGCGGTGAAGTGGATGGTGTTTAGATCAGCAGGTAAATGTCCGCATAGTATGAAAACATATTAGCTATCAATATATCAGCTATTAATATATCAGCTACCAATACATCAGCTATCAATACATCAGCTATCATTACATCAGATATCAATATATCAGCTATCAATGTATCAGCTATCAATATATCACTATCAATATATCAGCTATCAATATATCACTATCAATATATCACTATCAATATATCACTATCAATATATCAGCTATCAATATATCAGCTATCAATATATCAGCTATCAATATATCACTATCAATATATCAGCTATCAATATATCACTATCAATATATCAGCTATCAATATATCACTATCAATATATCACTATCAATATATCACTATCAATATATCACTATCAATATATCAGCTATCAATATATCAGCTAACAATATATCAGCTATCAATATATCAGCTAACAATATATCAGCTAACAATATATCAGCTATCAATATATCAGCTATCAATATATCACTATCAATATATCAGCTATCAATATATCAGCTATCAATATATCACTATCAATATATCACTATCAATATATCACTATCAATATATCACTATCAATATATCAGCTATCAATATATCAGCTATCAATATATCAGCTATCAATATATCACTATCAATATATCAGCTATCAATATATCACTATCAATATATCAGCTATCAATATATCACTATCAATATATCACTATCAATATATCACTATCAATATATCAGCTATCAATATATCAGCTATCAATATATCAGCTATCAATATATCACTATCAATATATCAGCTATCAATATATCACTATCAATATATCAGCTATCAATATATCACTATCAATATATCACTATCAATATATCACTATCAATATATCACTATCAATATATCACTATCAATATATCAGCTATCAATATATCAGCTATCAATATATCAGCTATCAATATATCAAATGCACGGTGGGTTAGAGATATTCGGTAGTTTAGTGGTTAGGTTTAGTGCCAGGCCGTAATCACGAGTTCGCATTCACATCGAGGTGGATGTTTTAAATTGAACTGCTTTTCTTGATTAACCCAGGTTATAATAGGTACATAAAAGAATGCCTGAAGAAGAGTATTGGTGAAACGTAGTAATAATAAGAACAACCATTATGACAGCAACAGAGGGGCTATATTATGCTTTTTAAACCGCCTGGTCTGAAGCAGACATTGACGACCGTCACTCTCCATCCCTCATTGTCATTGATAATTTAATGTAGTTGGCACTACGTTTTCCCTGGCAAGCTGCTTATGCTCTGTATATACACGGTAATCTACCTTCCATCACTTCTTTTGCATAGCAGTTTCCACGTAACACTAATTTCTTTATGCCGACCTTTATATTGCAAGAATATCAACAACATTCGCAGGTTTTCTTGGTGAGTTGTGTGAATTATCTGGTAACATCCGCAACTATCAGCACCCACAGTGTGCTTCCTTCACTGATAACCATGTTCTCAAGGGTCTTCTAAAACACACGCATATAGTGGCCACGGTTTCTTCACCATGTTATCACTCCTAGTTCAGCAATGGAATCCATAGTCTTCGAGTGTTTCAGCCTGGGATTCTGAGTTAAGTGGCACATTTTTATTAAAAAAATTTTTTTTTCATTTTCTCTTCATTCTTCTCATCCTGTTTTTATGCATTTGTGTAGTCACTCTAGTGTCTTCTTCGTGATTATATGTTATATTTTATGTATGTATTTGTTTGCTGATGAAAGCTAGTCGCCGCAACGTTCTGTGTTTCCCATAATTGTGTTCTGTAAAGCTGCTTAACTTTGTGTTAATTTATGTTACTTACATAGCCCCCCCGAGAACACATAACCATCCACGAAGCAGTGGTTGTGTTTGTGTAGATATGTCTACCCTGGCGGTGGCCCGGGTTTCTTCTCCTGCAATGGCAAAATAACTTATTTCTTCCATTACGGTTCTGGGCAGACCCGATAGTCATGTGTTAGAATCCGCATTGAGATAGATTTTAGAATCCACCTGGGTTTCCGTGTGCACGCATGCTGAAATGGGTACCATGACATTTCTTGGGAAGTAAAGGCGACAGCGAGATACTGACCACATAACCCAGCGAGTGGCCATTGGTTTATACAATTATGGGTCTACCTCCATATACGCAATGCGATGTAAAGACTATAATGGGGTTCACTGACTTCACTAACGTTTGATATGATTATCACATCTTCCATCGGATGTCACCGGTATAATTAAACAACACTGGCCTATGTGATCTTCTTATGATATACGGAATACCTTAAACGAGTGTAGAAAATAGACACAAGAAGAACGTCAATGTCCCAGTAGGGTAAAGGCATGAAAGAAACTGAAAGCATCACTGACACTCCCAAGCGATGTAGAGCTACTTGGTGTAATCAGGGCTGAACACAGCTAATATCCCAACAGTCACTACACTTTCCTCAACTGCTTCCTCTCAGACTAACCAGTTTGGGGAGAATCGGGCAGAGGGGCTTCATTCCGGCTATCCAGGTTAGGGGCAGGGGAGATCCGCTTTGTGGTTTTACCACAGAATGGATGGTGGTGATTTAGTGAATGGCTGTCTAGAAAAGAGTGGCAGGGGGAAAGAATGATTGGTTTTTTAATGATAGCAGGACATACTAATGCAGTCGGCTCAAAGAAGACGATTAAGGAGAAATTTTCTTTCTGTTCCTGTTGATGAAAAGAGGGATGTTGTGTTGGGTGGCCAGACTCGTGACGCAGTCTAATCTGTTGTCAGTTTCCCGCTGATAGTGAGGGCAAATATGGGTGGATAGAGAGATGAGTCACTTGGCTGATGACACTTGTCATTATCGCATCACCAGCCTCTTCAACGGGTACTAAATGACGATTGAGATCATGCCTGGTCACAACTGCGGCTGTCTTGTGTTATGTACAGATGATGACACATGTCAAATGTCGTGATCAAATACTGTCAAGGTTAATCGTTCTCTCTCTCTCTCTCTCTCTCTCTCTCTCTCTCTCTCTCTCTCTCTCTCTCTCTCTCTCTCTCTCTCTCCTGCCACCTCAAATTTACATCATCTCTCTGTCTGACTTCTTCCTATCTGTGTGTGTGTGTTTGTGTTTATCTCTATATATTCCTCTCTTTCTCCCACTCTGACTTCTCTATCTCGCCTTTTCTCTCTCTCTCTCTCTCTCTCTCTCTCTCTCTCTCTCTCTCTCTCTCTCTCTCTCTGTGTGTGTGTGTGTGTGTATATATATATATATATATATATATATATATATATATATATATATATATATATATATATATATTCATTCATTCAGTAGCTCGTCCTTTGCAGAACCTCGCTCCCATAACAACCTTCCAGAAAACCTCTCGATTATAAGCAAGATGTCCCTCGTCCGATACACCCATATGGAGATCATCCGCGACATCCAGCGCCCATCTTCTCTTTGGCCTTCCTCTTCCTCTCTTCCCAGGCATATACCCCTCCATTATTGTTGTCTCCAAACTTTCGTGACGTTTCAAGTGACCAAAATATTTCAATTTCTTTTGTTTTATCGTTTTTAATAGCCAGCCTTCTTCAATATTCAGCTCTTGAAGTATTGATGCATTTGTTCTTTTCTTTACCCAAGATATTCTTAGAACTCGTCCATAACATTTATATTCAAAAGCATTTATGCGCTGTTCAGCTTGTTTAGTAAGTGTCCAGGTCCCACAGGCGTATGTTGCAATGGGAAAGATGCATGCTCTTAAAAATCTAATTTTTGTAGTTCTGTCTGTCCCATTCCATAATTTATTCAGTTGTTTTAGTCTTTGAAGAGCAACTGATAGTCGTCGTTTAATTTCTTTCATTGTGTCACCGTTGTCGGTAATCAATGACCCAAGATATTATAAATTTTCCACCACTTCCATTTTTCCTCATTAATATATATTTCTTTCTCCATAGTGGTTTTATATGTATGCATTATTTTTGTTTTTGCAATGTTAAGATACAAGTTGTGATTTTCACTATTCAATTGGGTTGAGGCCATTAGGTTTTCTATACCAGTCTGTGTTGTGGATAGCAATATTGTATCAGCATACCGAATTTCTGGTATGTCAAGACCACCGATATTTAGGGCATCATAAGTAGTATATATGTACAAAAGCCGCTCGTTTTGAGGCGCAAAAGCGATTTGCGCCTCAAAGGGCGATAACTCCGGGTTTTTTAATTTGCGCCTCAAAGGGCGAAAACTCTCCGGTTTTTTTTTTAATAGGCGTGGTCCGAGTAGGTGTGGTCTAGTGACACTAGGTATGTGTATAACATAAAAAATACAACAATAAAGAAAACAAACGAGTCAAGTAAGGTATCTAATAATTTTTAATAAAAAATGTATAGACACAGTTATAAATTGTTTTTTCTTGGCGGCGAAGTGTGGGAAAGTCTGGCAGGTAGTACCGGGGAGTTATACGTCGGCAAAGTGTGGGAATCTCGTACGGGTGTGACGGGGGTCGGTTCATAACAGACGTGGAGGGGTGCATATGGAAAACTCATTAAGTAACGGGTTGTAAAAACATTGGTGAGTGGTGTGTTAAAATATTTTGAACTGCTAGCGCATTGGTGGTGTACGATTAAAAGGTGCGGTGGGGATAGTAGTGGTTATGGGTTAGTGAAATTAGTTGATAAGGGTGGTTATTAGTGCTATGTAGATGTTCATAGTAGCTTATTCACTAACATCACACGTGTTACAAATGAAACCTTGAAAGCTAAAGATCGTCAGTTGTAATGGATATGGTGTAGTGTCATTCGGTGGTAAGGGGTGGGTAGTAGGTATTAGTGGTCAAGTAGGGGTCAAGTGAGGAAAATTTTTCGGGGAAAGTGGTTGTAATGATATGGTGACGATTAAAGAGTGGTAAATTAGTGGTCAAGCAGTGGTCAAGCAGTGGTCAAGTGGTGTTCAAGTGAGGAAATTTTTAGGGAAAAGTAGTTGTAATGATATGGTGATGATTAAAGGGTGGTAAATTAGTGGTCAAGCAGTGGTCAACCAGTGGTGAAGTGGTGGTCAACTGAGGAAATTTTTAGGGAAAAGTGGTTGTAATGATATGATGATGATGATTAAAGGGTGGTAAATTAGTGGTCAAGCAGTGGTCAAGCAGTGGTCAAATGGTGGTCAAATGAGAAAATTTTTAGGGGAAAGTGGTTGTAATGATATGATGATGATTAAAGGGTGGTAAATTAGTGGTCAAGCAGTGGTCAAGCAAGGAAATTTTTAGGGAAAAGTGGCTGTAATGATATGGTGATGATTAAAGGGTGGTAAATTAGTCAAGTAGTGGTAAATGGCCAAGTGACTACTTAAATTGTCTGTGAAAGTAGGTATAGTGACATGGTGATGATCAAGAGGTGGTCACTAAGACTGGTCAAATATGGCGTCACATCCGGGCACAGGGGTAATGGGACATCTGAGACACGTGGTTAAGAGGGAAACTATAGAAAAAGGGTGTCCTATCGGTTGTCGAGTCAGGGAACCTACCGTATGATGATCACTGTGTATAGGAGTGAATACACTGCATCATCAACACTGCATCCGAAGGGTAAAATGGTCACCCCCTTCTCTCTCTCTCTCTTTTCTATAACCGTGTAGTCCTAGTGTTATCCGGTTACACCAAAGGACATCCGGGCATCAACACAACAAACTGCCCCGATTCAACCTTAGGCAATGCACGTAACATGACAGGTCACATGTCCGCCGTCATAACCATCGACGTTATCACGTATCAAATTAGACATCCACACTTTCATTTCCTTTCTATGTGGCCATAGTATCTTTACATCTTTCTCCAGAAAGCCATTTCCAAGACCAATATATGTTTTTTTCAGTGTACCTGCTCAGTGCCACACTTCACAACCAGACAAAAGTACACCTTCTATGTACCACTTCAACCGTCAAATAAGAAAATATGTTAGACAAAATATTAAAATTATTGGTCAAATACAGAAATATCTCGTCCAAACTTATAAAAAGTACGAACATTTGTTAACCTATTGGGAAACAATCAATCAAGTAGGAAAGTTTGTTAGTCAAATAGAAAAATATATTGACCACGTAACGATATATCTTGTCCACACTTATGAAAAGTAGGGAAATTTGTTAGTCAAAGGAGAAGAAAAAAAAAAGATTGACCAAGTAACGAAATACCCCCACCAAACTTATGAAAAGTACGAAACTTTGTTAAGCAAGTATGAAAATGTATCGACCAAACAGAGAAATATATCACCTAAACTTATAAAAAGTAGGAACATATGTTAACCAATGGAAAATATCTTGGCCAAATAGGAAAATTTGTTAGCCAAATGGGGAAAATAGTGTCCAAGTAACGAAATACATCGTTCAAACCTACGAAAAGTAGGAAACTTTGTTAATTAAATGTGAAAATTTTGGCCAAATTTCAACCAAACTTATAAATATTTCAACTTAACTTATAAAACAAAGTAGGAACATTTGTCAGCCAAATGGGAAAAGGGTCGGCCAAATACAGAAATATCGCAACCAAACTTATAAAAAGAAGGAAAATATTGACCAAGTAACGAAATATCTCGTCGAAACTTATAAAAAAGGTAGGAAACTTTGTTAACCAAATGTGAACAAACAAAACAAATATTGATCAAGTAAAGAAATAACTCCTCCAAATTTATGAAAAGTACGAAACCTTGGTATCCAAATGCGACAAATGTAGGTCAAATACTGAAATATTTTGTCCAAACTTATGAAAGGTAGAAAATTGTCTTAACCAACTGGGGTAAATATTACTCAAACTAAGAAACATGTCGACCGAAGTAGGAAATTACGTGAACCAAAGTAATAAAATTGTTGGCCAAATACGAAAAAGTATCGGTCAAACTTATAGATGTCTCGTTTAAACTTATAACATGTATGAAAATTTGTTAACCAAAAAGGGAAAAATATTGGCCAAATACAGATATAGATCGTCCAAACTTATAAAAACCTAGGAAAAAATAACCAAAGGCGAAAAGGCCAAAATACGAAATGTCTCGACCAAATGTATAATAACCTAGGAAAACATATTACAACTAAAATATTGATCAAAAGTTATAACTTCAAACATTATAAAAATAACCAAATGTGAAAAATATCGTCCAAAGACAGAAATATTTCAACTAAACTTATAAATAAGTCACCAAAAGGGAAAAGGTCAAGTACAGAAATAGCTATGGAAAAAGTAAGTCCACAAAACTAAGGGGAAAAAATGTAACTTCTGTAGTCAAATGTGTCTTGAAGTTTTATCTGAAAAGACATTTCACAATACACAATCAGCACCACTTTCCTTGTTTTACATTACCGAAGGCGTTCACCGTATCTGGTACAGAAACCCTTATACATCACGCATCTCTCCACACTCTTGGTTTCTTTCTAATACAAAGTGGTCACATCACCAAGAACGTCAAACCTCCATTGTACACGTGCTCCATTGAAACACCCATGACAGTTAACATCATGTATGGCCATGTAATCTGTGACTCCATCGGGGATAGTTCATCCGAGTATTCGTCACCAAAGATCCATTTCCCATGGCTAACATCTTTAACTTGCTATACCACATCTTATTCTAACATATACTTTACATGAAATTTCCCAAATTTTGGGGATCTATTAACGAATACGTAATGAGATACACAAAGACACCAAGAACATATCAGACAAAACAACTCACAAACCAGACTTAGAAATAAAACTTAAACCATATCAGATGAACCACCCAACAAGTACTACTAGAACTCAAAACATGACGATATTAAGGAAACGCCTACTAGTTTATTTCTGTTTATAACTGTTTTAATATGCCAGAGAGAAACATGGTAATTAGACTATATCTGCCTTCTTCACTGCTGTCCTTTGTTCGATGACTTTTCTTCTGTGCTTGTCCTTCAGGACTGGATTCAAATATTTTTTTTCAAGTCTTGTACACCCCTTTGAAAATGCTCACGTTCTCTGATTACATGGTGCCAGTTACCATTGCGTTCTTCGGTGCCAACAGTATGGACTGTCAAGAAGTGAGGTTCTGGTGCAAAATTAACCTGTGGAGGTAAATAAAACACATTGAAACTTACAAGACGGCCACACATACTACTTCACTAAAGAAAAAACAGTAAAAAAAATTCATGATGAGAAGTGGTAAAAGGCATCAAAAACAAACTGTCGACATTCTATTGGTCACGTATTGAGAAAAGGTAAAGGTATAGTCACTGATGGTTTGTAGTATAGAGAGATGGATATAGAAAACATGTATAGCAGCTAGGTCTTCTGTATTAGACATGTTTACAAAAATACACATGTGAACTATGATCATTACTACCCATACACACCTTATGCGTTGATGACGAACACCTTCGGACACCGACAGTAGGATAGTTTTCGTTCCACAACACATTAATTTTCTTGAGAGACTCTGGGGCATGACTACTATCCAAAAGGTCAGTATCTTCATCTGAAGACGAATCATCACCCCAAGCAAAGGTTGTCTCTGGTACATCTAAAGCTGGCTGGGTGCCACGAGTAGGTTTCTGGCAGAACAATTTTTTTTTCTCGATTGAATATTTTTATAAGTGTGGTTGAGATATTTCTTATTTTGGTCTTTTCATAGCAAGGTTTTTTCCAGCAAGAAAAAAGACAACGTCATGAACACAACCCACTAAAGAAAATCAACAAAAATCTTGGTTTCAATATTTAATCACCAAAATATGTATGTCATTGATTCTTTCTTACGATATATCACTAAACTGTTTTGATGAATAAATATTGAAACCAAGATTTTTGTTGATTTTCTTTAGTGGGTTGTGTTCATGACGTTGTCTTTTTTCTTGCTGGAACAGAGCTTACATTACCAGACATGAACAAAGTCTTAGAAGAAGTTATGACAAATACAGAAATATGTCAGTCAAATGTATAAAAAGTAGGAGTTAACCAAGTATGAAAAGACCAAAATAAGAAATATCTCAACCACACTTATAAAAATATTCAATCGAAAAAAAAAATTGTTCTGCCAGAAACCTACTCGTGGCACCCAGCCAGCTTTAGATGTACCAGAGACAACCTTTGCTTGGGGTGATGATTCGTCTTCAGATGAAGATACTGACCTTTTGGATAGTAGTCATGCCCCAGAGTCTCTCAAGAAAATTAATGTGTTGTGGAACGAAAACTATCCTACTGTCGGTGTCCGAAGGTGTTCGTCATCAACGCATAAGGTGTGTATGGGTAGTAATGATCATAGTTCACATGTGTATTTTTGTAAACATGTCTAATACAGAAGACCTAGCTGCTATACATGTTTTCTATATCCATCTCTCTATACTACAAACCATCAGTGACTATACCTTTACCTTTTCTCAAGACGTGATCAATAGAATGTCGACAGTTTGTTTTTGATGCCTTTTACCACTTCTCATCATGAATTTTTTTTACTGTTTTTTCTTTAGTGAAGAAGTATGTGTGGCCGTCTTGTAAGTTTCAATGTGTTTTATTTACCTCCACAGGTTAATTTTGCACCAGAACCTCACTTCTTGACAGTCCATACTGTTGGCACCGAAGAACGCAATGGTAACTGGCACCATGTAATCAGAGAACGTGAGCATTTTGAAAGGGGTGTACAAGACTTGAAAAAAAATATTTGAATCCAGTCCTGAAGGACAAGCACAGAAGAAAAGTCATCGAACAAAGGACAGCAGTGAAGAAGGCAGATATAGTCTAATTACAATGTTTCTCTCTGGCATATTAAAACAGTTATAAACAGAAATAAACTTGTATGCGTTTCCTTAATATCGTCATGATTTGAGTTCTAGTAGTACTTGTTGGGTGGTTCATCTGATATGGTTTAAGTTTTATTTCTAAGTCTGGTTTGTGAGTTGTTTTGTCTGATATGTTCTTGGTGTCTTTGTGTATCTCATTACGTATTCTTTAATAGATCCCCAAAATTTGGGAAATTTCATGTAAAGTATATGTTAGAATAAGATGTGGTATAGCAAGTTAAAGATGTTAGCCATGGGAAATGGATCTTTGGTGACGAATACTCGGAAGAACTATCCCCGATGGAGTCACAGATTACATGGCCATACATGATGTTAACTGTCATGGGTGTTTCAATGGAGCACGTGTACAATGGAGGTTTGACGTTCTTGGTGATGTGACCACTTTGTATTAGAAAGAAACCAAGAGTGTGGAGAGATGCGTGATGTATAAGGGTTTCTGTACCAGATACGGTGAACGCCTTCGGTAATGTAAAACAAGGAAAGTGGTGCTGATTGTGTATTGTGAAATGTCTTTTCAGATAAAACTTCAAGACACATTTGACTACAGAAGTTACATTTTTTTCCCCCTTAGTTTTGTGGACTTACTTTTTCCATAGCTATTTCTGTACTTGACCTTTTCCCTTTTGGTGACTTATTTATAAGTTTAGTTGAAATATTTCTGTCTTTGGACGATATTTTTCACATTTGGTTATTTTTATAATGTTTGAAGTTATAACATTTGATCAATATTTTAGTTGTAATATTTTTTCCTAGGTTTTTATACATTTGGTCGAGACATTTCGTATTTTGGCCTTTTCGCCTTTGGTTATTTTTTCCTAGGTTTTTATAAGTTTGGACGATCTATATCTGTATTTGGCCAATATTTTTCCCTTTTTGGTTAACAAATTTTCATACATGTTATAAGTTTAAACGAGACATCTATAAGTTTGACCGATACTTTTTCGTATTTGGCCAACAATTTTATTACTTTGGTTCACGTAATTTCCTACTTCGGTCGACATGTTTCTTAGTTTGAGTAATATTTACCCCAGTTGGTTAAGACAATTTTCTACCTTTCATAAGTTTGGACAAAATATTTCAGTATTTGACCTACATTTGTCGCATTTGGATACCAAGGTTTCGTACTTTTCATAAATTTGGAGGAGTTATTTCTTTACTTGATCAATATTTGTTTTGTTTGTTCACATTTGGTTAACAAAGTTTCCTACCTTTTTTATAAGTTTCGACGAGATATTTCGTTACTTGGTCAATATTTTCCTTCTTTTTATAAGTTTGGTTGCGATATTTCTGTATTTGGCCGACCCTTTTCCCATTTGGCTGACAAATGTTCCTACTTTTTTTTATAAGTTTAGTTGAAATATTTATAAGTTTGGTTGAAATTTGGCCATAATTTTCACATTTAATTAACAAAGTTTCCTACTTTTCGTAGGTTTGAACGATGTATTTCGTTACTTGGACACTATTTTCCCCATTTGGCTAACAAATTTTCCTATTTGGCCAAGATATTTTCCATTGGTTAACATATGTTCCTACTTTTTATAAGTTTAGGTGATATATTTCTCTGTTTGTTCGATACATTTTCATACTTGCTTAACAAAGTTTCGTACTTTTCATAAGTTTGGTGGGGGTATTTCGTTACTTGGTCAATCTTTTTTATTTCTTCTCCTTTGACTAACAAATTTCCCTACTTTTCATAAGTGTGGACAAGATATATCGTTACGTGGTCAATATTTTTTTTCTATTTGACTAACAAACTTTCCTACTTGATTGATTGTTTCCCAATAGGTTAACAAATGTTCGTACTTTTTATAAGTTTGGACGAGATATTTCTGTATTTGACCAATAATTTTAATATTTTGTCTAACATATTTTCTTATTTGACGGTTGAAGTGGTACATAGAAGGTGTACTTTTGTCTGGTTGTGAAGTGTGGCACTGAGCAGGTACACTGAAAAAACATATATTGGTCTTGGAAATGGCTTTCTAGAGAAAGATGTAAAGATACTATGGCCACATAGAAAGGAAATGAAAGTGTGGATGTCTAATTTGATACGTGATAACGTCGATGGTTATGACGGCGGACATGTGACCTGTCATGTTACGTGCATTGCCTAAGGTTGAATCGGGGCAGTTTGTTGTGTTGATGCCCGGATGTCCTTTGGTGTAACCGGATAACACTAGGACTACACGGTTATAGAAAAGAGAGAGAGAGAGAGAAGGGGGTGACCATTTTACCCTCGGATGCAGTGTTGATGATGCAGTGTATTCACTCCTATACACAGTGATCATCATACGTTAGGTTCCCTGACTCGACAACCGATAGGACACCCTTTTTCTATAGTTTCCCTCTTAACCACGTGTCTCAGATGTCCCATTACCCCTGTGCCCGGATGTGACGCCATATTTGACCAGTCTTAGTGAATGAGACGTAGTTTGGTTGTAGCAATTACCCATGTGTGATAGGGTGCGACGCCATCTTTGACCGGATGTAACTATTGTCCATGTGTGTCGACTGTACCACTAGATGCTATTGATCAATACAAAATCAGTGCTGGGGTCGCTCCTGTCAGGGAAATTACCAATACTAAGGACACTTCTTTCTGAACTTAGCAGCCTGCATAACGTCTTGATCATGTCATCGATCACTTTAACCATCACCATGTCACTACACGTACCATACCCTACAATTTAAGTGGTCATTCGACTACTTGACCACTACTTGACCACTACTTGACCATTACTTGACCACCTCATCGATCACTTTAACCAACACCGTTTCACTACACGTACTTTCCTCTACATTTTAAGTAGTCACTTGCTCATTTGACCACTACTTGACCACTATTTGACCATGTCATTACTTATTTTGCCATCACCATTTCACTACACGTACCATACCCTACAATTTAAGTGGCATTCGACTACTTGACCATTACTTGATCAGTACTTGCCCACTATTTGAACACCACTTGACCACCTCTTGATCATCACCATGTCACTATACCTACTTTCACAGACAATTTAAATAGTCACTTGGCCATTTACCACTACTTGACCACTACTTGACCACTACTTGACCACATCATCGATCACTTTAACAAACACAGGTTCACTACAAGTACTTTCCCCTACACTTTAAGTGGTCACTCGACCACTTAACCACTACTTGCTCGGTACTTGGCCACTACTTGACCACTACTTGACCATTGCTTGACCACTAATTTACCACCCTTTAATCATCACCATATCATTACAACCACTTTTCCCAAAAATTTCCTCACTTTACAACTACTTGACCACTGCTTGACCACTAATTTACCACCCTTTAATCATCACAATATCATTACAACCACTTTCACCTAAAATTTCCCTCACTTGACCACCACTTGACCATTGCTTGACCACTGCTTGACCACTAATTTACCACCCTTTAATCATCATCATATCGTTACAACCACTTTCCCCTAAAAATTGCCTCATTTGACCACTACTTGACCACTGCTTGACCACTAATTTACCACCCTTTAAACATCACCATATCATTACAACCACTTTTCCCTAAAAATTTCCTCACTTGACCACCACTTGACCATTGCTTGACCACTGCTTGACCACTAATTTACCACCCTTTAATCATCATCATATCATTACAACCACTTTAACCTAAAAATTTCCTCATTTGACCACCACTTGACCACTGCTTGACCACTGCTTAACCACTAATTTACCACCCTTTAATCATCATCATCATATCATTACAACCACTTTCCCCTAAAAATTTCCTCAGTTTACCACCACTTGACCACTGGTTGACCCCTGCTTGACCACTAATTTACCACCCTTTAATCATCACCATATCATTACAACTACTTTTCCCTAAAAATTTCCTCACTTGAACACCACTTGACCACTGCTTGATCACTGCTTGACCACTAATTTACCACTCTTTAATCGTCACCATATCATTACAACCACTTTCCCCTAAAATTTTCCTCACTCGACCCCTACTTGACCACTAATACCTGGTACCCACCCCTTACCACCGAATGACACTACACCATATTTATTACAACTGACGATCTTTAGCTTTCAGGTTTCATTTGTAACACGTGTGATATTAGTGAATAAGCTACTATGAACATCTACATAGCACTAATAACCACCCTTATCAACTAATTTCACTAACCCATACCCACTACTATCCCCACCGCACCTTTTAATCGTACACCACCAATGCGCTAGCAGTTCAAAATATTTTAACACACCACTCACCAATGTTTTTACAACCCGTTACTTAATGAGTTTTCCATATGCACCCCTCCACGTCTGTTATGAACCGACCCCCGTCACACCCGTACGAGATTTTCCCACACTTTGCCGACGTATAACTCCCCGGTACTACCTGCCAGACTTTCCCACACTTCGCCGCCAAGAAAAAACAATTTATAACTGTGTCTTTACATTTTTTATTAAAAATTATTAGATACCTTACTTGACTCGTTTGTTTTCTTTATTGTTGTATTCTTTTATGTTATACACATACCTAGTGTCACTAGACCACACCTATTCGGACCACGCCTATTAAAAAAATACCGGAGAGTTATCGCCCTTTGAGGCGCAAATTAAAAAAAACCCGGAGTTATCGCCCTTTGAGGCGCCTCAAAACGAGCGGCTTTTGTACATATATACTACTATCATATAGCTCCCTGTTTGTATCATCTCTTACATTTCTCATTATATTTTCGGCGTACAGGTTAAACTGCTTGTTGGTCTAGATAGAGCATTCTTATGAGTTGTATTACATGTGGTGGAAAGCCCATATTCCTCATGATTTCCCAAAGTTTCTGATGTTGTACACTGTCAAATACCTTTGAATAATCCACAAAACATGGGAATAGGTTTACATTAAATTCTCTGCACGTCTCTATTATTAAACGCATATTGAGAATGTGGTCTCTTGTTCCTCTTCCTTGTCTAAATCCAGCTTGAACCACGTTAATTTCTTCTTCCATTTTCTTACGAAGTTTCCCATTATGATTTTTAGTAAAATTTTACTTGCATGACTGATCAGGAATCTTGGAATGTGATCAACATAGAACAATTAGTATAATGAGCCACATCACAAAGATTTTGCTAAGAATTATCATGCAAAGAATGAGGAAGAAGATACAACCTGAAATAGGGGAAGAACAATGCGGGTTTGTAGAAGGAAAGGGTACAGTAAATGCTGTGTATATGCTGCGAACAGTTATTGAACGTGCTATAGAAGTAAACAAGGATATACATCTTTGCTTTATTGACTATACAAAGGCTTTTGATAGCGTTAGACATGTCAGCATGGTGGATATGCTTGCAGATCTACAAATTGATGGGAAAGACATTAGACTTATAAAAAACATATATTGGAAACAACAAGCTGCAATAAGGATTGATAATGAAGTGGGACAGTATCAGCCAATTAAGAGAGGTGTTAGGCAGGGATGTGTGATGTCTCCAGATTTTTTTTCCCTGTACAGTGAAAATATTTTTAGAAATGTAGAGGATATAAATGGAATCAGCATTGGAGGACGAAACATCAATAACATTAGATATGCAGATGATACAGTATTAATGGCAGACAATGCGCAGGACCTGCAACAATTAGTAGATGCGGTTGTTGCACACAGTGAGCAACTGGGATTAGAATTAAATTGTAAAAAGACTCAGGTTATGGTCGTCAGTAGGAAGGAAGAAGTGCCACAATGTAATATACAAGTAAATGGAAATATTCTTCAACAAGTGAATCGGTACAATTATCTTGGAACAGTTATAACATCTGATGGGAGATGCCTTGAAGAGATTAGAACAAGAATCGCCATGGCGAAAGTAGCCTTTAGCAAGATGAAAAACATTCTGACCAATAAAAAGATGTCAATTGAAACGAGAAAAAGAGTGTTGAGGGGATACATAGAGCCTGTTCTGTAGTATGGATGTGAAACTTGGACAATGAGCAGTCAAGCTGAAAAGCATCTGATGGCTGCAGTAATGTGGTTTCTGAGGAAAATGCAAAGAATACCATGGACAGACAGAAAAACCAATGACCAAGTACTACAGGAGACAAATGAACATCGTAAACTGATTAGAGAAATTAGACGTAGACAGTCAAAATTTTTTGGACATGTTATGAGAAGAAATGGATTGGAGAACTTAGTGACAACTGGCAAGATCGAGGGGAACAGACCAAGAGGAAGAACGATAGGAAAATACCTGGATGGCTTGGCCACATGGCATGGACGAGACAGGAACACTGAGCTGATCCACGACACTGGTGATCGAGTGAAATGGCGAGTCATGACCGCCCACGCTTTCCGGCATGGCACATGATTGATTGATTGACTGATCAGGGCAACAGTTCTATAGTTGGTGCATAATTTCAGGTTGCCCTTTTTTGGTATTGCCGGTCTCTGTGGCTAAGGGCTTGCGAACGCGGTTTGTGAGCCCGTATACCCGAGTTCGAAACACGGCGATGCTGGTTTTTTCGAAAAAGGTATAGGGGCCGGTCGTTCAGAAATCAATGGCAAACTACTGAACGTAACACTTGCCTAGTACATCAACAGCATCTGAAAATGCTGGTGTTGACTGCAACGTCCCGTAAGGGATACGCAACACAATATATATATTTTTTAGTATTGGAATGAAGATAGTTCTCTTCCAATCTTTTGGCCATATACGATATTTCCATATCTTTTTACATAATGCGTGATAGATTTGTATGCTTTCTTCTCCCCCCGCTTTAATTAGCTCAGCTGGTATCTCATCACATCCAGGTGATTTACCATTCTTCAGGATCTTTATTGCCCATGAAATTTCATCTAATGAAGGTTCAGGTTCTGTCTCTGCTTTCGTTGGCTCATGTATCTCATTCATATCCTCACTGTCACTCATATCATACATTCCACTACAATACTCCTGCCATCTTTCTAGAATTTATCTAGATTCTGTTGAGGTATTTCCCATCTTGTCATAGATAACATTCAATTGAGGTTGAACATTTCTTGTCAATAACTTCATTTCTTTGAACATTTCGTAATCTCTTCCAGTCTTATGATATTGCTCTATTCTGGTACAGCAATCTTGTATATATTGATTTGTGTCCTTTCTTGTGTTCATTCTTATTTCTTGAGTTAACGATTTATACTTCATCCTGCTGTTATCGGATTCACCTCCTTTCTGTTTCAGTGCCCTTCGTTGTTTTATTAATTCTAGCGTGTCTGATGTAATCCATGGCTTAAGTTGCTTTTTCTTGGTCGGAATTAAATCTTTGGCTGCAGTTATCAAGATATCTCTAGCTTGTACTGCCAGTTCATCAGGTGTCATTTCCTCTTGTACAGACATCAAGACCCCAAAACGATTCCTAACTTCTACAGTGTATGCATGTGTATTTTTGTGAGATCAAACCGAAGTGGCCTTGGTCCTCGGGTAAGCTTTTTGAGTTGTAATTTCAGATCTGCTTCTGATAACTGATGATCCGTATCACAGTCTGCACTTCGAAGGGTTTTTGGAGATGTTATGCTTGATCTCCATCTTCTTTGTTTTAAAATATAATCTATCTGATATTTGCTAATACCGTCCGGGGAATTCCATGTGAAGAGTCTTCTTGGGTGTTGTTTAAAAAGTGTATTGGCTATCATTAACTCATTTTCTGTGCAAAATTCAATTAATTTGTCACCTGCATCATTTTTGTTTCCCAATCCAATTTTTCCTAAATCGTGTCTCTCGTTTTCAGCTCTTCCTGTACCTACTATTGCATTAAAATCTCCGAGTATATATATATATGTATGTGTGTGTGTGTGTGTGTGTGTCTGTGTGTGTGCGTGTGCGTGTGCGTGTGCGTGTGCGTGTGTGTGTGTGTGTGCTGGCAATAGAACGCCGGCATGTGGACTAAAGATGCGCGTCGACCATGAGCTTTTCCGGAGTGCAAAGATAATAACAAGAACAAATCACACTGTGCTGCCTTGATATCGCAAATAGGGACGTAATACCATGTGGGCTTCTGGTTTATCCTAACTTTTTACACTCGTGCCTATATACGCGACAGAAAATGCAACCAATCCTGAGGCATATACTCTACGTGTATGTTGTCTACGTATTTAACATTTTTCATCATCATTGTCATCATCATCATCATTGTCATCATCATCATCATCATCATCATTGTCATCATCATCATCAACATCATCGTCATCATCATCATCATCATCATCATCATCATCATCATCATCATCATCATCATCATCATCATCATCATCATCATCATTGTCATCATCATCATTATCACCATCGTCGTCAAAAGCACTATTCTCATTGTCACTAATATCATCAAGTGGCATCTCCGCTCTCTAAATCATCAATGAGTCGCCAGCTTCTACCAGAAAGTCAAAACCAGTTGACCAACTATAGGTAACGTTGTTGTTGTTGCTCGACTTCCTACGCTTGTCGTACACCATTCATGCAGCACATCGTCCATCAATTAGCTATGTGTGTTTCCCTACAAGTAAGTCTCTTTAATAGAGTAAGTGCCATGGGCTGATTAATCGACTTATTCGAACTCCCCATAAGTGTCATGGGCTTATAAATAAAACTATAGTTAAATTGATTTATTTTGTTATTTCGGGATTTGAAATTTAAATATTGAGCACAACCCACTACTGGCAACGCTGATCGTATTCTCGTATGAACCTAAGGCCTATCCACGTCAATATGGAAGCACTATACTCGAGTTTCGCCCTCGTTTGAGCTCGTCAGTAGTGCATATCCCTGACCGGATCCGGAAACAAGCCCCGGATCACTGGCGTGTGCAGCGGGTGTGTAACCACGCGGCACACGTTGGACACATAGCCAAATTATCATAATAGAATATTACAACGTCACCCATCGTAGGCTATGCTCAAGATTGCCCAATCGCCGCGACTGACGTCCATCAATCGATGTGGACCCGAAACGATCAGGACTTCTCACTGGCAAGGTACACCAGGCCTCCTAAATCCAATGAGCAATAATCAAATTGATTTATTTTGTTATTTCGGGATTTGAAATTTAAATATTGAGCACAACCCACTACCGGCAACGCTGATCGTATTCTCGTATGAACCTAAGGCCTATCCACGTCAATATGGAAGCACTATACTCGAGTTTCGCCCTCGTTTGAGCTCGTCAGTAGTGCATATCCCTGACCGGATCCGGAAACAAGCCCCGGATCACTGGCGTGTGCAGCGGGTGTGTAACCACGCGGCACACGTTGGACACACAGCCAAATTATCATAATAGAATATTACAACGTCACCCATCGTAGGCTATGCTCAAGATTGCCCAATCGCCGCGACTGACGTCCATCAATCAATGTGGACCCGAAACGATCAGGACTTCTCACTGGCAAGGAACACCAGGCCTCCTAAATCCAATGAGCAATAATCAAATTGATTTATTTTGTTATTTCGGGATTTGAAATTTAAATATTGAGCACAACCCACTACTGGCAACGCTGATCGTATTCTCGTATGAACCTAAGGCCTATCCACGTCAATATGGAAGCACTATACTCGAGTTTCGCCCTCGTTTGAGCTCGTCAGTAGTGCATATCCCTGACCGGATCCGGAAACAAGCCCCGGATCACTGGCGTGTGCAGCGGGTGTGTAACCACGCGGCACACGTTGGACACACAGCCAAATTATCATAATAGAATATTACAACGTCACCCATCGTAGGCTATGCTCACGATTGCCCAATCGCCGCGACTGACGTCCATCAATCGATGTGGACCCGAAACGATCAGGACTTCTCACTGGCAAGGAACACCAGGCCTCCTAAATCCAATGAACAATAATCAAATTGATTTATTTTGTTATTTCGGGATTTGAAATTTAAATATTGAGCACAACCCACTACCGGCAACGCTGATCGTATTCTCGTATGAACCTAAGGCCTATCCACGTCAATATGGAAGCACTATACTCGAGTTTCGCCCTCGTTTGAGCTCGTCAGTAGTGCATATCCCTGACCGGATCCGGAAACAAGCCCCGGATCACTGGCGTGTGCAGCGGGTGTGTAACCACGCGACACACTTATTGCTCATTGGATTTAGGAGGCCTGGTGTTCCTTGCCAGTGAGAAGTCCTGATCGTTTCGGGTCCACATCGATTGACGGACGTCAGTCGCGGCTATTGGGCAATCTTGAGCATAGCCTACGATGGGTGACGTTGTAATATTCTATTATGATAATTTGGCTGTGTGTCCAACGTGTGCCGCGTGGTTACACACCCGCTGCACACGCCAGTGATCCGGGGCTTGTTTCCGGATCCGGTCAGGGATATGCACTACTGACGAGCTCAAACGAGGGCGAAACTCGAGTATAGTGCTTCCATATTGACGTGGATAGGCCTTAGGTTCATACGAGAATACGATCAGCGTTGCCGGTAGTGGGTTGTGCTCAATATTTAAATTTCAAATCCCGAAATAACAAAATAAATCAATTTGATTATTGCTCATTGGATTTAGGAGGCCTGGTGTTCCTTGCCAGTGAGAAATCCTGATCGTTTCGGGTCCACATCGATTGACGGACGTCAGTCGCGGCGATTGGGCAATCTTGAGCATAGCCTACGATGGGTGACGTTGTAATATTCTATTATGATAATTTGGCTGTGTGTCCAACGTGTGCCGCGTGGTTACACACCCGCTGCACACGCCAGTGATCCGGGGCTTGTTTCCGGATCCGGTCAGGGATATGCACTACTGACGAGCTCAAACGAGGGCGAAACTCGAGTATAGTGCTTCCATATTAACGTGGATAGGCCTTAGGTTCATACGAGAATACGATCAGCGTTGCCAGTAGTGGGTTGTGCTCAATATTTAAATTTCAAATCCCGAAATAACAAAATAAATCAATTTGATTATTGCTCATTGGATTTAGGAGGCCTGGTGTTCCATGCCAGTGAGAAGTCCTGATCGTTTCGGGTCCACATCGATTGACGGACGTCAGTCGCGGCGATTGGGCAATCTTGAGCATAGCCTACGATGGGTGACGTTGTAATATTCTATTATGATAATTTGGCTGTGTGTCCAACGTGTGCCGCGTGGTTACACACCCGCTGCACACGCCAGTGATCCGGGGCTTGTTTCCGGATCCGGTCAGGGATATGCACTACTGACGAGCTCAAACGAGGGCGAAACTCGAGTATAGTGCTTCCATATTGACGTGGATAGGCCTTAGGTTCATACGAGTATAGTTAAATTGTCAATACAACAGAATTAACTATGCATCGCCTTTAATTGTATATATAATACAATATGTCTGCTACCATATTAACAACGTTTAAGTCATAACTGTGAAACACCCCTACTTCCCATTTTCCGCCATTTATTTATATTTGGTTCAAGCCTACTTTCTGTTTGGCAATGAATCTGTTAACTGACTGAATTTCAACACTTTTAGCCATCTTTCCGCCAGCTCTAAGTTTTACAAAAACTACATTATCGTCTTATTTTATCTTTATACCCCTCCATTTTGTTTTATGTACAATATTTCGAAAACCGCTTTTAACCCCTAACATTGTTTATTAACTGTGCTTGTTTCATTACTTCAACTAAAATGACTTGCTTTTTATCGTCTCACAAGGCCGTGGTTATTTGTTAATATTACAGTAAGCTTTCCGACGTGCAGACACATTCTCTCCCCACTTTATCTCAGGCAATGTGATACATTCTTGTGAAATCGGTTCTTGCCAGCACATTCCATTTTCACCGTAAGAACATGTAATTCTCGCATGGTTACATTGTGGAAAGTTTCTTATTCTCGCATAACATACATTTGATATTAACCAAAACGGTAAGCTTGATCCTCGGTAGGGCAGAGGCTATCACAGTTGTCTGTCGCCCGGGGGGAGAGGGCATGTATTCGAACCGTCGTGGATACCGGGATGTTTTTAAATTGAAAGTGGACCCCCAGGTAGACCCAGCGTACATAGGGTACCGGGAAACTTTTCGGCAAGTAAAATCGGCCGGCGTGATAATTACCTCATCACACATCGGGTACAGATTGGTCTAAATAAAAACAACGCGGCTAACGTCATATACTACTATAACCAAATCCACTGAGGCTGGTTGGACGAGGTGGAAAGTTTCTTTATTTTCTATAAATCAGAATCGGAATCGAAATTGCCATATACCTAACTGGGGTCAGGGTGTAAACAAGTGTCCTTTATTTGTCTTACTTTGTGCATGTGTCTTGTACTTGTGTCTCCGCTGCATCTTAAGCAGTCTTATTTCCACTGTGTATAGCATTATCCCGCTATAGTGAGCATCATTCTTTTTCACTTCCTCGGAGTCTTTTCTGTCTTCAGAAAAATGTGAACAACTAAAAATAGCTGGCACCTATATAATGAAGCTGGGTCGATTCCAGACCCATGGATAGGACAGAATATTCAATATTGCCGTTAGTGTAGACTGACTCCCGTTAGTGTAGACTGACTCCCGTTAGTGTAGACTGACTCCCGTTAGTGTAGACTGACTCCCGTTAGTGTAGACTGACTCCCGTTACTTTATGTTGTGTTCCATGAGTACTAACCAGTGTTCGCTAAAATATTGCCACATACATTCAGGTGTGCCTTTCAGGCAGAAACAGCATCACCATCAGCGAGGTCTCCATGTGGAAGACATGTAGGCGTCACTCCATTGGTCAACATTCTCAACTGTTGTGCTCACTACTTTAATACTGTAGGTATCCTCTTCAGCTACGTTTTTAATCTTCATTATCTATTCTCTTAGATCTATTAATATATGCATTACCAAATCTCTCAGCTCCATTTTAATCTACATTATCTACTTTCGTCATGTCTATTAAAGTAAATATTATATATTCGTTTCAGTCCTATTTAGGGTTTACATTATCCATTTTCATCAGTGTTATTTTAATCTGTACTGTCTATAATGTTCAGCCATATTTATGTCTACTTTAGCTATTCTCTTTGGTTCTTTGAAAGTTTACATACTCAGTCTCTTCAACTCTAGCTAAGTCTCAACTCCTAAATAATTGAATGTATGTGTTTATGTACTTGTTATGTTTTTAATGCTCTAATGGTAATGTTATTGATACAATAATAAAGATAAAATACTGATCTATCTTAAAATATAATTCACTTCATTTAAATTTCTAAGAGCATTGTATGCAGCAACTAATATCGTATATAACGTGAACAGTTATTAAATAATTATAATTATTAAGTGTCATATGTGCATTGGACGTCGCTGGCTTTGCGTCACCAAAATTCTTAGCTCCACGTCTTCACAATGAATGCATACAGACTTCTTAAAGTCCATGTCTTGTTGTTGTCCACCCGCATGTTACTCTTGCACACTTCATCTGCACCTTCAATCGTAAGCCAATCCTGTTTCACTATCCTCTGCCTCTACATATGACCGAAGTCAGATAATCTTCTGATCTGTTCGCATTGATTACTACACAATGTGTACACCATAGTTTTACTAATATTTCTGTGTTTTCCCCCACCTGATATGACATTTTTTCCCATTCGTACAATGGATCTTAGGTCAAGAACTTAGCGGGGGTACATAAGAAAAGAGCGCGAAGTAAACGGGCTTCTCCAAGCCAAGTCCTGAATCGAGCAGTTGATTATACCTAAAACAGAAACCCTGCACATTTGAAAATGGCGCAAACGTCTCTATGTTTGATAAAGATCGCCAGTATTAGAAATGCAATGATCTCTGCAATTGCTAAATGAGTAAGTATGCTCGTATCATGAGTCATTCTGGGTTCATTGATATGGCTAGAAATATGAGTTATGATTTATTCAAACGTATCTTTTTAGAAAGTTTTTTTTTTTTTTTTTTTTGCTAGAGTCATAAAAATCAACGACTTGCAAGAGAAGGTCCACCAGAGAGACGAATGGAGACGGATTGTATTTGCAGCAAAGAACCTCAATGGCTCGGAACGCTGAAGAAGAAGAAGAAGAGTCATAAAAATGCAACTCATATAATAATATGCCTTTTTTTATTGGAGACCCATGATCTAATTAAGTTGTTCAAAATGACAATAAAATTGATATCAATATGATCTTTGTTTTGTTATTTGGGTTGTGGAAGATGAGTGGATAATCGCTGTGGCTGGAACTACCAGCTGTGTAATTCACTACCTGGAATCAAAAAGTTAACTATTTTGATTCTCTGTCGGCCGGATCTTGGGAAAAAACCTCTTTCTATCCTATCTCTTTCTTGATAAGCGAGGAGAATATTACAGATGCTTTCTCTCTTTTCTCTTTTTATTCTTCTTTCTTAGCTGTGGCCCTAACGCTGTCGATATTGTGCTTCTTCTTACTCTAGCACCTAAGAATAGGGAAACTATGTCTCCCCTTACTACATCATTTGCTTTGTTTTCAAATGACGATCCTGACCTATGATATGACAGCATGTGAATTATCCCACTAAAATTGTTCCTAAATTCAGTGACTGTTCCGTTTTTGTTTTGCTTTTTTTTTTTTGCTTGATGTGTAGTGTTTTTTTTTGTGTGTGTGTTAAGTGGGGACTGTGGAACCCAGATAGACAAGTGATGCCAGAGGAAGACTCAGGAGCAGAGGATCATCAGATCTCGAGTGCCACATTCATCATGGCAGCTGGTAGCACCAGTTCCTCCTCAAAGGCGGGAACAGACGACTCGGCGGCAAGCTCTTCAGTAGGGAGCGAAGATCCCCAGCCAGTGGACGCTCAAACAAAAGATCTCACTGATGCCATAAGATACATTGTTGTACCATCATGAAGGGCAATTCGATGTTTTAACGAGAAAGGAGGGCCAACAGTAGAGGAATATGTGAGAGAGGTGAGGTCGGCATGGTGAGCTGGTATGATGGAGGCGGCCGACCAGGTAGGTACAATCTTAGACAGTATCACCAGCCCTGTCTGCAGAGAGTTAGAGCCTCATGCAATCAGATGATGAACCTGAAGCTATGCTGCAAGCCCTGCTAAAGGTTTATGGTGAAAAGAAAATCCTGCGCAAACGCCTTTCATCATTTCTATTAATGCGTCAGCGAGCTGGAGAGTCAATCCATGACTTCGCTCAACTCGTTAATGCGGAATATAAAGGGGACATCAAAGCCCAAGCAGCACAAGGGTCCTACTATTAAATGGAGATGCCATAAGAGACCAGCTGGTGGCTGGATTTAGAGACAGTTTTACCCAGACAACCGTAAAGGAGAAAGTCCTGCAGAACCCTGTCATAACTTTCTTGGAGGTCATACACTCCGGTCAGAAATTGGAGAATATCAAACCAGCACCGAATGTAGAGTTGAAAGAGGTAGAAGTGAGAGACAGTTCAGTCGAGAATTCAGAAAGAATTAATGTGCATGCTCCCCCAGCAGCCAGGGACAAAGGTCGACAGAGAGAGAAGGCCCCAGAACATTCCGTCAGACAATCAGTACAAAGCCCGCCTGAAAAGGCCAGACCAGGCCGAACGCCTCTAAGGAATTACAATCCCAGATATAATGAGGCGGCATCCTTGCGAAGAGAGATGGCCAAGATGGGTGCACGACTCGATAGATAACCAACAACCTCAAGTGCCACGCTGTTGGCGCCGCAATCGAACAGTGCATCCAAGCTATTGTTGTAGACAGGCAAAAAATTAGACCCCTCCAGGACTGGGAGTAAGGTGTTGGATGGAGAATATGTTAGCTCCCAAGTAAAGCACGTTGGTGGAAAACAAGAAGAAACAGTTCCAAAGCCGGTAAGGAAGTTCTATGTGTTATGGATACAAGTTCCAAGGTTTAAAAGCCTATGTAACGGCTATGCATTAAAAGAAGAACAAATCATTAAATTGACAGCTGCGAACTGTGCAACGAGTCCAT
This sequence comes from Cepaea hortensis, assembly GCA_963921405.1. Classification (NCBI taxonomy): domain Eukaryota; kingdom Metazoa; phylum Mollusca; class Gastropoda; order Stylommatophora; family Helicidae; genus Cepaea; species Cepaea hortensis. Next base: position 42,327,359 of record OY992891.1, on the reverse strand, counting down.
ACGTGGGGTACTTTATTTGTGACATTGTCTTGGGTGTGACACTGGTTAAGAACTGTGGAGTTTTCGTGACCAAGGACATAGAAAGTGGAAAAGCCGGGCATTATCGGTACGAACGTTTTGCAATCTGTCAAAAATATGTGCCAATTTTTTAACTGGAGCAACCCGGTGAACATAATTCCTAAAGTGAAGCTGGACCAAGTCAAGGTGTCTATTGTTGGCTACAATGTGCTGGTACCCGCCCGTTCCATGACGACAGTTAGATTAAAATGTTTGAAATTTGTTTATGGAACGCACGGGTTTGTTTTTGTCCTACACATAGACTGCCTTAAGACAGGGCATTTGCCTAGTTCAAGCAATAAATCTGGGGATAAGGACATATTCTTGGCGATGAGTACCCAAGTTGATGATATCTCAGATGCCACTGTTGATTTTACAAATTAGATTAAGGTGGTTGGTGCACAAGAGGTTGAAGTGTCAACCCAGCCCTATGCAGAAGATGAAGAAACTATCAAGTGCCCAGTAGATTTGAACAATTTTGAAGGCAGTGATGAAGAGAAGAAGAAATTAGAGGAGTTATTATTTAAATATGATAATGATTTTGATAAGGGGGATACAGACATAGGATACACAGACATAGTGACCAATAGCATTCGCGTAAAGATAATATCCCAATCAAACAACCTTACAGAAGTATCCCTCCCATATTTTACAATGAGGTAGGACAGAGATAGAAGGCCCCAGTACATTCCGTTAGACAATCAGTACAAAGCCCGCCTGAAAAGGCCAAACCAGGCAGAACGCCTCGAATGAATTTCAATCCCAGATATAATGAGGCGGCATCCTTGCGCAGAGAGATGGCCAAGATGGGTGCACGACTCGACAGATAACCAACAGCCTCACGTGCCACGCTGTTGGCATCTCTGGGGTTTATTAGACAGTCAGATCATTAAGGAGAGTTCCAGTCTTTGGGCTTCTCCGGTCGTCCTAGTGAGAAAGAAAAGATCGTAGGCTCATACTGTGTGTGGATTACAAGGCGGTTAATGTTAGAACAAAGAAAGATGCATACCCCCTCCCCAGAATTGAACAATATCTGTATGCCTTGGGTGGTGCCAAGTTGTTTTCATCTTTAGATCTTGCCAGTGGGTATTATCAGGTGGCCATGAAACCAGAAGACCGAGAGAAGTCTGCCTTCGCTACCCCATTCGGTCGGTTCCAATACATGAGAATACCAATAGGACTGGCTTACTCGGCGAGCAGTTTCCAGAGGTTAATGTAATGTTCTGTGAATGACTATTTTGTCAGATTTTGTTGGTTTACCTTGATGCAATTTTGGTGTATTCTGGGAATTTTTCAGAGCATCTAAGTAGGCTTGAGAAAGTATTTGAGAGACTGCAGTCCATTGGACTAAAACTAAATCCTGAAAAGTGTAAATTTTGTCAGAAAAAGGTGGAATTTTTAGGGCAGACCAGTTCAGAAGAAGGCATAGGCGTCATAGAAGATAAAGTGGTAGCCATAAAATAAGCACCTGTGCCCAGAACTCAAACAGAACTTAGATCATTCCTAGGGTTAGCTAGTTTCTATATGAAATTGATACCAAAGTTTCCCAGTATTGCAAAACCACAACATGAGCTGATTTTCCAACTCAACCGACAGCAGACACGTGATACAAATAATAAGAAAGTACCCATAGGACAGTTGTGGACTCAGATCAAGAGAAATGATGCTTGAAGAATATTATCAGTAGAATCGATCAAGAAAACCAAAGACCGAGATCTGTGGGGAGACATGAACGCCTATGCCAACTGGCAGGGCGGTTGCTGATGAAGAAGAAGACAAAGAATTTCCTTTAGGCATGTAATAAGAAGAGAGAGATTGGTGAATGTCATAACGACTAAAATGATCAATGGCAGAAGAGGAAGGGGCCGACCGACAAAAATCGTGGTGGATGGCCAGGGACTGTCGAATGGAGGAAGAATCAGCTATCCCAGACCACCAGGGACCGAGATATGTTGAGTCGCATGAAAGCCTATGCCATGATCATGGTGATGATAATGGTGGTGACCCAGATAGCCGATTGGTGTGAACATGGATCTTTTACTTGTGGCAACTGTAAAGAGATGTATATATTAAGCTGAAGTCCGATGTTAGCAGAAATACGCAAATAGCTACAGCTCTGGTGAAAACTGACACAATGCAACCAAAATGCGTTTTCTACCGACAGAGAAGGAAGAAATATCATGCTGCTTGGTAGAAATATGTTTGAGTAAAATACATTTAATCCGTATATACTTGCCACAGTGCACATTATTTCAAAGGCGTCATGCATGGACATATACACCAATGAATTAAACAAACAATGCCTTAGAAAGAACACGAGACACGTTGGATTTATTTACTCAGTTACCGCGGTAATATCACCATGAAGAAAACTAGTTGGGAACAACATCATTGAGTGGATAATGTAGTTTGAGATTTTAAGAAGTTTCGTTACAAGTGGTCTGAATTAGTTTTCGATATTTTAACGTTATCTCTCCAGGAAACTTGGCGCTTGGTAGTCTGAACCGTTGGGTCAGATAAAACAACTTGCTTTAGTGCCCCACCAATGTCTGGATTTTAATGGACTGTGGAAAGAAATACAACAGAGAATCTTAAAGTACACTATTTCAGGACAAAGACTGTTAAGTTAAACAACTAGGACTGTAATAACTAACATAGATAGAATAAGTTATACAACTAGGAATGCAATAACTAACAAAATCAGAAAGAGTTATACAAATGTGAGTGGTACCTTGCAGTCTTGACAGACCAAAGTATGTGGATTGGAATTTGGCAAAAATTTCAACTCATAATGCCTGGGCAGAGCTTCAGAGAACATGTGGAGCCCAAACGACATGTTCCCTCTCTCGGCATTGCCTTGTTTGATCCAGAGGAAAGGATAACCAGTACGTCTGGAACAAGGTAGCCTGCAGATGCTGGCGGCTCAGCATCAAACCTCCAAGAGCAGGACGTGAGTAGCGGCCAGACCCTCACATCCAAGGAAACTGACTTAGAGACGGTCAGCCATATCCCTCAGCTGAGTTCCTTATACCAAGTGACTGGCTGGTATGAGCGTGTACATCGGTCATCGTTAAGTGTCTGGACCTATAAAAAGCGTGTACTACCGTCAGCCTCCCCGTCTGACACTGTCTACAGTGCGGATCTCGCGACCAACGTGAATGAGCCCGTTGGAGATACTGCTCGTCTATGTTGCATAGGTACACTGATGTACACAACTATGACCGTAATAACTAAATGAGATAGACTGTGTTGTTCCACTGGGACATTAATAACCAGCAGAGACATTATGAAACAAACAATGAGCTGTACACTAACTTGATGGTGGAAAATGAGTTAAACACCTAGGACTGTGATAATTAGTTGGGGCAGAAGTGTGTAATATCTATAACTGCAGTAACTTGCTAAACGTCGCTCTCATTGCAGGACGTCGCTATCAGACACGTCGAAATGATTCTAGATACGTTGTTAGTTCACCTGCCACATACCTTATCATACTCAAATCATCGTCAATGTCCTGTGTCCATCTTAGTGCTTGTCGAACTCCCCCCCCCCCCCCCCACACACACACACACTCACTCACAATAGCTTGTCATACTCAAGATATCTTCAATGTCCTGTGTCAATTTTAGTGCTTGTCGACTCCTGTCTCATACCTTGTCATACTCAACTTATCTTCAATGGTTTGTGTCCATCTTTGTGCATGACGACTCCTGTCTCATACCTTGTCATACTCAATGTATCTTCAATGGTTTGTGTCCATCTTTGTGCATGACGACTCCTGTCTCATATCTTGTCATACTCAATGTATCTTCAATGGTTTGTGTCCATCTTTGTGCATGACGACTCCTGTCTCATACCTTGTCATACTTAATGTATCTTCAATGGTTTGTGTCCATCTTTGTGCATGACGACTCCTGTCTCATACCTTGTCATACTCAATGTATCTTCAATGGTTTGTGTCCATCTTTGTGCATGAGGACTCCTGTCTCATACCTTGTCATACTCAATGTATCTTCAATGGCTTGTATCCATCTTTGTGCATGACGACTCCTGTCTCATACCTTGTCATACTCGATGTATCCTCATTGTCCTGGTCCATCTTTGTGCATGACGACTCCTGTCTCATAACTTGTCATACTCAATGTATCCTCATTGTCCTGGTCCATCTTAGTGCTTGTCGACTCCTGTCTCATACCTTGTCATACTCGATGTATCCTCATTGTCCTGGTCCATCTTTGTGCATGACGACTCCTGTCTCATACCTTGTCATACTCAATGTATCTCTATTGTCCTGTGTCCATTTTAGTGCTTATCGACTCCTGTCTCGTCTGCCGGACAACATGCTTCACATCACTGTTCTTTTTCCCTCTATCATTCCGGTAGTCACATGGTTTCCAATGCCTCTCTTCTCATCACATGACCACAGAAAGCTATTTGTCCCTTTCTTATCGTTGCATATAATGTTCTAGTTTCATTAGCCTCTTTCAAGCAATCATCGTTAGTTACTTTGGCAGTGTAAAGAATTCGCAACATTCTGAATTGTATTATTCGTGGCGGGCTTCTGTGTTGGAATTCTGGCAGCGGCATTATGCATTGCATACTAGCCTGAACGGTTTTATTTTTTTCAAATGGGGCAATGGGGAGCATTTTGTGTGACATTCACTGACACAGGAATGGAGCATATTGGGACGACCCTTTGCCATGAAGTTGGAACTGCGACTAACTATATGTGTATATAATGATCTTTATATAGCTTGCTTCAGCAGTGGTTGTATACTCTGGCAGTGCAAGATATTCGCAACATTCGTCTTAAAAACTCCATTTCCGTTATCATCTCGGCAAATGTGTATGTGGCGAGAGAAAAGGTAGAGGACTCATTTTCACACATGATGTGTATGGAATATATAGTGCCACCGTTATTTTAAAGACTATTCGGCGATAGATAACTAATGACGATTATTGTGTCGTAAACATATGATGGCTGCAGAAATGTGGTTTCTGAGGAAAATGCAAAGAATACCATGGACAGATAGAAAAAACAATGACCAAGTACTATAGGAGACAAATGAAAATCGTAGATTGATTAGAGAAATTAGACGTAGACAGTCAAAAATTTTTGGACATGTTATGAGAAGAAACCGGCCTCTGTGGCTAAGGTCTTGCGAACGCGGTTTGTGAGCCCGTATACCCGGGTTCGAAACACGGCGATGCTGGTTTTTTCGAAAAAGGTATAGGGGCCGGTCGTTCAGAAAGCAATGGCAAACTACTGAACGTAACGCTTGCCTAGTACATCAACAGCAGCTGAAAATGCTGGTGTTGACTGCAACGTCCCGTAAGGGATACGCAACACAATATGAGAAGAAATGGACTGGAGAACTTAGTGACAACTGGCAAGATCGAAGGGAACAGACCAAGAGGAAGACCGAGAGGAAAATATCTGGATGGCTTGGCCACATGGCATGGACGAGACAGGAACACTGAGCTGATCCACGACTCTGGTGATCGATTGAAATGGCGAGTCATGACCGCCCACGCTTACCGGCATGGCACATGATGGATGGATGGATTAAATTTACCTTACATTTTTACGTATATTGTATAGAGGTGGGGGATTTTTAGATAGGAAATGTGAAAAGGGGGGGGGGGGAAATGACGTTCTGAAAATACGGTGAGGGGGGGGGGGGGGCACGGGCCAAATGTTTTTATAGGAAGGGGGGGGGGGGAATGACGTTCTGAAAATATGGTGAAGGGGGGCACGGGCCAAAAAAGGTTGAGAACCACTGTGATATACTGTCCACCGCACGGGATAACCGTGAATACTGGGCGCTGAAGAAAGAGGTCTGCTATCGAAGAGATGGTGTGACGCTTTATAGGTCTATAAATTCCGTAGGCAGCTAAGATGACCAAGTTCAAGTGCTGCACAAGGACACGTCACTTGAGTATTTGATTGTGTTAATCAAGACACTATAGTCTTTATTGTATAGTCATGCGATGAGACGAACAAGTCATGAGAAGGTTGTGACAACAGAGAAGTTGAAGAAGGAAAAAGACATAACAAGCTGAATGGGTTGAAACAGTGGCACGCAATACGATCAGAAGTTGGACAAATCAACAACATAGAGGTCAGGTGTTTGCATGGGACGCAGAGGTGTTTCCAAGGCACCAGGGCCGGGTTATATACTGGCCAAGACCTATTGACGCGTCCTCGTCGAGCGTCCTGGGCAACAGGTCCCTTCGGGGTTCTGGCTAAGGTCAGTAGGATCGCCGATTCCTCCGAAGTCGGGGAGTGTCTGCCTGTACGGCGAGGAACCACCAGTCTGTACACCAATAAGCCAGACATGGGACAACGGATATTCACGCACATCTCAGGTCCTGTATGACATCACACTGATGTTGGACAACAGGATGCCTTCATCCGACATGCAGGACTTCGCGTTGGAGCTCAAGCCAACGAACACAAGCAAGCAAGCAAGCAAGGTGTTTGCATAGGGAGACAATAGTCTGCGCCCCTCGGCAAGACTTCTTATGAGTGTGATGACGGTATGATTTTATAAAAAGCACTGTTTGTTTTGAACTATCACGTATACAGACAGCAGATTAGGCCAGGTTTCGGCACAAGGGACAGACAGCTCCAGACACCAGCTGATATATTGTAACCAGTCTCATTGATACACTATGACAACAATCGAAGGTAATACACGATATCCTGTTGGTCGACTTTTGTAATATAACCCCGCACGGTGTGTGTGTGAAGTCTCATCGATCATGCATACAACACAACTTTGTAGGCGTTCTACACGCTTCTCGTTTTATAAATGCGCACGTACATGCAAACATATGATACCGTGGTTATTTCTGTCATATTCTAATATGGGTGTTTTTAGTTTTAGTTTAGATTTAGTCGACGGATCAACATCACGTACATGGGTTTAATCCATGGGTGCTCCGTTCTACTCCTAACTCAAGCCTGAGTCAGGAGAATCTCAGCTCAGTGCACGAACTCCGCAGCACCGGTGAGGATCCTGAAATACTTTTGGTAGATTTTTACCTCGAAATTTGGCCCGGGCAGCGCCGTTAGGCTACTCTTTTTCGATGTCCAACTACCAAGGGATTTGTTTACGTGCTCAACAATACACACGGGCGTCCGATCTCACTACCCAGAGACCAGGGGAAAGTTTGTTACTAGAAGTCCACGTGAAAGAATCCCCGACCCTCACTGGGGCTTGAACCCGGGGCCTCCAGTACTCGAAGCGGACACCATACATCGAGACCACTCAGCCCCCCAATTCTAATATGGGTGTTTGGGTTCAAGTCTCCATAGTGATACAATTTTTTTCTATCATTTTATAATATCATCATCATGTGCCATGCCGATAAACTTGGGCGGTCATGTTTTGCCATCTCACGCGATCACCAGAGTCGTGGACCAGCTCAGTGTTCTCTTGAGCATGCTCCATGGCCAAGCCATCAATGCATATACTTCTCTGCCTTCCCCTTGTTCTCTTCTCCTCTAATTTACCATTTGTCAACAAGTTTTCCAATTTATTTCTTCTCATAACGTGGCCCAACAAAAATGTGACAGTCTATTTCTAATTCCTCTAATCAGTTTACGGTGTTTATTTGTTTCTTGTAGGACTTGGTTAATAGTTTTTCTATATAGCCATGGTATTCTTTGCATTTACCTCAGAAATCATATTTTCAAAGCCATCAGATGTTTTTCAGCTTTTCTGCTCATTACCCACGCTTCACGTCCATACAAAAGAACAGGTGCTATGAAGCACTTCATCGTTCTTTTTCTTGTTGCAAATGCCATCTTTTTATTGGTCAGTGTGTCTTCCATATTGCAAAAGGCCACCTTCGCCATGGCTATTCTTGTTGTAATCTTGTCACTGCATCTCCCATCTGGTGTTATAAACGTTCCGAGATAATTGTAACGATGCATATGTTTCAGAATATTCCATCCATCCATCATGTGCCATACCGATAAGCGAGGGCGGGCATGTTGTGCCATCTCACTCCATCACCATATACACCCCTGGGAAAGGTGGAGTACCCGTTTAACCTCCCCTTACACGCCCCCCCCCCCCCCACCTTTCCGACCCCTAATCCCATATCATGGTCATTTGAAGCTATGTGTGCAGGTGGTTGATGAAGTCGAAGAGCAGAGAACAGATAGTTGTAGGTTAAGGTTACTCACAGCACAGTAGGCAGTGTTTCTCTTTTTGTAGGCAATGGCTAAGGATATCCACCTTCCTGGTGAAGGAAAAGCAATAGAAAACTACATATTTTACACATCTCAAGTTCAGTTGCAAATCAGAGAAACGCAGTAATTAGTGCTTCATAGGAGCAGCTGTTCTTCTTCTTCTTCTTCAGCTTTCCGAGCCATTGAGGTTCTTTGCTGCAAATACAATCCGTCTCCATTCGTCTCTCTGGTGGACCTTCTCTTGCCAGTCGTTGTTGGGGTTGTCAATATCAAGTCCTACAAGAAGCATATGAAAATCGTAAACTGATTACAGAAATTACACGTAGATAATTAAAACTTTGTGGATACGTTATAAGAAGAAATAATCTAGAGAACTTGGTGACAACTGGCAAGTTTGAAGGGACAGGGACAAGGGGAAGGCAGAGAAGTAAATATCTGGTTGGTTTAGCACATGGTATGGTCGGAGCAAGAACTCGGAGCTGATCTACTACTCTGGTGATCGAGTGAGATGGCGAAACATGACCGCCCACGCTTATTTCGATGGTTACTAGACTGTCCAACAGCTTCCCAGATCTGTTACGTCATGTATTCAGTTATCAATACTATTATTTCCACAACCCAGGTTGTTGATATTAAACATACCAACATGTGTTCCTGGTTTATTGTCGATCTATGTCAATATTGGTTCGCTAGAGGGATCCGCTTTCAAAACACACGTGTTTTTCTCCATGCTTTGTCTGTTTGAAGTCGCCAGCTTCTATTTTAATTATGTGTCTGTTTTAATTGCTTCTACTTGTTTCCAGTAAATATTTGTTTATGGTTTTCACTCATTGAATGCAGCGTGGACACACAATTACGGACTTTCAGCAAATGTACAACTGCCGATCCTTGTGAGCATTAAGCTGGGGTTTATTGACATGTGCCTGCCAACAGTCTGTGGAGTTTATATGACCAATGTAGGCCTCATTCCGCAAGTGCTGTGAGAGACCCATGACCGGGTCTCAACCTAATATGACTCCCCGGGGATGTGAAATGTTAGTACTGACTCTGCACAACAAACTTTTTTTTTTCTAACTTGGAGAGGTGAATGACCGCTTTGCAACACAGTTCCGTGAAGATAGCACACTGGAACCGTGTTAGAAGGAAAGTCTCTAGCCCAGTGGTTATCAATCGGTGGGGAAACCTCCAGGAGGTTTGGGGGGGGGGGGGGGTATTAGGAATTCCGGGGGGGGGGGGGAATTAAGATTATTTCAAGATCGCGTTAATACAAGAACCGACTACTTGATAATGTTATTCCCTCCATACTTTACAGGTCTGTACTTCTCGCCCTTCTGAAATTCGTTTTATTACGTAAGTAGATCCGCAAATCACGTTTTATGTAGACGTCTAGACTTGTTCTAGTATGTGTTATTAAATTTAGATTCCATTTTTACGTATACTGTGTAGGGGCGAGTAGGAGGGGGGGGGGGGGGGGGGTTATAGGGAGGAAATACGAAAGGGGGGAATGACATTCTTGGTGAAGTGGTGCATGGGCCAAAAAGGTTGAGAACCACTGCTCTAAACTAATGTCACTCCGTGACAGACCCCACACAACCTGAACATTAAAGTGTCGGGATTAAAGAGTTCTGTTTCATTCTTGTAGTAGAAGAGCAAACGAAACAGCTGGAGACCTAGTATCCACGGAGAAGAGAATTAAAGACAGAGATGAATCATGTTGGGAGGGCATGGAGAGAGCTGCGGAAGATAGCACAATATAGGAGGGCTTGGCATGGGCTGCCCAAGTAATGTATAAAGGGCAGAAGGGATGAGAGTGTAGAGGAGTCATCAGCCAACCAACCAAATATTGCTAAAGCATGGTCATCTGACTATGTATCGTATGCGTGCGCTCGAGTGTGTATTGTTTGTGTGCGCGTATTATATGTTATCAGCTGTATTGATATCATACCTGCATGCGTCAATCCTTGTGTATGTTTATGAAGCGTCGACAATGAGCAGACAAGTTGAAAAACATCTGATGACTGTGGAAATGTAGTTTCTGAGGAAAATGCAAAGAATACTTTAGACAGAAAAAAGCATGACCACGTCCTACAAGAAACAAATGAAAACCATTAACTGATTAGAGAAAGTAGACGAAGACAGCCAAAATTGTTTGGACACGTTATGAGAATAAATAAATTGGAGAACTTGATGACAACTAGCAAGATCGAGGGATAGAGAACAAGGGGGAGGGCAGATAAGTAAATACCTGAATGGCTTGACCACGTGGCATGGTGGAGACAAGAACACTGAGCTGATCCATGATTCTGGTGATCGAGTGAGATGGCAAAACAAACCGCCCATGCTTACCGGCATGGCACATGATGATGATGCATTAATCAACGTATCTCTCTGCCTGACTCAGCTGTTTCTACCAAATGGTTATTTATATAAATATGGATAGAACAAATCAGCAAGCCGCTATTTGTGATCGTGTGTGCCGATGCATCCATTCATGTGCATACTTTTTCGCGTTTGCTGTAAATATCAAACTTAAGCATCAGGGTTGTTTTCTCATTGATCAATACATGAGACTTGCATTTATGGAAATGAAACAATGACATTTCTCATAATTGCGTTGAGTATTTACAAAATACCGTTGGCAAACAATGACCTATGACATACAACTTCCGAGTGTCGAAGTCCTGCTGCTGGTTCAGCTATCTCATGTATGACATTTAAGGTTGACATAATCTCAAACTATGTGAACGACCAATATGACAAGGGCACTCGAAAACAAGAAAAGACATATAAAAGTCAGCGTGTCGACATTTTTTTTTTCCAGCGTAACATAAACGGTGGGACTGGGTTAAAAGAAAGACCAGAACTGTGCTTTACACATATTGAAACAAGTCCCCCCCCCCCCCACCCCACCCACCCACACACACGCACGCACGCACGCAAGCACGCACGCACACACACACACACACACACACACACACACACACATCTATTCTCTGCCGTTCCAAGTTCATGTAAATTATTCCTAAATTGTTTTTTTTTTTTAAATATCTAACACGTTTGCGTGTCAATTCCAGACACATGTAACTGCCACATAGTATATATCACTATCATCATGTGCCATGAGGGTGAGCAGTCATGATTCGCCATCTCACACGAATACAAGTCTTGGATCGGGTCTGTGCTCTTGAAGTAATTGCGCCAGGTGGCCAAGCCATCAAGGGTTTTATTGCCTTGCCTTCCTCTTGCCTTTTTCCATAAAGTTTGCCAATAGTCAGAAAGTTTCCAGTTTATTTATCTCATGACAAACGTATATCCATATCGCAGTAAATGACATTACAATAAAAACGTGGATAGAGAGCTAGAACAGAGTTAGCGCAACACTAGAGAGGAATAAGCTGAGGAAAAAAAATAAATAAACACATCAGAGTCAAATACAACATCAAAACTTTACCAAATTGTGAGTTTGGTTAGTTTGATTGTTAGTCGCTGTTCCAATATCATGGTAAAAGGTAGCCCTATTATGATCCGTTCCCGTGCCAGTGAATATTGCACAAAATGCTCTCACTGCCCTATGTGAAAATTGGATCAGACAGGAGTCTCGACAAATCAACATCTCGCGCAGGTATACCAGAATGCCAATGCAAAAGGCCGCCACAAAAAATATAGTTCATCATCGAGGGAAGCAGCAGTCAATAGTGTCACAGCTGCATTTAAATGTAACAAGTAATCGTACCTTTTTGCACGCCTCGAGGTGCATTAGGAAAATGGTTCTAGCTTGAACTTCACTTCGTCAGCACTCTCTAGAGGTGATCTGGTCCTGATTCGCGGCTCTTTCTTTCAACGACATTTCCCAGTACCGTTTTCAAGCTGGAACAACCTGGGATCGGAGGTCACTTTTGAAAAGTTAGTTGTTTAGTAAGTTATTGATTGATTGATTGATTGATTATTTGATTGATTATTTGATTGATTGATTGATTGATTGATTTAGGAACCGACATCACAGCATTCGGGGCATTCCCATAAGCATCTTAGTAAGTTTAGTAAGTTAGTTTGGTGGTTAGTTAGTTAATTAATTAATTAGTTGAATAGTGAGTTAGTTTGTTAGTTTGTTGGTTAGTTAATTAGTAAATTAGTTAGTTTCTTGGGTTTTTGGTTAGTTAATTAGTTAACTATGTAATTAGTTACGTAGTTAATTAGTTGGTTAGTTAGTTAGTTAGTTAGTTAGTTAGTTAGTTAGTTAGTTAGTTAGTAAGCTTGCTGGTTAGTTAGTTAATTAATTAGTTGAATAGTGAGTGAGTTAGTTAGTTTGTTGGTTAGTTAATTAGTTAGTTAGTTTGATTTTTAGTTAGTTGGATAGTTAGCTTGTTGGTTAGTTAGTTAATTAATTAATTAGTTAAATAGTGAGTGAGTTAGCTAGTTTGTTGGTTAGTTAGTTAATTAGTTAGTTAGTTTGTTTGTTGGTTAGTTAATTAGTTAACTAGGTAAATCATTTGGTAGTTAATTAGTTAGCTAGTTACTTAGTTAGTTAGTTAGTTTGTTGGTTAGTTAGTTAGATAGATAGCTTGTTGGTTAGTTAGTTAATTAATTAATTAGTTAAATAGTGAGTGAGTCAGTCAGTGAGTGTGTCAGTGAGTGAGTGAGTGAGTGAGTGAGTGAGTGAGTGAGTGAGTGAGTGAGTGAGTGAGCGAGTTAGTTAGTTAGTTAGTTAGTTTGTTAGTTAGTTAGTTAGTTAGTTAGTTAGTTAGTTAGTTAGTTAGTTAGGAAGCTTGCTAGTTAGTTAGTTTATTAATTAATTAGTTGAATAGTGGGTTAGTTAGTTTGTAGGTTAACTAATTAGTTAGTTAGTTTGTTGGTTAGTTAGTTAGATAGTTAATTTTTTTGGTTAATTAGTTAATTAATTATTTAGTTAAATTGTGAGTGAGTGAGTTAGTTAGTTAGTTTGTTGGTTAGGTAATTAATTAATTAGTTAGTTTGTTGGTTAGTTAATTAGTTAACTGGTAGTTAGTTTGGTGGTTAGTTAGTTAGTTAGTTAGTTAGTTAGTTAGTTAGTTAGTTAGTTAGTTAGTTAGTTAGTTAGTTAGTTAGTCAGGTCTTAGTCAGATATGGATAAGCTACCGTTTGACAGTAGACGATACTACCTGCTTTCTGTTAGCGCCGAATGTTGGGCGGCGCTTAACAAACCCGACACCCCAAATTGTGCCAACGCCTTCGAGCGGAAGAGCGCAATTAGGAGGGTACAGAGCGAGGAAATGCGACCTAAAGACAAAATGTCATTGCAGGGCAGACCAGGCCCTAAGCCTTGGTTGGCAGCTGGTCTAGGATCGAAGCTCCGACAGGTGGACAGTTAGAGCATTGCTTTGTTGATCCGGCAGCTTCTGCAGCTTGTTTTGTTCCAGAAGTATAGGTGTTACATTTCCTCTGGAGTGAACTAGGCAGGCCGAGAGAGTAATTATGCTTCATGGACAACACATGGTCTCTATTTTTTTAGCCCAGACTTTGTGCTATGGAGAGGCAATAACTCCATCCCTGGTCTTAAACGGTCTCGAAATCAAAGCGAGAGGTAACATTAATGGGTTATAAGTCCCTGTCAGTTGGCGTAGACATGGGGCGCCACGGGTTACCTCTCGCGGTGGGAGACATCTACAGGTGTCACTGATCAGCTACCGCCCGCCTCAAGCTGGGCAGTTCCCTGCCAATTGGGTGCTGATCCGCCACATCTTGCCTGCTTCAATGGGTGCTTGGGGCTAGGACAAAATCTGAATCGCAGGCTGTTAAACCAATGCACCAGATACTAATAAAAAGATAAATAGAAACTTCCAGCTACGGCTTGAGGTCTGGAAAGTAAGAACCATGTGTCCAGTATTTTCCACTGACTTGACCAATATTGACGATGCGAGAAAAACGGCTGTGATTAATGCCGAACTCAATCGTTTTAACATTGATATTGCTGGCCTGCAGGAGACTCGCCTCGCTGAGGAAGGATCACACAGGGAAAACAATTACGGCTTTTTTGGAGGGGTAGAGGGCAGGCAGCAAAAAAGGCAACATGGTGTGGGCTTTGCAATGAAGAATTCACCACTGGGAATGATTGAAATTCCAACTGGAGGTAATGAAAGACTATTATCCCTGCGCTTGGCAACCTCTTGTGGTTTTGCCACTATTATTACTGCATATGCACCAACACTCACTTCCTCTGATGATGTGAAGGATTCGTTCTATAAGGAGTTAGACTATATAATCAAGGCAGTTCCAAAATCGGATTACATTTATGTGCTCGGTGATTTCAATGCTCGTGTGGGCAAGGACTTGAGTTCATGGCCAGTGTGCCTTGGAAAATACAACATCGGTCGCAAGAATGAAAATGGGCAAAGGCTGCTGGAGCAATGCACCAGAATTTTTAAATAAAAGAGCTGCATAAGGTCACATGGAAACATCCAAGATCCGGCCATTGGCATCAGCTGGACTTCATCATCACACAGAGACAACATCTGAACAATACATCATTAACTCGAAGTTGCCACAGTGCTGACTGTGATACGGATAATTCTTTGGTTGTTGCAAGGGCTAGACTGAGACCAAAGATAATCTACACTGCTAAACATAAATCTAGCCCTAGGTTTAATATTATTAACACTCACGATCTTGAAAAGTGCTTTGAGTTTCAACAGCAACTTAAAGACGCTTTCACTGATACATCAGAAAATTTTACAGTAAGTTAAAAGTAGGGTAAACTTAAGTAAACCCGTTATAAAACTGCGGTGGAGGTTTACGGCACTGTGGTTCATAAGAGGCAAGACTGGTTTGCGGCAAACGGCCAGACACTGCTGCCCTTGATTGATAAAAGAAGATAGCTCTCTTAAGAATCAAGGAAAGAACAACGCGTAACACTCTGAGTGAGCTGAAACAAGCTAGGAAGGAAGTGCAAAAGGCTGCCAGGCAGTGTGCAAATGATTATTGGATCAAGTTATGTGAGTCCATTCAAAACGCAAGTGATAGGGGAAACATCAGAAACATGTATAAAGGGATCAAGAAAGCATGTGGTCCAATGATCAAAAGAAGTGCACCACTGAAAACGTTGACTGGAGAAATCATCCCTGATAGGAAAGAGCAGATGGATAGATGGGTAGAGCACTATTTAGAGCTTTACTCAAGTGAGACCAAACTAGCGGATGATGCCCTCAACGCCATAGAAGCCCTGTCAACCCTTGACCACCTGGACACACTTCCCACCATAACAGAAGTTAAGTGTGCTATAAATGAACTTGCATCTGGCAAGGCTCCAGGTAAAGATGGGATTCCAATAGAGGTTATCATGAATGGGCAAGACACACTCACTCTACAGATCCACCAGCTAATAGAGCTATGCTGGCGAGAAGGACAAGTCCCACAGGATTTTAAAGATGCAAGCATCATAACACTTTACAAGAACAAGGGCGATCGAAGTGACTGTAACAACTATAGGGGTATCTCACTTCTGTGTATTGTTGCTCTTGAGGTCATTGGGACACGCAAGCCCCTCTACCACGTCAAGGTGGAGACACATCAGAGGGGACCGTAGGTGACTATATTGGCAGTAAATGACAGTTAAGGAATATGTAACCTGCACAAGAAACTTCCAGGTGTTCCAACTTGTCCGTGAAGGCTAGACCGTCGATCTACTGACCATAGTCAGAGAAGCGCATACCTTCTGTCTAAATTGTTTGTAATAATTCAGTCAACATCCTTAGACGAAGCTTGTATGCTGGAGTCTCGGACTATGTGCGTAACCCCTTGCCTTCTTCTGGATCTACAATAACGACAATAACAACACAACGGCAACATGGTGCACTTAAGAAACAATTTAACATACACATTAAGTGGGGCACTTTGCCAACGCAATTATTGACATCACTTCTTTATTGTCACTTACTTCTGTTAAGTACCACATTGGACTATGCTACTAAACTGAACGAAGCAAATGAAACAACCTTTAGAAAACTATTCTGTCTTCGCCATAGGCGCTCTTACTCAGTCACAGAAAATAACACATTAAAACATTAGGGAAACTTTAATATAATTCTTTCAGACTTAAACCAAAGGACTTTATTTCATTATATGATGCGTATGGACTGCAGTCTGTTTTCCCTTGGTGAGAAGTAATTTTGTAATTTTTCTAACTATAAAACGTACTGCCACTGACTGTGAGAGAAAGAGTGTTGAAATGATATATACAACTTTTCTTTCGAAAATTAAAGGCAGCAAAAGAGACTGCACACAATACAGAGGCATTTCACTGTTGAGTCATACTGGAAAAATAGTTTGCAAACTTCTTGAAAAATGATTACGAACTACTTTAGAACCCCAGCTAAGCGAAACACAACTTGGATTTAGGAAAAATAAAGGACGCACATATGCCATTTTTGCTCTTAGACAACTTATAGAAAAATCAATCGAATTCAATGAAACACTCTACTTAGCCTTTGTCGACCAAGTAAAGGCATTCGATAGAGTAGATAGAAACAAGCTGTGGGAAATCCTTAAACAATATGGAGTGAGTACACATCTAACAAACCTATGTAGACGTTTATACAACAACAGTGAATGCATAGTGAGAGCAACTGGAGGACACTCATAACCCTTCACCATAAGATCTGGAGTACGACAAGGTTGTGTCCTGTCCCCTCTCTTGTTCATAACATACATAGACAACATATGTAAAGAAACCAGCCAAGCAGAGACAGCAAGAATACCGCATGACGAGAACACAGAAGAACCATCTGCAAATCTGGCCATTAGAGAACTCCTGTTTGCGGACGGCCAAGCACTAATAGCAAAATCAGAAGCTGAATTACAAGATCACATGAATAGTCTAAACGAAATGTGTAGGGAACATAACATGACAATTAGCTCAAGCAAAACAGAGGTAACGACTATAACTAAAGAAGAACATACAACAACAATTCACTTAAACGAACATCCCTTGAAACAAGTAAAGAGTTTCAAGTACCTAGGAAGTATAATATCATCAAATGGCAGATCAGAAGACGAGATCGAAAATAGGTGCAATAAGGCAAATCAACTCATTGGACAAATGGCACCAATACTAAAGAACAAACATGTATCAATAACTACTAAGAAAGCACTTTACAACACAATCTTCCAACCAACTCTATGCTACCAATGCCAAACCTGGACAATGACAGAAAAAGAGAAAAGAAAAATCATAACAACAGAAATGATGTTCCTGAGAAGAATACTCAACGTATCAAGAAGAGATAAGATCAGAAATGAAATCAGGACTAAAGTGGGGTTTAAAGCAACACTAGATTCTATTAGCAAGTAGGTTACCAGTCAACAGCATACCACAACAAGCAGTGATGTACAAACCAGATGGAAACAGAGGAAGAGGCCGACAACGTAAACTTTGGACGGAGGGAATAACAGAGTCCATGAGAATATCGATATATGAAGCCCATAATCGGGCACTCTGATGATGTTTATACTTCACCTCGACACTGCAAGGCACAAGAGGAACATGATGAGATGAGATGAGATTGTTGTATCCGTGTGACAAAAGCAAAATAAGCAGACAAGCTGAGTAAGAGCTTAAGCAGGTGGAAATGTGAGTTCTGAGGAAATGCACAGTTGAACGGACAGAAAAATGAATGAGGAAGTTTATAAAAACAAAGAATGAAATACATTAAACTGAGTAAAGAAATTAAACGTAATCAGTACAGAAGTTGTGAGCGCATTGCGAGGAGAAATACACATGAAAACGTGACAACTGACAACACTTATATGAGAAAAGCAAGGGGAAGGCAAAGAAAGAAAACATATAAGAATGGCTTGGCCACATGACGCAACCAGGTTGAGATGGAAGGCCTGATCTACAACTCAGGCGATGATATGAGATTGCGTTGCATGACCGTCCAGACTTATTTGTGTGGCACATGATGCCAATGTTTATAATTATATGTGATGTAGCGAGAGAGTCTGAAGACTAGAACATACATTTCCGAAACGCTAATACATTTACTTGTTTCATTGTGCCCGCCCAGCCCGGCATCGTACTTACACGCATTTTCTTCCACGAATGTGTTAAGGAAAGTGTATGAACAATTTGATAGCAGCAAATATTTATACTCTATAAAAGAGCAAGCGAGAAAAGAAGAAACGTGAAACGTATTCCGCGAACTGCACTTTCTCCTTGATATTGAATACGCCTTCGCTTCTGTTCAGACCTTCAATTGGTTGGCTGCCGTGCGAACTGGCTGTGACATCCCTAAGCTTGTGTCTGGATTTAAACGACCCTTGCTGTCTTGACTTCTGCCAGTAGTTCTGCGCCATCATTTCCAAATGTACTATTGATGTGGTATGTTACGTGCAGTATCAGTTAAATTAACTCCGTAATCAGTTATTTTTGTCTGTAAGTGGTTTTTCTTTTCTGGATTTCGTCCTTTGATAAAAGTTACACATTTCAATGTTATATCACAGTAAATGCGTAATTACTAGATCACATTACACGTCTGTTTACTAGGTTAAATCATAGTAAACGTTTATTTACCACATCACAGTAAATGTTTGTTTACTAGCTAATAATAAAGCTGCTTACATTTTGTTTTAAACCGGCTGTCAAAGTTTTAAACTCTGTTCATTCGGGAGTAGGCTGCAGCTTGACGCAAATATAGTTACATAAAGTGACGTAAAGTTCTTTTATATGGTGTGAAATAACAATTTCTATATTTGACAACTCCTAAAGTGTGTATAAGTAAGATATCACTTTGGAATCTGCTAAGTTATGTAATGTATATTCATCTTTAGTGTGTGTTATACGGTTTCTACAATTTATGAAGTCTAGTTATCAATTTCAAAAGCGTGTGTTTTCAAATGTTCTCCATTAACCGTGTAATTCTGTCATAAAGTATTGTGTGCTTCGATATGTGGTGCGTATGCGCTTTGGCGCGTCTGTTATTCTGCGCTGGTACTCACAACTGTCCCACAGACTGGATACGTAAAGTATATTCACGGCACTTTAGTATTTGTTCTGTCAGTAAGGTAACGTTCTGTATTATGTTGCATGTGTGGTATCCCAGCCTTATATTCAAGTATTTTATTATAAGACCATACATGTAAGATTGAGTGTCCTATATAAAGGCTGTAATCAAACAAGCAGAGGGTTCTTATAAAAGCGTTAGGACGTTTTAGAGAGGGTTTAAACACATGTTCACCACCACATTATGTGAATGTGTTGGCCAATATACTGTGCAGATCCTAGCATAAATAATTCTAAGTAGTCATTATAGTAAATTATGTCCCCTCTGTCTCATTCTCCCTCCACTCGTTTCTCTCCCCCCCCCCCCACCCAATTCCCCTTTCTCTCAGTCTCTCAGTCTCTCTCTCTCTCTCTCTCTCTCTCTCTCTCTCTCTCTCTCTCTCTCTCTCTCTCTCTCCTTTTTAAGACAATCTCTATCTTTCGCCGCACCTCACCTCCCCCCCCCCTTTCCACCCATTCTCTTTCTATCTGAATTAATTTTAATCACTTCTTGATCCGACACCACCACCACCCCTCCCACCATCTTCTCTCATTCTTTCTTTCTTATACTATCTTTGTGTATTTCCACACTGTCCCATTCTCTTAATTCCTCACACGCTCCCCCCCCCCCGTCTCTCTCTCTCTCTCTCTCTCTCTCTCTCTCTCTCTCTCTCTCTCTCTCTCTATTTCCCTATCTCTCTCTTTCTCTTTCTCCCTCGCTCTTCATAATTCTCTATGCATACACATGACATGAAGTGTGTGTGTGTGTGTGGGGGGGGGGGGGGGGTGGGGGGAGTGGATAACCCATGAGGTTGCAATTATTAACACGGAGGATGAGGAAACAATGTCTTGACTGTTAGGATGCCTCAGTAAATATTTATAGAAAGTATCTAACAAGATAGCTAATGGATATAAGCATGTTTTGTCGAGTTATTACCGCAAATTATGCTGCAAGCCACTTCATGTGGAATACATCTATTGGTGGAACGACCACTATCACTCTCACTGTAGTTCTATATAGAAATTTCATTCTGGAGATGCAATAAAAGTCCAGCTCTTGGGATAATCTTTGTTATTCAAGCAAAGTCCATTGCCTAGAATAACCTTATTGATTCAAGCAAAGTTCACTGTCTGGAATAACCTTATTTATTCAAGCAAAGTTTATTATCTACAATAACCTTTTGGTTCAAGCAAATTTTATTACCTAGAATAACCGTATTGATTCAAGCAAAGTTCATTACCTAGAATTACGGTATTTATTCAAACAAAATGCATTACCTAGGATAACCCTATCGATGCAAGCAAACTTCAGCACATGGGGTAATCGTTTTAATTCATGCAAAGATTCTTACCCTTGATATCCTTATTAATTCAAACAATATTTGTCACCGTGGGTAACCTAATTAAGTCGACTAGGATGTAGGACTAGATTCAAATGTCCCCGTATTGAAATCATTCGGTTGTACACGAGGACCCACTGTACACTAGAACACCCGTACACTGAGAACTAACATCAAGATGAATGAAACGCGAGACAGATAAAAGTACAGTGCATATTAGGTATAACAACTGCACACGATGAATACGTTAGCTGTTATAAATGGTGCAGAAGCACCAACGATGACGAAGAAGATTATGTATGCCATCCCATGTTTAACTGTTACTGTTGACATGTTTCACAGTTTCACTACATACAATAAAGAGAGTTCTTAGATAATCGTGAAGCTTAGGTTTTTACAATAAAGTCTAGTCTCATGTATATAGGCTTGCCTTTCACTGTGGAAATGAGGCGATGAAGTAGAAGAGTCAAACTGAGAGAAGTGATGCTAGGTGAACTGGCAGCGTGGCAGGGAGGACGCTTATTGTCAGAATGGATCCAAATCACCAAGGATCGAGATCTGAGGAGAGACATGAACTACTGCCAGGTGGTACATCGGGTATAAACACATAAACCATCAACAATATGTTTGCACGATTTATTGCCGGGTATATTTCGCTGCGTCTCGCCAGGTGCATATGAGTGGCACCTTACAGTCTTGACAGACCAAAGTATGTGAGTTGGAATTTGGTCAAAATTCCATCACAATACCTGGGCAAAGCTTCAGAGAAACATGTGGTGCCCAAACGACATGTTCCTTCTCTCGGTCTTGCCTTGTTTGATCCAGAGGAATGGGTAACCAATACGTCTGGAACAAGGTAGGCTGCAGACGCTGGCAGCTCAGCGTCAAACCTCCGAGACCTCGCCTCCACGAGCAGGAGACGAGCGATGGCCAGACCTCAAACCCTTGGGATTTGACTTAGAGGCGTTCAGCGAAATCAGCAGGTAAGGGTCGTATACGCGCCCGGACCCCTGGGCGCCTAACTCGTGCCGCTCCCGCGACCAACGAGAGTAGGCCGGCCGGAGATAACACTCGTCTGCTGCGAGCACATCTCCCTGCCTGACACTGTGCGGATCTCGCGACCAACGAGAATAGGCCGGCCGGAGATATTGCTCGTCTGTTGCGGACAAATCTTCACGACTGAATAAGTAAAGAAACGATAAAAGTAGTGGTATTTCAATTGCGCTTGCGCTCCCACCTATGCTACACGCTTCAAGTGTCTTCACAAAGTCGGACTAGAGTGAAGCTCAACAGGGTCTTCTTTCCCCGCTGATTCTATGCAGAGTTACATATCATATAAAGTAAATACATGAATTACACTTTGACCAGATGCTAGATACGCGGCCGAGGCGCACATAGAAGAAATCAGCAAGGACAACCTCATAATCTACACAGACGGGTCCAAGAACGAACAGGGAGAGGTGGGGTAAGGAGTAGTGGTCCCATACTAGAAACTAAGAAACATTTCAAACTAACAGAAAAGACAGCAGTATGACAGCCGAACAGGTAGCCATACTGAAAGGACTGGAGATTGCAGCCGAGAACCCACCGATGAAACTCTGCACATTGACAGACTCCCTGTCTTCATAAAAGAGGCGATATTAGCGACAACCACCAACCTCAGGCACATGGGATGTCAAGTCACCATCGGATGGATACCACCCCACAGGGGTATCCCGGGAAAAGAAAAATCAGACAGAGCGGCGAAACGAGGACTAACCAGCAACAATAAAATTAACACAGGACTAGGAAAAATAGAAGGAAAGAGTGTCATCAAAAGTTACATACTCCAAGAATGAAGGAAACAGTGGAGAGACATCGCTAGAGGTCGACATGCACACCAGATGCTGGGGGAACCCAGTTACAAGTCGCAAGTCAATAACAACATGAAAGCATCAGCAAACAGAAAACTATGGAAACTCAGACTGGGAAACTGGAAAGATACAAGAGAAAAAACCATTCTGCATAGCATGCCTAGAAGAAAACACAACTGAAGATTATTGACTAGAATGCGACGAGTACAATAGTGAGCGAAGGGATCTAAGAGAAAACTTTGTCAAAAATCAGACTCCAGTGACAATGACGGAGTGCCTTGCACATAAACAGCAACCCAGAAATACAGCGTCTGGTCAGACAGTTCAGCTTTTTCTGTTTCTTTTTTATATTAACCCCCCCCCCCCCCCCCAACAAAAATATGCATATAAATATATATATTAAAAAAAAAAAAACATATATAAACCCACCTGATCAGTGTCTGTTAGCACCTTTTCGCCTCTGTTCTGTGTTATCAAATCCCCATTTTTTTGGGCATTCATCTATATCGCTTGTGATGGATGTCCTGTGTGTCCTGAGATGGACAGGTGGGTGCGGCCGGGTGAGTGGCATGATTATGGTCTTGCTCTTCCTGGAGGGCTCCTGGACAAGGCGGCGGGTGATTCGGGTCGTCTTGTTGTTGCACACACTGATGATGACAGCAAACGTAGGAGAATGGGCGGCTGACCGGGAGGACAACTTGAGACTGCAATTGAGTTTTCGGCCTATGCCTACATCGAGTCCTTATGAGGACTGGACATGACCGGGACCAGCACCTGTGAGGACCTACAAGTAATAACCAATTCTTGAGAGGAGCACACAAAATATGACAGGTCCCAGTAAGGACCACAAAAATTATAACCTACCTTAGTGAGGGCCACACAAACAAAATCAGTCCCCCAGAGGACAACAGAAAATATGACCAGCACTTATTAATGCTAATAGAGAAACAAACCAACAAATGAAAGATGGTGGAACCTGGTAGGTCCGACGGAGGAACGATCGTTGTCAGGACTAACTTAAGACGTTAATGAGATTATCAGGCAGCACAAGAACCAAACTTTGCCGACAACCAGAGCGTAACCAACACAACAGTACGAATTAGGACTAACAGTCCACAAAAACCACGGACCTCAACTCTAACCAAAGCTGGAGAAGCAGGTTGAACGAGGACGAATTTGGAATTTTTGTTTTTGAATCAAGCAAGCAAGCAACACTTTGACTGAAAGACTGAAGTAAGGTTATATTTATGTGGGCGAAATTATGCGACACAAATATTTGACTCGTAATTAAAGTAAGCATGTTTTTTTTTTTTTACAAAATTACATCTCGTATTTCTTAATATGTTTCTTTTTTGGGGGGGTTAAAGTATCAGGGAAACCTTACTGTACATGCATTCCGAACCTGCAAAATCTTAATACGCTGCTCTCTCTCTCTCTCTCTCTCTCTCTCTCTCTCTCTCTCTCTCTCTCTCTCTCTCTCTCTCTCTCTCTCTCTCTCTCTCTCTCTCTTTCCCTCTCTCTATCATTGGCACCTTGCCGTCTTGACAGACGATAGTTTGTGCTTCAAAGACATAGTAACTTTTACCCATGGCGGTAGCGAATGTGACTGATAAGGCTAATATGCGCTGTAAACGTTCGTTCACAGTGGGTGCATATGAACATGTAGTCATTTCCACCATCATGCACCATCTTATGTCTCACACGCTCAGTGTGTGACTTATCTGCAATAATTTTCTCCTGTGTCTTTATTCCATTTCTGATGTTTGCCCTCCATGCAACACGTTCAGCGGCGACTTGCTCCCAATGTGCATTATCAATGCCTGTATCAATCTTGTCCCGCTTACACACATCTTTGTATCGTAGTAGAGGCCGACCCTGAGATCTCTTACCCATCTGTAATTCACCAAAAAAGATGTCATTTGGTATTCTACCATCCTCCATCCTCCTAAGATGTCCTATACATCTAAGTCTACGAAGACTGAGCATGGAATAAACTGTCACACAACCTGATCTTTCCAATACTTCAGTATTTGTGATTTTATCTTGCCACTTAATACCAAGTATTCTTCGCAGACACCGCATATGAAAGCCGTTTAAACGTTTCTCTTGGTGTGAGTAAGTTGTCCAGGTTTCACTGCCATAAAGAAGAGTACTAAGGACACAGGCTTGATAGACAAGGACTTTTGTTTTGGCAGTAAGCTTCCTGTTCTCCCAGACTCTTTTTTTTTAACCTGTTCATTGTTGTTGTTGCCTTACCAATCCGTATGTTGATTTCCTGATCTAGGGATAATTTGCTATTTACCACTGATCCTAGATATGTAAAATGGTCTACCATCTCTAGTTCGGCGTCGTCAATAAAGCTTGATGGTGCCCCATGTGCACCTTGTGACATAATCTGTGTCTTCTTTTTGCTA
The DNA here is from genome assembly GCA_963921405.1 of Cepaea hortensis. NCBI lineage: Eukaryota > Metazoa > Mollusca > Gastropoda > Stylommatophora > Helicidae > Cepaea > Cepaea hortensis. The sequence goes on along the minus strand of OY992891.1, from coordinate 42,302,481 downwards.
ATTGTTAAACCAAATTCAGAACAAGCATTGGAGAATGCAGATAGTAGACATTGCAATTCTTCCTCAGAGTGGGTCGTAACTGCAGCATCATCTGCAAAAAGCAACTCTCTGATCAGTACCCTCCTAATTTTGGTTTAAGCCTTCAATCTCTGAGCATTGTAGAGGCCGCCATCTGAGCGTGAGTGAATGTATATACCACCATCCATATATAATATAAATAGTATGAAGTCACAACAATGGTGATTATATATTCATAGTTTCATTGTGTATCTTACTATCCTGATGTAGTTACATTAACTCGCGTGTGGTTATCTTTTATTGTTAATCTAACATACTAACATATTTTTTTTTTCTCTGGAAAGTTAATTCAGTTGTTAATGATAGTTTTTTTTTTCTTTTTTGCATTTCTTGCTTCTTCTGCTTCTTTATTTCGCTTGATTGAAATCAGTCTTTATCTTCAGTTGTATTTCCTGCATGAACTGCAACTCCCACAGAGTAATATTGAACGTCTAGGACTGGTTCATCCGGCCATAGAGTAGACCAAGATGAGCTATATTTGCTACACTGTTGTAGCATGTGTTCTGCATTTCTCTTGTAACGCTAACCCTTTCCATTGTGGATCTCGTTGTATTCCGGCAATATTATCATAGGTAACAATAGTTCATTGTTCACCAGGGTACGTTAAGCTACACATTGTGTGTCTATATTTGTGCCTCATACACAACCCGGCAAACTTATTGTCGTAAATCACCTGGGAAGAGACGAAACGGGGAGGCGGGGGTTGGTAGTCATTAAGATAACAAATGTCTCCAATTGTCTCTGTTTCTCTGTTTCTCTTTCTCTTTCTATCTCTCTCTCTCTCCCCCCCCCCCTCTCTCTCTCTCTCTCTCTCTCTCTCTCTCTTTCGCCCCCTCATCCTCCTCTCTCTCTTTCATATCCTCTAGTTCTCTATCTTATCCCCTCTCTCTTTTCTCTCGCACTCTCTCCTTTCTCACTTTCTCTTCCCCTCTCCTCCCTCTCTCTCTCTCTCTCTCACTCTCTCTCTCTCTCTCTCTCTCTCTCTCTCTCTCTCTCTCTCTCTCTCTCTCTCTCTCTCTCTTGCTTTGTATCCCCAATAGTGTATGTGATTCATATTTTCCTATTGCATTGTATGCTTTCTTCGGTTTCCAATGGACGCTACATGTCTGAATGTCTGTCTCGTAGGTTATAATGCAGGCACAAACATATTTTACAACCACAATACGTGTGTACGTACATGGCCTTACATAAGAATTACAATAGCAGATGTACGGAAAAAACACAGGCTGATATTATGACATAGGTCAAACACTGAGACAATCAGAAACAACTACGTAAATGAGGGTATGGACATAAAACATAGGTATATATAGACCGATAGCCCTTGTTAATAAAATGAAAGCAAAGAATGGTCAGATGGAAAACCTACAACTTAGACTTAGAAGCATGGCGTGGGACCACAACTCGAAGACAACTTTAGCTGCAAAAGCCACCCAATCATGATCTGGTCTACAAACGGCTGGGTGTGATTTCGTTAAGGGCCGACTTGGAAGGCAGAAGAATAATTTATTGCTCTGCCGATTCCTGTCAGCAAATCTTTGTCTATAGAAAGAGTCTGTCAGGTTGTATGCATATTTGCTTTGCTTGTGTGTGGTGTATGTGTGTGTATGTGTGTGTGTGTGTGTGTGTGTGTGTGTGGTGTATGTGTGTGTATGTGTGTGGTGTATGTGTGTGTATGTGTGTGTGTGTGTGTTTTGTGTGCCCATAGACAAGACTCGAGTTAGCATCATCTGCTATATCTAGGCGGGATGCTATGCAGCAAGGCATCATCAGCTTCCCTTCATAACCAACCTGCACAAGTCCCTTGTGGTGCCAAGTCTGTTACTGGTTGTCAGAGACGACTCTCGCTGCAGATACTGTTCCAGGCTTTGTAACACAAATTCGGGCAGGACTAATCTAAGCCTGTGGTATGGGGAGGAGGGGGACATAACACATGCCTATGCTAGAGACACGGTGGACACGTAGGCCATCGTGGACAGTACGTGAATAGCCACACTGTGAGAGCCTACTGGTGTGGGCCTGTTACACGTCGTGTCACCCTCACAAGACGAACCATCAAGGAAATAGTGGAGGAAACACGTTATAGAGGAATTCTGAGGTCATCTTGGGCGGGTGTCGGCTCTGTGGCGAAGAGGTTACGGATCCAAATGGTAATCCCGCATACCGTGTGTGAAATACAGCTGCGAGCGATTTGGCAGTAGACCGCCTTACGTTGATTTTCATACAGTTGTATGAGTGTCGGCAGTTCAGAAAGCAATGGCAATCTTCTGAACGTAAGCTTGCCAAGAAATCACAAACAGCCCAAAACAGCCATGTCACCAGACGACATTCTTCTACAGACTTCACTGGTAATTGACCATGGCCAAGTACTTCAATGCTGTCTTCAAGACCAAGACAAGAGATGCCATAACCTACTGCTTATGGAAAGTCAGAACAAATACTGTGGGACAGCTGCCACGTTGAAGGCCTGAACACGATTGGAATGTGCTCAATGTACATTAACCCCGTTCACATAACACGACAGTTCCACACTTGCCCGCGCTGCTACAGACAGAGAACATGGTAGGACACCATCACCGTGTAGCAGGTCCTTCGCAGGACGTCGCTGTCATAACGGTGCTTGAAAGCCCCTAGATCTCTTGCCATGTCTCCAGTCTAGTGCACTCTCATGTTAAAAGACGTGAAAGCCCCTAGATCTCTTGTCATGTTTCCAGCTTAGTTTACACACATGCTAAAGGACTTTAAAGCCTCTGGAGCTATAGCCATGTCTACAGCCCAGTGCACTCTCGTGGCAAAAGACGTGAGCCCCTAGCTCTCTTGCCATGTCTACAGCCTAGTGCACTCGCATGGCAAAGGACATGAATGGACGTTCGTTATGATACTCCCACCATGACACCCGACGACCGATGTCCAAACTTACTGGATGCAATGTGTGCACATGTGTTTGTTTATCAACGAACATCAATAATGCATGCAATAAAACAGACTACTGCAACTGTTAATTAACACAAGAATTGTTCTACACAATTTACCCTGGCTGCCGTGTAATTGTGTGGTTTATTTTCCAGTATTGACAATGGCCACAGTTGTCAACCGCTTTGTTTGCTCATAGAAAAATTGTAAACAAAGAAAAGAGAGCAAACAGCACACGAGATTTAGTTGACGATACGTTGATCATGCTAATCGTGTGTTTCCGCAGGAACAACGATTTACAGAAACACACACGCGATTTCAGGGCTAGAGCAAAATGCATGTGTATTGTGTCCTATGTCTTGTCTTATCTGATGTGCTATTTGTTTTGTGATTGTTGGTATCTTCCATATTACGTATTGATTTCGGCCATTTCCAGGGTTAATTAATGCATATTTATCACACTAATTAACAACGTGTTTTTTTTTGTTCAATGGGTATAAATAGTGGTAACTGAGAATGTCATCATCATCATGTTCCATGCTATAAGCGAGCGCAGCCATGGTTCGTCATCTCACACCATCACCACAGTCTTGGATCAGGATTTGTTCCTGTTCCGATTATACCATATGGCCAGACATTCCAGGTGGAGATTGTAAAGCTTTGCCTTCCCCAATTTTTTCCCCCATGAATTTCTCCAGTTGTAGCTGTACACCAGTTTTTCTTCTCATACCGTGTCCGAGACATCTTGATTGTTTACGCGATATTTCTCGAATCAGTTTACCAAGAATATTAGAAGTTCTATGGCCGATGGGTTGGGTGTCTTGTTCTGTTCTTCGATGCCAAAGTTGGTTCTTGTTCTTTTAGGCTTATTTCAATAAGGAAAATATTCAAGAGGGAGAGGGTACACTCATCACAGTGTCACAGAATTCCCCATTGCCTTCTACCATACATGTCCACCATTCCAGTCCCACAACTCATGTTTATTACTAAAGAGATCCCCCGCGCTGTCTCATCACAGCGAATGCTGGCGTACGTACTACTGTTAATCCAATAAAACTGCCAGCATACATGTAATATTAAAATGTTTCAGCATTGACTTGTTTCTGACTTCTATCTTTAGTTGTTGCGCTCACTCGCTGTACATTCAAGTCTAGTCCACTTTCGTGACGGGTCGTAGGCCCTGTTCCAATCTTCACTGTCTCTTTCTCTCTTTCTCGGTCTCAATCTCTCTCTCTCTCTCTCTCCCTCTCTCGTTCTCTCTCAACAATCGTGCTTCTCTGTGCCTACCTATGCCATGTGTGGCGTGTCATAGGCTGTTTTCCAATCTCTCTCTGTCCCCTCTCTCTCTCTTTCTCTCTCGCAATCTCTCTCTCATTCAATCTCAACGATCGTGCTTCTCTGCGCCTACCTATGCCATGTGGGGCGTGTCGTAAGCTCTTTTGAAATCTCTGTCTCTCTCAATCTCTCTCTCTCATTCTCTCTCAACAATCGTGCTTCTCTGTGCCTACATATAGTCATGTGTGGCGTGTCGTAGGCTCTCTTCCGATCTCTCTCTCTCGATCTCTCTCTCTCGATCTCTCTCAATCTCTCTCTCGCTCATTCTCTCTCAACAATAGTACTTTTCTGTGCCTACCTATGCCATGTGTTGCGTGTCGTAGGCTCTTTTCCAAACTCTCTCTCTCTCTCTCTCTCTCTCTCTCTCTTTCTCTCTCTCTCTCTTCCATCTTGCTTCTCGGTGTCTACCTATTCCAACTATATTGCTGGTGGTCTGATGTTACACAGCCTCAATAACACAACCACTGGGGGGGAGGGGGGGTTGATCCTCATGTACGTTGTATAAAAATCAACCTTGCTGGCTCTATTTCATAGGGTACAGTATGAGTGAAGCCTCGTATATGTAGACCGATCGATCCATACACATCCGGTGGCGTGCCGTAGGCACTTCTCCAATCTCTATCTCTTTTCCTCTCTCTCTCTCTCTCACTCTCTCTCTCTCTCTCTCTCTCTCTCTCTCTCTCTCTCTCTCTCTTCCATCTCACTCCTCTGTGCCTACATATTCCAACCATATTGCCGGTGGTCTGATTTCAACACAACCACTGGGTGATTTGATCCTCAAATACGTTGTATAACAATCAACCTTACTGCCTCTATTCCATAGGGGACAGTATGAGGGAAGCCTCGTATTTGTAGACTGACCGACCCCGCATACATCAGGGGCGTGTCGTAGACACTTTTCAAATTTCTCTCTCTCTCTCTCTCTCTCTCTCTCTCTCTCTCTCTCTCTCTCTCTCTCTCTCTTCCATCTTGCTTCTCTGTGCCTACATGTCCCAACTATATTGCCGGTGGTCTGATTGTAACACAACCACTGAGTGATTTGACCCTCAAATACGTTGTATAACAATCAACCTTACTGCCCCGAATTCATAGGGAACAGTATGAGTGAAGCCTCGTATTTGTAGAACGACCGACCCCGCATTCATCAGGGGCGTGTCGTAGGGAATTTTCCTTTCTCTCTCTCTCTCTATCTCTCTCTCTCTCTCTGTCTCTCTCTCTCTCTCTCTCTCTCTCTCTCTTCCATCTTTCTTCTCTGTGCCTACATATTCCAACTATATTGCCAGGGATCTGATTTTAAAACTACCACTGGATGATTTAATCCTCAAATACGTTGTATAACAATCAACCTTACTGCCCCGAATTCATAGGGAACAGTATGAGTGAAGCCTCGTATTTGTAGACCGACCGACCCCGCATACATCAGGGGCGTGTCGTAGGCACTTTTCCTCTCTCTCTCTCTCTCTCTCTCTCTCTCTCTCTCTCTCTCTCTCTCTCTCTCTCTCCATCAGGCTTCTCTGTACCCACATATTCCAACTATACTGCCGGTGGTCTGATTTTAACACAACCACTGGAAGATTTGATCCTCAAATTCGTGGTATAGCAATTAACCTTACTGCCTCTATTCCATAGAGTACAGTAGGAGTGAAGCCTCGCATTTGTAGACCTACCCACTCCACATTTTGATTGCGGTATATCACATGCAGTTTTCCTCTCTCTCTCTCTCTCTCTCTCTCTCTCTCTCTCTCTCTCTCTCTCTCTCTCTCTCTCTCTCTCTCTTTACATCTTGCTTCTCTGTGCCTACCTACTTCACTTGTATTACCAGTGGTTGGATCTCACACAGCCCCATCAACTCGTACACTGGACGAGCGGCTCCTGAAGTGTGCTTTGTAACAATCAACCATACTGACTATTTCATAGGGGACAGTACGAGGGAAACGTCGTACGTGTAGACTGGCACGCCCCACATGCCTCATGTGGTATATCACAGGCACTTCTTCTCTCTCTCTCTCTCTCTCTCTCTCTTTCTCTCTCTCTCTTTCTCTCTCTCTCTCTCCTTACATCTTGCTTCTCTGTGCCCACCCACTTCACTTGTATTACCAGTGGTTATATCTCACACAGCCCTAACAACTCAAACACTGGGCGAGAGGCTCCTTAAGTGTACTGTGTAATAATCAACCATACTGACTATTTCATAGGATACAGTACGAGGGAAACGTCGTACACGTAGACCGACGCGCCCCACACGCCTCATGTGGTATATCACAGGCACTTTTCCTCTCTCTCTCTCTCCCTTTCTCTCTCTCTCTCTCTCTTTTTCTCTCTCTCTCCCTCTCTCTCTTTCACCCTCTCGCTCTCTCCCTCTCTCCCTCTCTCGCTGTCCCCTCTCTCGCTCTCTCTCCTCCTCTCTCACTCCCTCTCTCTCGCTCCCTCTCTCCCTCTCTCACTCCCTCTCGCGCTCTCTCTCCCTCCCTTGATCTCTCTCTTGCCCTCCCCATCTCTCGCTCTCACCCTCTCTCCCTCTCTCTCCCTCTCTCTCCCCCTCTCTCCCCCCTCTCTTCCTCCCTCTCTCTCCCTCTCTCTCTTCCTCTCCCCCTCTCTCTCTCCCTTTCTCTCTCTCTCCCTCTCTCTCTCCCTCTCTCTCTCCCTCTCTCTCTCCCTCCCTCTCCCCCTCTCTCTTCTCCCTCTCTCTCCCTCTCTCTCCCCCTCTCTCCCCCATTTCGCGCTCTCTCTCTCACTCTCTCTCTCCCTCTCTCTCTCCTCTTACATCTGGCTTCTCTGTGCATACCTTCTTCACGTGCATTGCCAGTGGTTGGAACTTACACAACCCCAACAACTCTAGGACTGGGCGAGGGGCTCCTGAAGCGCGTTGTATGACTAGCAACCATACTGACTATTTCGTAGGTTACAATATACCCCATGTGGTAGGTCGCAGGCACTTTTCCTCTCTTTGTCTCTCTCTGTCTCTCTCTGTCTGTCTCTCTCTCGCTCTCCTCTCTCTCTCTCTCTCTCTCTCTCTCCCTCTCTCTCTCTCTCTCTCTCTCTCTCTCTCTCTCTCTCTCTCTCTCTCTTCTTGCATGTCCACATACACTAGCATTTTGTCTGTTGAAGTGTGTCTATGTAAGTACACGTGTTCCTGCACACCAGTCCACCCAGACCAACAACACAATGGGGTCGTGGTCAATTTTACACGCCTCCTACCCCGCCCCCTTCTTTCTATGTGCTCACTGTACCGTAACATCCAGCACCGTTATACTAATACACCCGAGTTTTCCGTAGACATTCACAGGTCCGTACGTGAGGTGAGTATACAGTTTTTTTCTTCTCTAGAAACAGTTTTTCTATTAAACATTTTCTTCGACTAACATTCTTTTCAATTAACATTTTGTCTATTCTCATTTTCTCTTCATTGCTTCCATTTTTCCATGCATTTGTTCCTCTCGCCCTGTCATCACCTTCTAATGTAGTCACAGGAATTCTCCTTGACTGTATGTTGTGTTTGTGAATGTGTTTGTTTGCTGATGAAGGCTAACCGCCGCAACGTTCTGTATGTGTCGTAACTCTGTTATGTAAAGCTGCACTACTTTGTGTCATTATATATTGTTTACTACTTCTAGTGCACTGGACTGATTTCTGCGTGTGGATTAGCTTTCCTTGTTACCAGTGTCCCTCGCCATCAGGCGAATCCACTCCGCTTTCAGAGGCACCCGTAATTTATCTCCCTAAGTCAAGGACGAGAAGTCATCATTTTAGTCCAACTGACGGGCGACTTTAGTTAATTCAATTTGTTGTTCATCTAGGGGCCCTCCATGGCCAAGTGGTTAAGCCGCCTGCCTCGCGCTTCAGAGGTCAAGATGTCGTTGCCGGACTCCGACATTCGGTATACGGGTGCAGTTTTCTTGGAGACTTCTTGGAGTCGCAGGTTGAGCTAGGAGTTCGTACTCTGTGCGACGCTCTGCGGAAAGAGACTAGCCGTGTGGAATCAAACCCGTTACAATAAAGTCGAGTGTCTTGCCTGTAGCCTGCTATGTAAAACTAGATCAGTGATAGTTTGGTGTAGATACCGAGGACATGAGGCGGTTACTTTAGTATAATACACACCAAGTAAACATAATATCTACGTCTATGTCAATTATACCATGGTGAGAGAGGTACAGTATGAGCAAATTCTAGAATCACTCATTCGCTTCTAATATACCTTTTCCAAAACATTCACCATTGCTTGATTGATTAGGTGGTGAAACCTCGGGAAGACTGAGTTTTAATTATGAAGCCCGGTGCTGGACTTGCAGGTGGTGTGAACCCTGAATCTATAGTGATGAGGTTGGTGTAGAGACATTCCCATCGACACGAAACAAAAGTGTCATCTTAACGGTGACTGTGTTAGCAAGATTTCACCCCCCCCCCTCACCCCAAAGGTCAGAAAGCAAGAAAGGGGGGGGGGGGGGGGGGGTTGCAAGACCGGTATTGGAACTTCACACCTCTGGAGAGACATAATAGAATTTAACCAAGTCATGACACTGTACAGAACATACAGAATAAGGACTAGTTTGGTAATGTTTCATCAATTAGCTTTAGGTGTAACAACCAATTCCAGCCCAATGTCCAGAGGGAAAACGATAACCATATATTAAGACTTCAAGCCCAATATAGCTGTTGAACTGTTAAGTCCTCTGGAGTATTTTTGCATCTGGCAACGGTTTTCCTACGCATTTTTCTCATGTTGGGCTGGTTGTAGATGTTTCCGTTGCCCAGCTACTGAGTTCAGTGTGTGGAGCGACACTGTGAGCTGTGGATTTAACGTGAACTGCTTTTACATCTGTCCGCGGCTGTTTTTATTGTGAACTGCATGTTCTGAAAAATGGCGTACGACTGGTTGTTGAACTAGCCGGTTTTGCCTTAATGTGTGTGCAATTGCTGATTTTGTAGTGAGTGTCAGTTCCATCGACGATAAACTAGAATTTATGTGGCAGACTGTCGTGTTGGCATTCTGTCAGCGGCTATATGCAAGTATACATGTGCGTGCTGTTGGTTTGTCTGTTCCACTTTTCACGTGAGACTCTGAGGCGAACTGCGTGTAAAATTCACTGGCACAGGAACTTAGCATTATTGGGTGAACCCTTGCCGTAAAGTTGAAACTGCGACTAACGACTAACGACTAAGTGGACAAACAGCTGGAATTGCATCATATGGCCGTGTGTGGTAGGAGCTCTTCTCCAGTCAGTCCGACATTAGGGCCAACCATGCCTTAAAACAAAGGTGAAGGGTAATTTCAACATTACCTCGGAATTACTGGCAATAGAAAGGAGCGACAAATACATCTGCTGCACTGGCCTCATTATGCCATGACATAGACATGTGATGATCTAACAATAGAAATTGTGCATAGCTAGTTGTTGTTGTGCATTATTATATTGTGAATCTGCGTACGGATGTATTACTCATTGTCATTGATTGTCATCTGCATCGGTCTATAATATGTATCTACAGTTCCCTGTTGCATATTTCTCATTAGTTGTGGTTTGATTTCCGTACTTATGTGACTACTAAAACGTTGATTGCATTGTTAGAGTGTCATACCATTCTATGAGTGCGTCGAGAACAGACCGCTCGACTAAGATATGTAGATGTACTTGTTATTTTCTGTGGTTGTGGATGGAGGAGTGGCTAGGTTACTGGTCTCGTCATTGATCTCGCGGTCAAACCTCCTTTGAGACTAGGGATCGTTATCTAATATAGATATACAGGTAGTCTTAAAGAAGCTGCTAACACTGGAGTGTAAAGTTTTAGGCTTTAACATATTCTAGGTTATAGTATATGAGATGGAGTGGTCAGTTCTCTTCCTACTCGTCTTTCCTTCTCAGAAAACTCTCAGCAGAGTCTGAACGTTGGCTGGTACCCATTTATGAGGCGGAGTCAACCTCAGAGTCACATGATAGGAACATATAATTGTGATCTTACAGCGGGTTGAACCTGAGCCAATGTATTGAGAGGCAGGTACCAAATCCACTATATCAGCGTAGCTCCAATGTAAGTACGACATGTTTGAAAATTCTAAACCGGAACACAGTGGGGCAACTTCTCGGTCAATGGGACCTTGTGTCCTGCATCAAACAATTCCCGGCACACCCCGACAATATTTCTTAGTGTTTTAACTATCCAGTTTGTTGAGACTCTGTAGAATCTGTGATATATATATAGATATCGCGCCAGTGAGAGTATGGAGCTGGTCGCTCAGAAAGTCGTGGCGTGCTGATGAGCGTAATCTAGCCTAGGAATCAACATACAGCTGAAAGATGCTGGTGTTGACCGCAATATCCTGAAACAGGATGGAAACGCGAAAATAAAATGTGTGTGCGTGCGTGCGTGCGTGCGTGTGTGTGTGTGTGTGTGTGTGTGTGTGTGTGTGGTGTGTGTGTGTTTCTAGGAGCCACTCTAGCTCAGTAGCTAGTGCACTCGACTGCTGGCTCAGTGGTCATCGCTTCGAATTCGGATCAAGAAGGACTTTCAGACTTGACCTGCAATTGGTACCAGGAAATATCATGGACCTCAAGGCGGCCGGCGTGGTAATGATCTCATCACCGCTCGAGTGACGGTTGGTCTGTACAAATATACCTTTAGCACCATATACCCAACCTGCCTTAATGCGTGTAAACGTGTAATTTGCACAGTTGTTCATCTCATGTACAACCACATACAGGTCGTGACAAGATTACGCACGATACAATTTGCCGTGTGTTTTCCTAAACCCATTTCTTCACTGCTTCTCTGTCAGGACGCACTTGTTGGGGATTTATGGCCGACAACGACGATTTAATTGCAGGCCCAGGCGTTAGTTTATTGAGTGTCTTGTGCTGTATGTTCTAGTGCCATAAAGTAATTAGCAGCTAAACGGTGGCTTTATAGTTTCTAACTCGTCTGGCCGGGTTGTTTTAGTGTGGTTCTGACTCCTTGTTCAGTACATGTGGCGGGATAAAGCAATGTGTGATAGACGCATGCAGACACATACAGAGATACTCACGTGCAGAGACATACATAGATACAGGCACAAGCAGACATACGCACAGATACACAGACATATATACATAAACGCACATAGGCACACTTTAAGACATGTACAGATACACTCGCTGACACACAGACTCACAAACAGCGATACACACATACACTCTCGCACACAGATTCACAATATGCTCATGCAACCGCACATAGACGTAATCATATTGATAAACACATAGACATACACTCGTGAACATACACACACACACACACACACGCACGCACATTCATATCCACTCACACACTCACGCACGCGCGCACACACACACACACAGACAGACGGCACAAGTTTCGACACGAGGATAGTTTCTTAGGATTATATTTCCTTGACCAAACTGAACTCAGTGGCTGATGTAGTCAACACGCGACTTACACCTATAACTGGCGGTGGATGTAGGTGTTAGTGGACACTCAGACACGCAATGACCAGAAGCCGCGAAGTCTTGGGCAAAAGCAGCTCACAACCAAATCACGTATGAATTTCATCGAATACGAGCCCAATAAAATATGAAAAAACTGTTCAAAATATTATCCCACTAACTGACGAATCGTTGCTTTGATGTGAAATATCCAAGCACCTGGAAATTCCTCACAGTTGTCTGAAGTATCCATGCAGTACCATGCCAGGAGATCATACTGCTCTTTCTGGCGATGTCATCAAAGTCCCACCGTGTCTTCATCCGAAGTACAATGTGCAGCACGAGAAAACAAATGGATACAACATACGTAGAGCAAGCGAGGTAGAAGAGTCAGCATAGAAAGGGAACTCCAGAGATATTTACAGCACTCCAAGGAAAACAGTAGGAAAATATAATCCAAAACATAAATTGGATCTTTCTCCCCAATATTAAAGAGCGATTCGACAGATGAGCTGAATACTTGAGGAACTCCTCAATACACCAGTCCTAGAACACCCGCCAGATATCTATTTTGCAGAAATGGAGCTTGATATCAACTGCGTGAAACCTTCTTAAGCCGACATTAGTAAAGCTGTCAAATTTCTGAAGCATGGGAAAAGTAGACGTTCTTAAAGCCAGTATAAACACCTCAACTAAATTTCTGCATACAATATTGAGTAAAATCTGGGAGATTTAAGAAATACCATCTACTGGAGAGAAGGTGGCCAGGTGAGGTTTTCCCGTAGAAAAGGGAACATCGGGATTGTGAAAAGTATTTTTTTTTTAAATACTGCAACTGCCATTCCTGAGAAAATAGTAAGCATAATTATTCTGCAAAGATCAAAAGATGCCATTGGCAAAACAACTAAGGTATGAATAGACAGACTTACCACAATATAGATCATTCATGGATCAGATAATCACGTTTCATAATAGATGAAAGCATGGAATTGAACTCAGCTATTTGTATCAGATTTGTTGGGGATGACCAGTCCTTGGAAAACGCTGATGAGAGTATCTTTAGAAATTGATGAGACACAGTGTGATCTCACATAAATTCATTTACTTAATAAAGTCAGTTTCTGACGACTGAATATCTGGGAGTCTCTTGGGATACGTCTATTGAGAAGTCCGCAACGTATATGAGGCATCTGTTTGTGTAACCTATCATGTTGTTGAGAACTTTCCAGTTACTTGGTGATTTTGTGTTTGAAGTTTATTAATAATTGTTTTAGTTGTCCTTCGTGTTTCTGATCCATACAGCAGCACAGTTTTGTTGTTAGGTTTCAATAGTTTGGTGCACGAATGACTTTGATTTGATGTCTTTTGACTTCCACAAACATGTGAGTGCAGAGCCTCTTTCTGCGTGCTGGTGCAGAGACTCTTTTTCTGGTATAGAGATTCTTTCTCTAGTGCAGAGACTCTTTTTCTGGTGCAGGGCCTCCTTCTCTGGTGCTGAGCCCCCGTCTCTAGTGCCGACCCCATCAGGGAAGCATGCAATAATAAAACAAAATAGTAAACAATATATGTCGTAAACAGTGGCGAGGGGGGGGGGGGGGGAATCAGCACTGCGTTCAATGCAATTCCTCCAGCGCCGATAACGTGCTTAGATTCCTGTAGAAACAAATTCCTTTTTATCTCTACTCAGTGTGTCTGACCCGGTGGTGAACAGTCTGCCACAGACGTCACGGCGTTTTGAAATTTCCTACTCCACTCATGCACTTGATAGACTTGCAGGCATGCATCCATCCATGCGTCTATACTGAACCTTCGTTTGCCGATGAATTTCTAGAGGTTTCATCCCTTCACTGATCAAACAACGGATAACAGAACGCTGCTCCTCCTTGGTGCATGTCACAAGTGGGGCGCCCATCTTAAAACTGTTCTTATGGCGTCACCGTATTCGTCTGCATTGTGATGTCACGTGTTTACTACTCTTGACATCTTTAACAACAATAATGATAAGGTAATTTGTATCATAACTTTAAGGTTTTCATTTCAAATCCCCTCGCAGTGGTTTTGGGACTGAACCTCATGCTGTAGAACAATGTTGCTGCAAATTCCAAACACGCATGAACAATACACACGCAACCTAATAATATTTACAATATACCTAATAACAGAGCAACCAATATTTAAAAAGAAAAAAAAACATGCACACACACACACACACACACACACACACACACAGAGAGTGAGAGAGAGACAAAGAGAGAGAGAGGGAGAGGGAGAGAGAGAGAGAGAGAGAGAGAGAGAGAGAGAGAGAGAGAGAGAACAGAAAGAACGAAAATACAAGTGAAGGTTAAAATGAAACAAATTGGAACACAGAATAGGGATAACAAACTTGACAACACAGACACAATTCTCTGTTCACGTATTAAAGACCATTAATTGGTAATACCCATAAAGCAATTATGTTGGGACCCGGTTAAATAGAAGACATGGTGTCTACAAGTGCTGCCTGTGCTAGTTTGTGCAATCTTAAAGTCGAGGGCGGCATACCTTACAGTGTTGGTTTCTTCAGGCCGTATAGTCCAATGTAAAGACTGACTGGAAGAACCCGTTGCTATTCTGCGATAGCGTCTCCTTCAATTGCCAACTCTATAATTCTTGCAAGGTAGTGGCAGCCTATTGGTGGTCTGTAAATCTGCCGCCGTGTAGCTGTCAAATTGTGAGTGTGTGTGTGAGTGTATCTGTCTGGGTTGTTTGGGTGGGTGTTATTGTGTGCATGGTGCGTCTTGAAGTTTCCCCAGACCCGCTATCTCAAGCAGATACCCATTGCCTGGTACGTTACCCGACAAGAGCATTGCCAGTTGAAGCCAGTGTCATTCAGGTTGAGACCGCCTTGGTGTGTTAAATACAGATAGAATACATCGGGTCATTCTTCCTTCTTTACTTCTTCTTCATGCGCGTATTCATTCATGTTTACACAGACAGACAAGTTCTCGTTATGTAAACAGTTTTTCGAGTTCCTCCTCCTCTTCTTCATCATTGTTTCTATCCCTCTTCTCGCGCTTCCTCTGGAGACAAGTGGTTGCCGGCATGATAATGACAATACAATCCATCCAGTGCCAATCTGTCTAAACTTATGCGGCTAGCACCATATACTCAATACACTTTAAATAATGTAAACGTGTCCTTTACACTATCTATGGGAGGTTTCATTTACTCTGTCCACGCTTCGTGTCTTAACAATGTCATTGAGATCAGCATGGTCGAATGGATAAGAACGCGTGTTCTTAAGCATCCGGTGTGCTGATGCCGAGGTAAAGGGTTCAACCCCTACACCTGAAGTTGGACTAAAATGTTGACTTCTCGTCCTTGACTTTGGGACGTAACTTACAAATACCTCTGAAGTCGGAGTGGGTTCTGTTCGCCCGATGACGAGGGACACTGAAAATAGGGAAAGCTAATCCACACGCAAAATTGTGCCCAGAGCTACTATAAGTAGTGTGTACGGACTACGCCTGAGGTCAAACCGAGCGAGCGCACAAGCAATAAGATGACAATCAGGTTGTGTAAGGCATGACAAGTGTTATAAACAGATTTGTATCTGAGCTAAAGGTCAGCGTCGCCGCCAGGCTGAACACGATTATGTTTAAACTTCCTTTGTTCGCTCACTTCGAACTGCAGCTTAATCCACATAAATGCTACTACTGCCAGTAATTGTTAGTAGTAATGAGTGCCCTGAGCTGATTCTGCGTTTCTGTACCTTTCTGTACTCCGAACCCACATTCGTACATGTAAGGATATTATTTATAATAAATATTCTATATAATTTCTTCAACTCCGGACACAAATGTAGGGATACTATCAGGATAAGAACGCCCTAGCTCTTCAATTTCCGGTGCCTTGATGACAGGATAGGTGGTTCATCCCCAACACTAGTCAGTTGTACTTCTCTTTCAGAAAGCAGTGGCAAACTACTGAACCTAAATTTGCGTAGAAAACCAACATGAATCTTACCTCAACGTAAAGCAAAAGGGCAAACAAGTATAGAGACACTATACCTTTCTGTAACCTCTTACGCAAACCCATACATCTAGATATGTGACCTCTTCCTTTAACTCCGAACCCATCTCCATACATATGGGGGATAATATACGTTTCTTTAACTCTCAACCCATCTTTATACATGTGGGGATAATATACGTTTCTTTAACTCCGAACCCATATCTATACATGTCGGGATAATATACGTGTCTATACCACCGAACCACGATCTGTATACGTGTGGATAACATACGTTTCTGTAAATCCGAACCCATCTCTGTATATATGGGGACAAAAATACGTTCTGCTACATAGAATGATTAAACCCGAAGCTCATAAGTTGGTAAGAGAGTGGATAAACTACTGTACATTGATTTGTCTCACATGCTGTTGTAGATGTTTCTACATATGTGGACCCACACAGACAGGCGTGTAATAACGTACTTTTACAGCTGTGGCACAAAGCGGTGAATCATGTACTTCTACCGGCTGTGTTTCATCTTGCGACTTATTCACCTGTGTTATATATTCAGCCAGCAGGCAGTAATCATATATTGACAATAAACTAGGAAAGAAGAGAGAACTAAGAAACGAGAAATAATACATATAATCTCATTTATTTTGAGTGGA
>OY992891.1:42238578-42283578 GCA_963921405.1 Cepaea hortensis | reverse complement strand
AGTCAACGGGCGATATTTGATCACAGAAAGAGGAGTATGGAGGACATTCCGGCATCCGGCAAGACTTCGATTCTAGAAGACATGTATCGAGTAAATGTCGAATTAGTTGTCAAAGTATAAAACACGATTAGCGGATGAGTATTAATAACATTTGAAGCATGTGGTTGTGGAGAAAAATGATCTTTGAGATGAGTTAAGGTCCTTTATCACAGCACTCATGACATTCTCATACGCGCTGCGTCCCGAACTTCAACAGTAAGCGAAGAGTCCCATTACAAATCTTACCTGTTGTAGTGAGATTATATCTGTCCTTGCCTTTCATCTGAGTACTGAGCGTCGCCTACATGCTCAAGTCACTTCCTGAATTGCCATTCTCTCACAGATTTATCTCTCCGTTTGACCTTTCCTCGGAGGTCTGATTATCAGCCAGTTCCTTTGGTCACTCCCTATCTCACCTGCCCTCCAGCCCATCATGGTTTTTCTGTCCTTCCTATTCACATGTTTCCTAAGGGAGACTTCCGGTCGCCAGCGTGGCGGATAGGCGTTGAGCCGTTAAGGCCTGTGGTGTGCTTATGCTTGTGGCTACGGTTTGCAATCGCAGTTTCCTCATGTTGGACGGGTAGTATATGGTTCCGTCGCTCTGCTACTGAGTGAGTGCGTGGGTGACACCGTGAGCTGTGAAATTCGCGTGGAATGCTTTTACATCTGTCCTGTACAGTGAACTGCATGTTCTGAACAATGGCTACCGGTGGTTGCTAAATTTCTGAATTGACTGTTTTGCCCTTTCGGTTCACGAGTGCATTTTTCAGGAGACTCCTAGGAGTCGGCGCTGAAGCTGCGGAGTTCGTGCTTTGTGCGACGCTTTCGGCGGGTCACCCTGCGGTAAGAGACCTAGCCATGTGAGAAAACCCGGGTCAATGAGGTCTTTCTTGTGACTGCCGAGTCCATCGACGATGAACTGTGGTATTCGTGGATGAATTTTGTGTTGACATTCTGACGGCGGCATTATGCACAGTGTACCTGTTCGGGCTTGTTGGATTGCCGAGACTTCCGTCTATTCCACTTTTCACATTGGACAGTGGGGAGCATTTTGTGCGATATTCGCTGGCATGGGAATGGAGCATAATGGGGACAACCCGTTACCGTGAAGTTGGAACCTCGACTAACTAACTAACTTCCTAAGGGAATTCTTTTGTGTTTTATCGTGCACCAATGTCCCAATCATCAGTGCAGACCCAGCAGATCTCTCCACCTTCACGTTTCCCAACACAATAGAATGTCCTGAGGGAAATATCCAACAGAGAGTCCATATATGTGATTGTAGAACCGAACCATCCACCCGCATAAAGGGTACCTGTCTTAACTCTTCTCATCATGTTCTGTGAGTCGTTATGATCACGATATAAAAATAATATCGTCCATCAGCCTGACACGACACCCAATGATGATGATGATGATGATGATAATGAGGTGGTAACTCGTCAACATATTGTAATTACTCTGTCATATCCTCGGTAAAACAATACACCAAGAATATACGTTGACTGACTGCCTGTGCGTGTATGAGGATGCCAGTCACCTCCCGCGTGATGACTGTTTCAGCGAACGGACGTTAAAATCTGCTTTTGTTCTCTGGAGAGAACATCGTTTGTGTCCGCTGTTGTTAACCTCACATTGTGAGCGGGCGGGCTGATAATTTGCTTGAGGAACAGGCTTTGTTATTGTGATAGCAGATGGGATTGACTTTAGTAGAAAATCTAAGGGGAAAGCCAGCCTGTTTATAAATGAGTGGAGTTATGTCCGCTACCAGGGAAGGTTCAGTCGTTGACGGGGAATATAGAGAAATAGTCAGGGAAGACAACAAGATGTAGGGAAAGTACAGCGACATACCCAGGAAAGAAAATGTGTAGGGAAAATACAATGACATAGCCAGACAAGACTATATTAGCAAAGAAACACAAGAAACACAACAACATATCAACCACGAACATGCCACTAAAGTCATTACATTCAGGCATATTAACAGAATAAGAAGAGGCTTAAATGAAAATGAATGTTTCTTTGCCGATGAAGGCTTGATCCCAACACAGCCTTAGTTTTCCGTAATTATGTTTTGTAAAGCTGTTTCATATTTCATGGTTTTTGTTTTTAAATATTGTTTACATTTTCACAGCTTTACGATAGTTTAAACCAAGTTTATTAATATCGTAACGTGGGGAAAACAACATTATGTCACGGAGTAACAGCAGGGGAAGACAACATGATGTGGTAGAATATAGAGGAACAACGGGGAAGACAACATGATGTGGTAGAATATAGAGGAACAACGGGGAAGACAACATGATGTGGTATAATATAGAGGAACAACAGGGGAAGACAACATGATGTGGTATAATATAGAGGAACAACAGGGGAAGACAACATGATGCGGTGGAATATAGAGCAACAGCAAGGGAAGACAGCATGAGGTGGCGGAATATAGAGCAACAGCAAGGAAAGATAACATGATGTGGTGGAATATAGAGCAACAGCAACGGAAGACAACATGATGTGGCGGCACATAGAGGAACGGCAAGGGACAACAACATGATGTGGTGGAATATAGAGCAATGACAGGGGAAGACAACATGAGGTGGCGGAATATAGAGCAATAGCAAGGGAAGACAACATAACATGGTGGAATATAGAGCAATGACAGGGGAAGACAACATAATATGGCGGAATATAGAGCAACAGTAAGTGCAGACACCATGATGCGGTGGAATATAGAGCAACAGCAACGGAAGACAACATGATGTGGCGGCACATAGAGGAACAGCAAGGGACAATAACATGATGTGGTGGAATATAGAGCAACAGCAATGGAAGACAACATAATATGGTGGAATATAGAGCAATGACAGGGGAAGACAACATAATATGGCGGAATATAGAGCAACATAAGTGCAGACACCTTGATGCGGTGGAATATAGAGGATCGACAGGGAAAGAAAACGATATACAATGTAGCCAGCATCTGTCAACAACTATGCGATAAAGATATCATATAGTACATGAGCTGTAATCCTGTCTTTTGTTCGGTCTTAAGTAAGCTATCTTCACATCGAGCAGCGACCGACAGTCGATTACCGTTTTTATTACCATCTTCTCAGTCGATTGAGCTGAAGAATATACAAACAGACTGGGGGTGGAGAGGGGGGAGGGGTGGAGGGATATCGCGTGTAATGGAGCCAGGTCTGTCGCAACTACAGGTCTCAAGTTAACTTTTCGGAAACACAAATGGACTATTGACCCAAGTACCGAACCAACAGTAGCTGGACTATTTGTTGATAGCATTTAATGTAACACTAGGGATGGCTGGTAGATACATCTGGGGTTATTATCCTGCAGATGACAGAGAAGAAGTCCGATACACGTTACACAAAACATTAGACTGGTCTTTTGTGTATCTGTAAACTATATGAATGTGTGTATCTGTTTATATATTTTATGTCTGTCTTATGTCGATCTCTGTCTGTCTGTCTGTCTGTCTGTCTGTCTGTCTGTCTGTCTGTCTGTCTGTCTGTCTGTCTGTCTGTCTGTCTGCCTGTCTGTCTGCCTGTTTTTCTGTCTGTAGGTACCTGAAGCCGAGAGAAACCGAGAGAAGATACATATAATAATAGATAACAGAGCGGTATGTGTTAACTACTATCATATATACTCCTCTTTACGGTGAAACGAGGTAGAAAAGCGCAACGCTGACCACGTTGGGAAAGAGGATAAAAAGAGAGAAAACCTCACACCTCATCCCAACTTGCCAGAAATGGGAAAGGAATAAAGAAGAAGAGTTCAGAATTATGGAGACAAGAGCAATAACTTTTATTGCTGTTCAGGCAGGAACTATCATGTTCAAAACCAAAACAGAGTCGACTGTAATTGTACAAAACAAGCTTATGCAGACTAAACAAACAAATCAAGAACAACAAGATAAGCTCTTTATTTATCAATTTCTACAGCGTCAGAGACAACAGATGCTCCCACAAACATTTAAGCATAGCATATAATACATTGTGATGTAATTTCAGTTCATTGAGCATTAAAATTGGCGAAGATATCAAGAAATCAAACAAATAACCCGATGACCCGAGTATTTCGATATATCGCCCTTCAGTCGCCCTAGGTCACATCTGGTGATGGGTTATCCTTCGGCACTGAATGAGTTAAATATAAGACAGTAAGGAGAATTATTTAAGTATAAAGCAAAAAGAAGAATTGTTAAATATAGGACAGCGAGGAGAGCGGCTTAAATATAAAAAAAACCAAACAAATTAAGGATAATTATATTAATACTATGCTGTAAGGAAGTTCTCATCTTTCTGTACCATACTTTTACCCTCTTTTTATTGCGTTTGTCTTACTTCCTGTTTCATCATTACGTCTCTACATCGTGAGAATTCTGTAATTTAAAATGTGTTATTTCTGTTGCCAGATATGTATTTAGATTCCCGTGTGTGGCTTATTGTAATTTAATGTTATCGATACGTTAGATCCTGTTTCCGTCTGTTATAAGTCGAGCTCGTTGGTCGCATGTTGCATTATTTCTCTTCGGTATCAGCTTGCTAGCAGTTTCTCCTACTTTCGGAAACAGGACGTCGAAATAAACCCCAGTATGTTTAGTTGTTATTATTGTTTTCGTTCGCTCGCTTTGAACTCTAGCGTGCTGCTACTCCTTGTGACCTAGACTGATATGTGCGTGTGGGTTAGCTTTCTTTATTACCAGCGTCCTCGCCGTTAGATGAACCCATTGCGACTTCTGTCCTCGCCATTAGACGAAACCATTGCGACTTTTGTCCTCGCCATTAGACAAACCCATTGCGACAACTGTCCTCGACATTAGACGAACCCATTGCGACTTCTGTTCTCGCCATTACACGAACCCAGTGTGACTTCTGAGGTATTGGCTGTTTGTGATTCACAATACAATTTTTACGTTCAGTGTTTGCTATTGATTTCTGAGTGACCGACAGGCATACCATCCACATCAACGACAGGTTGTCTACTTTTAAATGTTCTGCGACTGATGTCGAATCATAGATTCGGTCATTCGGGGGAATTGTCGATGCGGTCACTGCCTCTACGCCACATCGCCGGCTCGGTATCAGTATAGAACAGAAATGATACAACCAGATATATTTTAGGTCACTGAATATGCTGTGGGTGGCCATCTCCTTTCTTCGACGCCTTTTCTTCCAGAGAGACATTGTCAGGATCCATTATACGCGACGTCACATTGGTTAGTGTACTAGCCTACCACTGCAGTGGTCCAGGTTCACTACCCAGGGTAGGCAGATTCATGATTATATCGACATGACTGCGGGGTGGACTTAACCTCACTACATCACCATCATGGCCAACAACATTCTCTTCATCATTGTTATCGTCATCATCATCATTATCATCAAGTAAGTGGGCGATGAGGCGTGTCCATTTCTCGCTATCTCTAAGTACATGTTATTGAGTTAGTTATATTATTCATGGATTGATACATTTCGACCCGCCCCTTGACAAAGGGCTGTCAAGAATTTTCTCTAGGTCTCATCCTCCGTTCTCTTTTCTTAAATCTCTCCAATTGTCACACCCTGTTCAACTTTCCTTTATGATAATGTGGCTTGGAAATACAAATAATAGCTGCTTCTTTATGGTGATTTTGATAATATTAAATTATGTCGTATCCGCTCTAAAGACATAGTGTTGCTATACTTAGTGTTGCATGACTTAGTGTTGCTATACAGTAAATGTGCAGCATCCTTCTGTAAACCACATCACTGAGGTCTCAGTGGATGTGTTTATGTTTTTTTTTTTGTTTTTTTGACTACACATTGTGCATTATTCGCAACCTTGTGTGACATACGTACGTACAGACATTAACAAACTACAAGTGGTAACATTAGTATTGAGACTCGTTGCGTGGTGTTGAGGGTGAGGACCGAGCACGTATGCGGATGTCCCGAGTGACGTGATTTCAGTTCTTCGCTCAACTCAACTCAACTCAACTCATGTTAAAATGAGTTGTATATTAGGACAGGTGTAATGGGAATAGCAATAGAAACCAACAATGCATAAATGTAAAGTTAAATAGTATTAATTTGGAACACGTACATAAATTTAAGTATCTAGGCACTTTAATAATATCATATGGGAATGTATTTAATATATACAGAGCATATTAGACCGTCACACGAGTGCCAGGTACTATTAAGAATGTTATAGGAATTCTGAGGATGGGGAAGGAACGCTTATGGGAATGCCCCGAATGCTGTGATGTCGGTTCTTAAATCAATCAATCAATCAATACAAATTGTTAGGAAAGGAAATTGTGCTTAGAAGAGAATTGGTCACCTCGGATTATTACGCCACGATCTAGACCATGTGACGATGTAACACGTCTCACAACACAGTTAGTAAATGTTGTGGGATTGCCTTCACATCTCTGATTAAAATGGTTGATCTGAAGGCTATGTGTATTTGGGGGGGGGGGGGGGGGAAATTCCCATCTGACTGGAGATAGAAATGTTTGTAACACACTTTAAACGAAAGAGGCTCGATTTCATTGCACCGAATTTATTCCTTATATATCGATCTTTCTCTACAGGGCAACATGCCGAAAGTGTTGCCCAAAACACGAACTCCGTAGCTTCAACGACGACCCCCAGTGTAACCGAGAATATTGCGCTCTTGAACCGAGGGAAGTATTCCGGAATAGAACCGCCAGCCGTCGGCACGCGACGCAGGCGGAGCAACCCCTGCGCTACGGAGACTCCCTGGAGATAGAAGTTAGATGGCCAATCTAGTAAAGTCACAGCAATGGCCATCACCTGGAAGCCGACAGAGATTCACAAACACCTGGGTGTGGCTAGCGGTCACATCTTAATAAGTGGTTCCAAATGACCGTATCCACGATGTTTTGCTCCTCCTGCCTGGTCATTGTCACTATTGACAGTTTCGAATCCTGGTGTGACTAGAGGTTTCATTGTGTCTAATGTCTGGTGTGTTCAGCAGCTCCCTCTAGACATGCTAACTCAGTGATGCATGTTACTTGTGGAGAACTATCAGGAAGTGCAATGAACCGATGGATGACAGTACTGTAACTGGCTGGAAGTCTAACTATATGTGACAAGACAATAATTTGCAAATATGACACATATGGGCTTGGTCTGAAATCACATTACGAAAAAAGTGTTCTGATTTCGGTCGTTCCACGACTAACAATGAAAACCGTGAGCCGAGTGCAGCAGTTAAAAGTAAATACAGAAAACCGTGAACCGAGTACACACATTAGACTCAAATAATGAAAACCACGAACCGAGTACAGAGGTTAGACGTAAATAATGAAAACCATGGACCGAAAACAGAAGTTCGACTAAATAAAGAAAACCGTGAACCGAGTACAGAACTTAGACGCAAATAATGAAAACCGCGAACCGAGTACAGAAGTTAGACGCAAATAATGAAAACCTCGAACTGAGTACACATATTAGACGTAAATAATGAAAACCACGAACCCAGAACAGAAGTTAAACGTAAATAAAGAAAACCAAGTACAGGGTCAGAAGTTAGACGCAAATAATGAAAACAGCAAGCCGAGTACACATATTAGACACCGCTCCGTGGCAAAGGCTTGCGAACGCGGTTCGTGAGCCGCTTATCTGGCGTTCGAAACTCAGCCGCGACCGATTTGTGCAGCAGACCGTGTCGCGTTGTGTTATAACGTGTTGGTATGAGAGCGGGTCGTTCAGAAAGCAATGGCAAACTACTGAACGTAAAACTTGCTTAGTTACATCAACATCAGCTGAAACATGCTGGTGTTGACTGCAACGTCCTGTAAGAGATATGCAACATTTTAAAAAAAATGAAGACCATGAACCCAGAACATAAGTTAGACATAAATAATGAAAACCGTGAACCGAGTACAGAAGTTTGACGCAAAAAAAAAACAAAAAAAACCGCGAACCGAGTACAGAAGTTAAACGCAGATAATGAAAACCGAGTACAGAAGTTAGACGCAAATAATGAAAACAGTGAACCGAGTATACATATTAGACGTAAATAATGAAAACCGTGAACCGAGGACAGAAGTTTGACGCAAATAAAAACAAAACCGTGAACCGAATACAGAAGTTTGACGCAGATAATGAAAACCGAGTACAGAAGTTAGACGTAAATAATGAAAACAGTGAACTGATTACAAAAGTTGACGTAAACCGAGGAGACTTTTGTGGCACGTTCTGAAGAGAAATCCTTTGAAAACTTAGTGATAGCTGGCACACATAATGGGAGAAGAGCAAAGGGGAAGACAAATAAATACATGCCTTAATGGCATGCCTACATGGCATACACGAGACATAACACAGGCCTGATCCGAGACTGTTGATCATGTCAGCTGACGGTCCAGACTGCCCTCTCTTATCGGCATGCCACACGATGATGATGATGATGATGATGATGATGATGATGATGACGACGACGATGATGATGATGATGATGATGATGATGATGATGATGATGATGATGATGATGATGATGATGATGATGATGATATGATGATGATAAACAAAGATCATTTTTAACACAATGAAAATAGTGAGCATCCAACAAAGATAAACGAAACCGAACATAAATAAGGTTTCATTAATGTACAAGCATTTTCGTGCCTGAAAAATACGATGTATCCTTAAATACATATTTACAATATGTAATATGTTCCACATATTACATGAGGAAGATTAGCTTTAACAAAGGTAAAATATTTGTACTTTGGAATATTAAAAATAAAATTTTTAGACGTCTGATCTGATAAACACTGGCCAAAACACTACGAAATGTATCCGTTAAGAAATATGTCATTCTAGGACAAAAGCATTATTCAATTACAGATAGGATCATCCTTAGATATATCTAAACCATGCCATCGGATTATTCTGTAGACTTATTAGCAATAACGTACAATTTTTGAAGAAAAAAAACTTAATAGGATTAATGCGATATCAGGTCCAGAGGACTGAAGAAAAGTGCAATAAGCTAACATAAATCTTCTACAGTCAGTCAAATAAAAAAAAAAATGGTACAATTTTACACCTTGTCATCAAAAGAATGTTTTTTCCACAAAATACATGTGTTGAATTATGTACTGGTATGCTATCACATTAATTGCGGTGTTAGGATTCTAATAGAGTATGCCTATTATAATGATCTCTAGTACTGTTCGGGATGATTTGCAATTTGCTATATGAAGAAAGGTCATGAAATTGTTTTATCAATTGTAAGACTTGCTGTTTGGCAGTTTGGGCCGTGATGCTCATTATATCTGTTTCTGAATCTCTGTACGGTAATGATTTTCAAAACTTGCATTTGAATATCTAGGTTCACTGTCTACAGGCGATGAAAATTTGATGACATAAATCACAAGATGTACAAAAATGTCTTATGAAAAAACTAAAGCAATTGAAATATTTATTATTAGAACAGACTGAACAGCACAAGGCAATTTACATATTAATGGATTGGAACAGTCAGAAAACCAAAAGATAATTTGTGAATGTATGGACAGGGACAGACATAACAAAAGAAGGCAATTTAGATATTTATGGATTTGAACAGACAGACCGACGGAAGGCAATTTAAATATTTATGGATTAAAACAGACAGAACAACGGAAGGTAATTTAAATATTTATGGAAAGGAACAGACAGAACAACGGAAGGTAATTTAATTATTTATTGATTGGAACAGACAGAACAACGGAAAGTAATTTACATATTTATGGAGTGGAATAGACAGAACAACGGAAAGCAATTTAAATATTTATGGATTGACACTGACAGAACATTAGAAGTCAAAGCACTAAGAGCATCTATATTCCTTTGGCTAGATACAAGTGTGAAACTTGGGCTTATAACAAATCAGTTGTCAAACACATCTACGCCTTTGATTGTAGTTGTTGATTCAACTTGCAGAAAATAATATCAACAGCTCATTAAGCGAATAAGCGCGAACACATCAACCTAACTGAATAACTAACATCCAACTTGGAAGAAGAGTGGTTATTAAAACAAGTAAAGATCAGGAAAACTGAATAGTTTGGGCAAGTTAGAAAACATGAATGCCGGAAAAAGGATAATTATGGGCGAGGTGTGTCGGGGAATAGAGTAGGGGGAAGTCAAACAACATACATAGGTTTTAAATGTGAATGAAAATTTGCACATTGTCAGCAAAAGAAATAGGCTATTTAGATTATGAAAAAGAGACATTTTATAATTATGTAATATGTTCGTTTTTTTTTTTTTTGGTAGCCTTTCTTTCCCAGACAGTTTCCAGAACATTCTTAAAGTTGTCTGTTATTCATCCATTTTTAATGAGACTGAGCTGACCCCAGAGCCGTGGTTGTCAGACAAAATGAATCTTGCATCTGCTGGCGGTTGAACTTGGGTCAATGTCTTGGCAGACAAACGCACTGACCACTATATCAAAACACGAGTCTCAGTCGTACCTGTCAGCCTCTGGCTGTCACCCACTTCGCAACCTTATCCCATATGCATTGCAACATCAGGTAGACAAATTCCAGTAACAAACGAGAAATTTCATCCACGAAAGGTTAAACATCAAGTCTCGGGGGTGGAGACCATGAGAGCAGTCTTAGGAGTCGTCATGGCTGACAGGTTAAACATCAACTAAAGGGGTGGAGATCATGAGCACAATCTTGAGGGACCGTCGTGACTCTAACGTTAAACATCAACTCTCAGCGTGAAGAAAACGAGTACAGTCTGAGGGGCCGTCGTGACTGAAAGGTGTAACATCAACTTTCGGGGTGTAGATCATGAGCACAATCTGAGAGGCCGTCGTAGCCGAAAGGTTAAACATCAACTCCTGGGGTGGAAATTATAAGCACAGTATGAAGGGCCGTCGTGGCTGAGAGGTAATGGTATCCGCCTTAGGTTCAGAAGGTGCAGGGATCGATCCCAGCATAGAACTGTGAATTTCTACAAATAACATTTGTAGCCTAGGCCCTAGGGCATAACACGCTCCCGTGATCTCATGTGGCGTAAGATCGGATACTTAACCTGCTCAGATAAGTACGACAGATTGGAGGTCCCGTGTAAATGTTGAGTACTTTATTAGTCCCCCGGCAGTTGGAAGCCACAAAAAGCAGGCGGTAAGATATTTGCCCTGGCAAATGTGTTGTAAAAGAAAACCTACCCACGGGTAGATAGAGCTGGTTGCATGTGATAGACTCGCTGAAGGAAGAACTCCTTACACAGTTGCATGTGATAGACTCGCTGAAGGAAGAACTCCTTACACAGTTGCATGTGATAGACTCGCTGAAGGAAGAACTCCTTACACAGTTGCATGTGATAGACTCGCTGATAGAAGAACTCCTTACACAGTTGTATGTGATAGACTCGCTGAAGGAAGAACTCCTTACACAGTTGCATGTGATAGACTCGCTGAAGGAAGAACTCCTTACACAGTTGCATGTGATAGACTCGCTGAAGGAAGAACTCCTTACACAGTTGCATGTGATAGACTCGCTGAAGGAAGAACACCTTACACAGTTGCATGTGATAGACTCGCTGAAGGAAGAACTCCTTACACAGTTGCATGTGATAGACTCGCTGAAGGAAGAACTCCTTACACAGTTGCATGTGATAGACTCGCTGAAGGAAGAACTCCTTACACAGTTGCATGTGATAGACTCGCTGAAGGAAGAACTCCTTACACAGTTGCATGTGATAGACTCGCTGAAGGAAGAACTCCTTACACAGTTGCATGTGATAGACTCGCTGAAGGAAGAACTCCTTACACAGTTGCATGTGATAGACTCGCTGAAGGAAGAACTCCTTACACAGTTGCATGTGATAGACTCGCTGAAGGAAGAACTCCTTACACAGTTGCATGTGAAAGACTCGCTGAAGGAAGAACTCCTTACACAGTTGCATGTGATAGACTCGATGAAGGAAGAACACCTTACACAGTTGCATGTGATAGACTCGCTGAAGGAAGAACTCCTTACACAGTTGCATGTGATAGACTCGCTGAAGGAAGAACTCCTTACACAGTTGCATGTGATAGACTCGCTGAAGGAAGAACTCCTTACACAGTTGCATGTGATAGACTCGCTGAAGGAAGAACTCCTTACACAGTTGCATGTGATAGACTCGCTGAAGGAAGAACTCCTTACACAGTTGCATGTGAAAGACTCGCTGAAGGAAGAACTCCTTACACAGTTGCATGTGATAGACTCGCTGAAGGAAGAACTCCTTACACAGTTGCACGCCGTGGCCGGTTACGTTGACTTTTGAGGTGCATAACTAGGTTTGACACAATCCCCGACGAAGTAGAAGTGGACATTATAGTAGCTGTAGTAGTAGTAGTAGTGGGAGTAGTAGTAGTAGTGGGAGTAGTAGTAGTAGTGGGAGTAGTAGTAGTAGTAGTAGTGGGAGTAGTAGTAGTAGTGGGAGTAGTAGTAGTAGTAGTAGTAGTAGTAGTAGTAATAGTAGTAGTAGTAGTAGTAGTAGTAGTAGTAGTAGTAGTAGTAGTAGTAGTAGTAGTAGTAGTAGTAGTAGTAGTAGTAGTAGTAGTAGTAGTAGGATCAACATCATCATCATCACCACACCAGCAGCAGCATTAGTCCATGATAGTACGAGAGTAGAAGGAGAAGAAGAAGAAGAAGAAGAAGAAGAAGAAGAAGAAGAAGAAGAAGAAGAAGAAGAAGAAGAAGAAGAAGAAGAAGAAGAAGAAGAAGAAGAAGAAGAAGAAGAAGAAGAAGAAGGTAATAAATACACAGAGGATCAAGTAACAGACGAGCATCACCCTCGATAAAAGAATAAACAATAACTCCAGTGCGCGGAAATCATGAACAAAGTCCCTACTAAAACTGAAGAAGACCCGGCCTATTGTTTGACTGATGAAGAAACGATGCAAATAGTTACTGCCAGACCGAGAAAGACCGTTCTCTAGTTCGGCTGATGGAGAAATGATAGACACAGTTACTGTAACATTGAATAAGATGGATAGCTATCAAGATTTCTAGTCAGACACAAGTGTGCTGGGCGCGACTTCGGGATGGAGTAGAGACTAATCTGGCAGCGATGCCAGGAAAAATATTTTGCAGAATAATTTCGTGGCTAAATACGGACAGTGTAAACACAATATGGTTTGGCCCAAGAAGACTTCTGTGTATATTAGATTTTGGTTGATAATAAACTACGGATTCTGTCTATTTTCTCATTCAACACTGCCATCCATCTAATGTGTGGCTTGCCACTACTATTGATTTTATCATTGGAATATATTTATTTTGAATTGTGTGGTATAGTCTTTTCAATGTATTTTCTGCTTGAGATTTACTTTCACGGTGTTATTTATTTTGTATGTGTTATTTTATAACAAGTGAAATGTCTACAAGAATTGTGCAGCTGTACAGCTAGAAAAGTATCACATATTTCATACAATATCTTCACTGGAGGAAGAACAGTGGCTATCCCATACGTATATATAAATCTATACCGAAACAATTACGGTGTTCTGCGCATTGCACACTTATATATCAATCTATACAGAAACAGTTGGTGTTGTTCAGCATAGTCCACACTTATATACTATACAGAAAGGCGTTACGTGGTTATTTTATGTGTATTCCACATTGATCTATCATCTGTGAAGTAACGTGGTTATTCTTGTTCGACACTCATGAATCTCGACAGAAGGAAATTACGTGGTTATGTTTATTTCACACTGATCTATTTTCGCAGATATTTCGTGATTATATTACGTCAGATATGGAAGACAACTGTTGACATTTCTTACTCTATCGAAAGCTTTTATGTGGTCAATAAAGCAAAGATGTGTATCTTTATTTACTACTATAGAACGTTCAGTTATTGTTATTAGCATGCACACAGTATTTACTGTATGTTTGCCTTCTAGAACCCTACATTGTTCTTCTCTTATTTCAGGTTGTATATTCTTCCTAAATCTTTGCATAATAATTCTTAGCAAAATCTTCGTGATGTGTCTCATTATACTAATTATTCTATGTTGATCACATTCCAAGGCTCCTGATTTCTGTGGGATTGCAATAAAAAGAAAATTATATAATTAATGAGGTATACCTAAAGTATCGCATATTGTGTTCAACAGTCTGGTGACTTGATCTATTCCATATTCTTCCAAAGCATTAATCATTTCTGTTTAACGTTGCCAGTTTTCATATGGTTAAGATCATTCTGAACAACCATCTTCAAAATTGATGGTCCTTTATTATTATTTCGAATATCATACTGTTCTTCCCAGTTATCATCATAAAGGTTTTTCACATAATCCGACCATACATGTAAAATCCTATCTTTTTCTATTATGATTTTTCCTTATTTTGTTTTTTAGGCAGAATGCTGATGTACGTGTTATTTTATTAGTAAGCTCTTGAATTCTTTTATGCATTAATTTTGTATTTTTACTGTTGTGTTGTTTTTTAATTTACATGCAGTTTTTCTCAATCCATGCTTCTTTTGCAATCCTTACATAATGTTCTGACGTTTCTGTGAATTTCATCATATTTGGCAGGATTATTTTTGTTTTGTCTTCTTGTTTCCATTAGCTGTAAAATTACTTCAATCATCCATTTCCTACGACCCATTTTATTTAGTTGTGGAATAACTATTTCTGCACCAAACTGATTGAATTCTTCAACATTTCCCATTGATCATCCACATCTTGAAATAAGATCTCCAGATCAGACAGTATATCAAAACTGTTCTTTACTTCTGTGTTAAGATTGTTGTGTATTAATTACCTTGTCATTTTTCAATGTACACTGATCATATTTAGCGTTGCTGGTGAAACTTAACTTTCTTAAACTCTACCCTAAGTGTTCCTGTAATAAATCTGTGATCACTTACAGTTACCATTAGGAACTGTTTTTGCGATTGTTAACTCATTTCTAAACTTCTTGCTTATCAGGATGTAATCAGTTTGGTTTCTAATTCTGCTATCATAATCTTCTAGGATGTTGTTTAAACCATGTGTTCCCTGATCCTTTTCCTGATCTTTTGATCATTCTACAAGTCTGTATCCTCTTTCTCCCAGACCATGTTTGCCTACTGTGCAACCATCGCCTTTATTTTCCACTTTTGTATTGAAGTCGCCCATTATGATATTTATTTCTGAATTTTTTACATTTCTTCAAAGCTGACTCCATGTCATTGTAACATTTTACTACTATCTTCACTGCATATTCCTGTTGGGGCATATATGTTAATGACGTTTATGTTAAAAGATATGTCGATTAATTTTACCAATAGAACCCTGTTTGACACAGCCCAATATCCTTGAACAGATTTTGATGCTTCCCAAACCAAGAAAATTGCTTCACCTCTTTGTAGTTCTTATCCCCCAGAATAAATAATCTTACAATCTTCTCCTGTCATAATCCCTGCCCCTTTCCATCTCGTCTCGCATATTCCTAACATATTAAACCACCTCTCTCTCTCTCTCTCTCTCTCTCTCTCTCTCTCTCTCTCTCTCTCTCTCTCTCTCTCTCTCTCTCTCTCTCTCTCTCTCTCTCCATTTCTTGTTTGATTTTCCGCCGTCGCTTAACGTGCTAATTTCAGTGCCCGTGTCCTTTTCTTGTGATGATCTGTAATTCGGCGAATCAAGATAGACTTGGCAACTTTAAATAAGGTAGTTGGCCGTAGCTTTCCTTTTTAGCATTGGCGATCCTGGCCGGGCAGCCGTAGCCATTGCCTGGTTAAAGAGATGGTCTGCCTACCGTCGCAAAACTTGAGACCATAGCCAACAACTATCTGATGCCTATATCATCCTGCGCCATGCCGATACGTGAGGGCGGTCTTATTTCGCCATCTCACTCGATAAGCTCAGTGTCCTTGTTTCCACCATGCCACGTGGCTTAGCCATTTACATTTACCTCGAAACCACATTTCCACAGCCATCAGATGTTTTTCAGCCTGACTGCTCATTGTCCACGCTTCACATTCATACAAAAACACAGGTTCAATGTAGCACCTGAACACTCTTTTTCTGGTTGCAAATGAAACTGACATCTTTTTATTGGTCAGTATATTTTCCATCTTGTAACACACACACACATACATACACACACATGCACACGCACACGCACGCACACACACAGACACACAGACACACAGACACACACACACATACACACACACTACACTTACTGAAAAGGGTTTTGTGACCTGCTCTTCTGTATGGATGCAAATGATGGACAATAAGTAAAGAAATGATTAAGAACTGAATACCAAATACTACATCAATGAACTGCTGAGACACTTTCATTTTGTCTTCCTTTACTGATAACGCTTGAATGTTACTCAATATTTGCTACAAATTTCGTGTACTACTACTCCCCACTGCTATAATTTTAGAAACCCAGGTGCCGTGCTCGCTCACGTGAGGTACGCACTCTCGAACAAGCACTTAATACACAGGTAATGCTTTAATTTTTATAACTGTACTTTCCTCACTTTTTTTTTATACATAGATTATGTCTGTCTGTCTGTCTGTCTGTCTGTCTGTCTGTCTGTCTGTCTGTCTGTCTGTCTGTCTGTCTGTCTGTCTGTCTGTCTGTCTGTCTGTCTGTCTGTCCGTCCGTCCGTCCGTCCGTCCGTCCGTCCGTCCGTCCGTTCGTCCGTCCGTCCGTCCGTCCGTCGGTCGGTCGGTCGGTCGGTCGGTCGGTCGGTCGGTCGGTCGGTCGGTCGGTCGGTCGGTCGGTCGGTCGGTCGGTCGGTCGGTCGGTCGGTCGGTCGGTCGGTCGGTCTGTCTGTCTGTCTGTCTGTCTGTCTGTCTGTCTGTCTGTCTGTCTGTCCGTCCATCCGTCCGTCTGGCTGTCTAATTTCCTACCTAACTAGCTAACCTGCCCACCTACCAAACTATCTATCTATCTGTCTGCCTGTCTATCTATCTGTATGTGTTGCCTATCATTCTCTCCATTGCATTATTGTCGTTATATTATTCTTTCATTTACTCTTATGTTGTCAAAGTATCTTTTAATGTACATCATAGTCTTCGTTTCATCCTTCCATCTTCATCTTTGTCTTCTTACCACTCTTCCATTTACACCAATGTTTTAATAGTATCTTC
This sequence comes from Cepaea hortensis, assembly GCA_963921405.1. NCBI lineage: Eukaryota > Metazoa > Mollusca > Gastropoda > Stylommatophora > Helicidae > Cepaea > Cepaea hortensis. The sequence goes on along the minus strand of OY992891.1, from coordinate 42,266,424 downwards.
CACTTAACCTTTGTAGTCATGTTATCTTTTCCGGTCAAGTCGTACACTCATCCAGTGCAATGAGGGTGACGTTCTGCAGAGGATCTGGCACAAGATTTTATATATATATATATATATATATATATATATATATATATATATATATATATATATATATATATATATATATAGCTTTAAATAATGTAGCACATTAAGGCAGTTATTGCTGCATTTCAAATCCAGGCCGTATACTATCTACACATCATGTTATATTATCCAGCGATTACCGCGGGATGCCCATAATGCAAACAGACAAACCGCGGCGCGAACAACAATCCCGTAAATAGCCCTAACCCGTTTTAAATTGGTAAATAGATGATGTTATCAACATTTTCAGCAGGGTGGCAAGTGTGCACGCAGTTTACCATTTTTTTTTTTTTTTGCTACTCTAATTTATCTGATTTATTTCCAATCCAGTTTTTTCTTCTTGTTGCATTCCGTACATTAGGGACGAGTGTGACTTGTTACAGGATCAATCTTCCAGCATGAATCGGTATTTTCGGTAACACTTTCGAGGGTGCGAAATGCAATGATGTTACCACGAGATATCGGTATTTCGCCCTCTGATGCTTAGGTCTAAATCTCTCTGTCTGGTGTCTCAAATCGGAATAAAATGACTGAATTGGTACTGGCATGCTGTGAACGGAAAGAAAGAGTAATGAAGATATTTTAAAAGACATTAACTCACAAAGAGAACTGTTTACTTGCATCAGAAGAAGACAGTGCACATTATGTGGGCATGTTGTGAACAAGGGAAAGGTGGAGTATGTTGTCACAACGGGAACTTTGGAAGAGCGGAGTTTCATGAGGAGACCACGAGAGAAGATGTAGGGAAATCTTACCTCATAGCATGAAGGAACACTATTATCAGAAATGATTGGCAGTACATAGATAGACGGTTGTGTATAGACATGATCATCAGCATCACACGGCATTGACTATACCTTTGTCACTGCCCTTTATAAATGTTAACATTCTGGAGGTTTACTAAACTACATCGTATATTAACCAGCCAATTCCATCTTGCCCTTTAATCCATCATATGATTTATATCGTTATCATCGTCATGCCAATAAACGTGGGTGGCCATGTTTCGCTATCTCAGGCGATCACCAGAATCTTGGATTAGGTCTGTTTTCTTGTCTGGACCATATCATGTGACAAAGCCATCCAGATATTTGCTTCTCTGCCTTCTCTGTTTTCTTTTCCTTTCAATCCTACCATTTGTCACCAAATTCTCCAATATATTACTTCCCATAACGTGCCCAAAAATTGTGACTCTCTACGTCTAATGTCTCTAATCAGTTTGCGGACTTCATTTGTTTTTCGGTCTATCCATGGTAGTCTTTGCATTTTCCAAAGAAACCACATTTCCACAGCCATGAGATGTTTTAGATTAGATATGTACATGAGAATTACATTAGATATATTCATGACACGTGTTGTATTCTTGTGTATCAACATTTTTATACGATACTTGTTGATGTATACGTGTATATATATACAAGACACTTGTTGTGGTATATTCGTGTATATACAAGATACTTCTTGATGTATGTTAGTGTACATATAAACCATTTTTTGTTGTATACTAGTATATATATAAGACACATCTTCTGTACGAAAGTTATTTAGTTAGTTGCATATCATTTACAGGACGTCGCACAAAAAAACACCAGCATTCTTTGCTGTAGCGATTTCTTGGCAAGTTTAAGTTCAGTAGTTTACCATTGCTTTCTGATCGACCGACACCCATACCATTTCGTTCAAAACCAACGCAACGCGGCCTGCTGCCAAATCGCCAGCAGCTGTCTTTCGAGCGCGGGTATACGAGATTACGAACTGTAACCCCTTCATGTTGTATACCATTGTGTGTGTGTGTGTGTGTGTGTGTGTGTGTGTATATATATATATATATATATATATATATAAAATACCTGATGTTGCATATTTGTGTAGATACAAGATTCTCGAGATGTTTTTGAATCGGGAATAATGGTTTATGTTGTTGCTCTAATACAGTGGTTCTCAACCTTTTTTGGCCTATGCACCCTTCACCATATGTTCAGAATGTCACCCCCCCCCCCTCCGTTTTCTTATTTCCTCCCTATAAATTCACCCCCCCCCCTTCCCGGCCCCTACACAGTATACATAAAAATGGAAGCTAAATTTAATAACACATTCTTGAAAAAGTCTAGACGTCTACACAAAATGTGATGTGCAGGTCTACTTACGTTATAAAACGAATTTCAGAAGAGCGAGAAGTACAGCATCGTAAAGTATGGAGGGAAAAACAATATCAAGTAATCGGTTCTTGTATTAACGCGATCTTGAAATAATCTTAATTCCCCCCTACCCCACCCCACTCAGGGAAACCCTAAAATTCCCTCCTGGGGGGGGGGGGGAAATTCCCCACCGGTTGAGAACCACTGGTGTAATAGAACTTGATGGACTCAGAACTTTTGACGGTTTCGTTCTGTCCTCGTGGACAGAAAAACACTCATTTCAAGCCCAGTAATCATGTCTTCACTAAGGCTGAACACAACGTGGGTTTAAAATACGAGTTAAAGGCAAGATGATCCACTTTAATATGGCAGGTTGTGTCCCATATAGCTCGGTCTCTCTCCGCAGAGCAGTTACTGCTTGCTGAAAGCCTTGCACAAAGCAGGACCTCTTTAGCTCCAGCGACGACCCCCAGTATTATCCTGGAAAACTGCACTAGTGAACCAAATTGACGAAATGCGGAAAGATAACCCCAACCACCGGTTCGCGAGGGTGGCGGTTTAACCACTTCCGCATGGAGACCCCGTGGCGATGTCGGATTTGTGAGTGATTAGGGGTGTAACATCTGGGGAAATTACCAGACACACTGTAAATACGGTTCGTGTGGTAGGCTAACGGCAGCTAGACAGCCAAGGGAATTCTGCTCTACGTACGGTCGATAATTATTGAACACGTGGTAAATTGTCTCGTGCATAGGTGAGAAAACCTTTCCCCTGCACATCTAGATGTCTGTCTGTGTCAGAGCAATCCTAATGTGAAACAGACAGACTAACTTCAAGAAAACAGGTTGCGTTAAATCGTCTGGAGTTGGACTGTCTGAACGATTCCCGGGCAATTACTTAATACGGCTGAGTGCAGGTAGTGTGGCGATCATGAAACTAACTGTTCACATATAGTCCCAGGGAACAACTAACTGTGCACATATAATCCCAGGGAACATCATACACGTAACCTGCCAGACAACCTACATCTACGATCATACAATAATAGTTGTAACTGTTTCATAAGTGACAAGAAGTCTCAATGTGTCTTCGTCTAAACGTCTATGAGTTACCTGAAATGTCACAATTTCTACAGCCGTCGATCATTACCTGCAATCATGCCAGTAGTGATCGTATTTGTAACGGTTCATAAGTGTTAGATTGTCAAACGTCTTCATTTGTACATCTATCATTTTCTTGACAATTTCCTTGACAATTTGTGCAGGCGGCAATCAGTACCTGCAATTATACAATTAGTAATCATCGTTTTAACTGCTTTCTAATTAGTCACAATGCGTCATCAACGATTTCCTTCAGCTGCATCAATATATATCCGAGCTGATAACTACCTACAAGTGATAAATAGTCAGCATCACCGTCAAGTGCCATGCCGATAAGCGTGAGGAGGTCTGTTTCGCCAGCTCACGCTACATGAGTCATGGATTAGGTCTGTGTTCTTGTCTCGGTTATACCATGTGTGGTATGGCATCTAGATATTTATCTTTTTTGGCTTCGCTTTGCTCTTTTTCAACAATATTGCCTGTTGTCACTTAACATGCAGTGTATTTCTCCCTATAATGTGCCCCAAAATGTCTTGAATGCCTAGGCCTAATTTATTGAATCAGTTTACGATTTCCATTCAGTCCGTGTAGGATTTGCTAATTGGTGTTACTGATCGTCAATGGAATTGTTTGCAATGTCCTCATAAACTACTGATCCACTGCCATTCCATTCTTGTCTGCCTATTGTCTGTATCTCTCTCTCTCTCTCTCTCTCTCTCTCTCTCTCTCCCTCTCTGTGTCTCTCTGTCTCTGTCTCCCTCGCACACACACCATCATATAACAATGCTTAAACAAGTGAAACCGGCCTCCCAGGCCAAAAGTTTACGATGTTGTTCGTAATCCCGTATATCCACGTGGGGGAAACAGCTGCGCTGGTAACTTACCGAGGCATGTGAGCCGGTCGTTCTGAAAGCAATAGCAAACTACTGAACGTAAAACTTGTATAGTACATCAACAGCAGCTGAACAATGCTGGTGTTGACTGCAACGTCCTGTAAGGGATATGCAACAGATGGAAAATATACAACAGAGAGTGCAGAATGGGGCAAGAAAAAGTTGCATTTAAGAAAATGAAGAGTATCTTATGCAATAAGTCACTTTCACTAATTGTAAGACAGAGAGTGCTGAAGTGTTATATAGAAACTATTTTGTCGTATGTCAGTGAATCTTGAAATGTAAATGAACAAATTAGAAAGAACTGGGAAGCAACAAAGATGTGGTTCCTGAGACGAATGTTGCACATTTCTTGGACTACCAAAGTAGCTAACAACGATTGCTTAAAAGAAGTTAATGAAACTAGAACATTATATACAACAATAAGAAAGATACAAACCGCTTTTTAGGTAATATGATGAGAAGGAGGCATTGGAGAACATCGTGACAACTGGAAAGATCGAGGGAAAGAGAGGCAGAGGCAGACCACGAAAAATAGCCTGGATGGATTGAGACTGTGGCATGAGGAATATCATCAGCAGAGTTGATCCAGAAAACCAAAGACCGAGATCTGTGGAGAGTCATGAAAGCATAAACATAAACAAGGCTGTGACGGTTAGCCGAACAGACGGAAATCTCTTATTACATATTACAGTAACGTGATTTCACCGCGCGCTTTGGACGAAAATCAAAATAAATCCTTTAAAAGTGAATAATACATACATACTGTATTTAGTTTTACAAAACGATCAATATAAACTTCAATATAAGAGTTGTAATGTACGGAAATATATTGTAATACTATAAAACAACGTTATTTCAAAATAATTTCAGAGGAAAGGCGAGACGGACATATAATCAGATTGCTACTGGAACTATTAGTGTTGGAACTCTTCGCTGGCTGCTGGGGATGGGGACGGAGCGCTTATGGGAATGTCCCGAATGCTGTGATGTCGGTTCCTAAATCAATCAATCAATCAATCAATCAATATTTCAAAATAATCTGTCATCTCTTTCTATGTCTTTGAGGCTCGAGCATTCTGTGCGGCCATGTTCCGCATCTTACGCAGAAATAGGATCTGTGTTGCATATCCCTCCTCTTGCACTTCAAATCAGTCGATGCACTTTGATAACATTGCTTCTGCTTCTGAGTGGCTAGTTGTAGGTTTTTGGTTTGACATTCCTTTATCGTCATCAATTTCTTCTTCCTCAACGGTAGTCACACTAGAAACAATTGTATTATCGTTCAAAATTTCAAAGCCTCCATCCATTTTGTCACATTCCAACCAATCTGTTAGTTCTTCTGGCGTAATGTTTTCACTGTTTAGTCCTACATTGTTGCACAGTTTCATAATTTTTCAAAACTAACAGCCTCAGTTCCTTCAGTTTCGTCAATGGGTTCAGGAAAGAGTTTATTCCTCCCATTCTTTAGGTTAGACACTGTAAGGTCAGCCAAGCCAGTGGCGACATTGAAAAATGGCGGCCTTTATGTTGTAAGTCTTCTAAAATTCCTTTTTGTAAAGACTATAACGGATAACAGAAACTATCGGTTAAACGAGAACGGTTAATGGAAGTTTTACATTGCGCGCGCGCGCGTGTGTGTGTGCGTGCGTGCGTGCGTGCGTGCGTGTGTGTGTGTGTGTGTGTGAAAAATTATTGCCCACCTTATAAGAGGTTTGGTCGGCGTATTGGCGTATCCCGTGTCCGTAATTTTACTGTCATTAAAATTCTTCTACAACCCGAATTTTTGTTTCATGAAGATTTCGCTACACTCAGTATCTATTATCTACTGTTGCGAAAGAAACGTCATTAATTAAGAAGGCGACGCCAAACGTTAAGACGGGGATGTAGATCTGGATCCGGCAAAGTCAATTCTGTGGATTTTCACATTGTCTTATTTTGGGCAGGAAGATCAATATGCCATAAGCTAGATCCGTTTTCCTAATGTGGGTGGGGCTGGCTTGAGTGGTAAAGTACCAGCCTTAACTATGTGTATCCCAGGTGATTTCCTTCAGTCCGGTATACAGACCAAGATAATCGATTAGTTAGTCATAGGATGTTGAATTGCGCAAATGAAACATTCCGATAACTATCATATTACTGTCGTCACTAGGAAATTGACAATTATGTCTGAGAATATAGAACGGATAGTTCACGATTGTTAGAGGTCCTCTCGGCTGAGAAGTTAGCACTCCAGAATCGGAATCAAAGAATGTGGATTCTAATGTTGCGTGCCAATGAATGTGAGCTTTTCATCGATGGAAATAAGCATGTTATCCTAAACAAGGAAATCAAAGGGAATTGAAATATTGCTGTCACTTGAAACGTCATGAAAGTCTGGAGAGAACAATAATGGGGGGAGGGGGGAGGGGGCATATGCCCGGGAATAGAGGAAGGGAAGGCCCAAGAGAAGATGTGTGCAGGATGTGGCAGATGATCTCCAGATAGGTATGTCGGACGCGGGACATTTTGCTTATGATCGAGAGGTTTTTCCGAACGGTTGTTATGGGAGCGAGATTCTACAAGGGACATGTTTCTGAATGAATGAATGAATGAATGAATGAATGAATGAATCCTGAACATTGTAAGCCAACTGTACAAGCCAGTACGAATGCTACCAAATTCGAAAACCCTATTAGTGACACTAGAAAGAATAAGGATACGATAGTTTTCGATAGTCAGCGATTTCTGTCCCGTATAAATCAATGAATAGTTTGCTTAACGCTCCCAGTTATTTCAATCCGGTATGAAGCATGCAAAATTATAAATAATTAACGCTTAGTGATGTCAATCCCCCTTGAAGCACGCAGTCATATATAGTTAATGCAGTTAGTGATTCTAATTCCATAGAAAACACGTATACCTGGAAAAAGTAAAAACGGTCAGTGATTTCTTTACGTGTGATAAAGGCATAATTAGAAATAGTCGAGTCGTTTTAAAAGTCAACAGGGTCGACTTCATTGTACCGGGTTTTTATCCAATATGGCCCGGCCTCATTCCGCAGTGCTGAAAGCGTCGCACAAAGCACGTACTCCGTAGCTCCAGCGACGATCTACAGGAATCTCCGAAACAAAATGCACTCGTGAACCGAAGGACGCGGCCCGGAATCGAACCTTCGGAGCCCGAGTCAAACGGCTTGACCACTTCGCCACGGATAGTTAAAACAGACGGTGATTTAAATCCCATATGAAGCATGCACAGTTAGATATATTAGTACGGTCAATGATTTCCACCCTGTATCAAGCACGTGTAGTTGGAAATAGTTAACACGACCAGTTATTTCAATGCAGTATGATGGCGATGCGAACGCTATTCGTAATGCAGCTTACCCGCGTTCGAAACACAAAGGCGACCGATTTGGCAGTAGACCGTGTCGCGTTGGTTTTAACGTGTTGGTATGGGAGCCGGTCATTCAGAAAGCTATGGCAAACTACTGAACGTAAAACTTGCCAAGACATCAACAACGGCAGTAAAATGCTGGTGTTGATTGCAACGTCCTGTAAATTATATGTGTAACATGCCTGGGTAGCAATGCTACAACATAAACAAGTTCACGGGGTTAACGGGCATTCCACGGGAAGGGTTGCAAAGAAGGGTGAAAAGACAGTGGAAAGCATTGATGGGGACAGTTGAGTTTTGGGACCCGAAGTAGAGGTCGGCGGTCTGGAAAATTGAATGATAGCGGAGTTAGCGAGAGAACTCCACCCTGTGTTTTTCAGTGAGAGTTAGTTGAAGCGTAGACCCAGAGAGGGTTGGATAGTTTGTTGAGGCCTAAACCCAGAGTGGGTTGGATCGAGTGAGTTCGGGCCGGGAAGATGGTTAGGTTGTGATGAGGATATATTCTAGAATTACTGTTACTGGATTTATATATGTTGCCTGTTGCCGTGTTCATTCATCATCAAAGGGATATTCTATGCGCAAATGCAATCTTGTTCAGTGACTAATAGATCTGTACTACAGTAATGACTTGTGTTGTGGGACATGGGACTAACCCAGCTTACACTCTGCAGTGATATAGAAGGAGCATTAGGATCTAGACAACGACCAATCTCATTCTGTTGCAAAAGAGATTGCGACAATATGCAACTTTAAAAAAACATGCATAATCTGAACTAATTAACACCGCCATTTATTTATATCCGGGATGAAACAACCAATAGTTACTTCAACACGGTCCTTTATTTCCATACCCATATGAAGTGTGCGAAAGGAAAATTGGCAGTGCAAATGATGATAAATATAGTCAAAGATTAAGATATTTGATTGTCTACACGAGGTCAAGATAAAAGTCATGTTTTGGCCAGGTTATTAGACGGGAGTGCCTGAAGGTTGTGACAACTGGCCAGATCGGAAGTGTGAGGGAATTGGTCGACAGCAGGAAAACAGGTTCAATGACTATTCCTACGCCGTATCTTGCCCTTTATTGTTCTTTCACTCCGGAGTAGACAAGCGTTTAACTGTAGTGAATCTCTTTGCATCCTCTCCCTTTTATTCTGGTGTCCGCTCGCTACTTCCATCAGTCCGATATTCCTCTTTTCCATTGTCTCTATGAGTTCTTCTTCTATACTATGAAAACCGCATATGTGTGTGTGCACATTTTGTTAAATCGCTGATCTATCATGTAGTCTTTTACCATTGCAGGGTCTGTATCCATTTGGGTTAGTCCGATTATGCTTCTTAATTGTTCTACGAGCAATATGAAAATCCCTGCCTGCTTGCTAGGCCTGTCGCAGGGTTAGGACACAAATATGACCAACGGGAGCCGTCCCTCCTGTCGCAGCGAGAGCCCCGTTGGCCCATGAAACGAGAGGTGGGGTTGACTTGAGGAACGACTGGTCGAGTGGCTAGAATGCAGGATTCTCCTTCGAGAGACCTGGGTTCAAATCCTCGGTTAGGCGAGAGTTTTTTGTATTTTTTTCTTCTCTATCGGGTGCAAAAATAAAACTCTAACCTGCACAGTTCGCGGCGACTGCACTAGCCAGGCGGCCCTACTTCCTCAGACTCAAGACATCCCTGCCATACACCGCAAGGTACTATATTGGCAGTAAATGACAGTTTGATCCCTCCTGGGAGAGGCTAGCCGATACAAAACCTGCTGCTGAAGGGCCAAGCGCAGTCTACACCTTCTAGCATTACACGTGAAATCATTACTGATGTGTGGATCAGAAACATGGACAACGGCTAATGTAGTTACTAATGAATTGCAAACATTAATTAGTGCATGCAAAGAATGGAGGAGCCAAAGTATGAGAGAATAACTAATGTGGAGATCACACGGAGAAGACTGAGCAAACACCAGTGAATCAAGAGCTGAATACAATATGCTGACGCTGAATAGGACATCCAGTGAACACATATTTTACTAATATAATTAGACAGTCCTTCACCTGGAAACCAAATGGCAACAGCAATGGAGTGAGACCTGAAAAGACGCGCAGAAGCGAAGTAGAGACAGAAGTGGACAATACAGAAAGTACCAGGAGAGAGCTACAAGACAGAGAAAAGGACAAGGATTAGAGAGAGTTGGTTGGAGGGCCTATGCTCTGCCAGCGGTTAACACACACACACACACACACACACACACACCACACACATACAACACACACACAACACACACCCATAGGAGGAGGAGGAGGAGGAAGAAGAAGAAGAAGAAGAAGAAGAAGAAGAAGAAGAAGAAGAAGAAGAAGAAGAAGAAGAAGAAGAAGAAGAAGAAGAAGAAGAAGAAGAAGAAGAAGAAGAAGAAGAAGAAGAAGAAGAAGAAGAAGAAGAAGAAGAAGAAGAAGGAGAAGGAGAAGAAGAAGAAGAAGAAGAAGAAGAAGAAGAAGAAGAAGAAGAAGAAGAAGAAGAAGAAGAAGAAGAAGAAGAAGAAGAAGAAGAAGAAGAAGAAGAAGAAGAAGGAGGAGGAGGAGGAGGAGGAGGAGAAGAAAAAGAAGAAGAAGAAGAAGAAGAAGAAGAAGAAGAAGAAGAAGAAGAAGAAGAAGAAGAAGAAGAAGAAGAAGAAGAAGAAGCAGAAGAAGAAGCAGAAGAAGAAGAAGAAGAAGAAGAAGAAGAAGAAGAAGAAGAAGAAGAAGAAGGAGGAGGAGGAGGAGGCGGAGGAGGAGCAGCAGCAGCAGCTGCAGCAGGAGGAGGAGGAGGAGGAGATAGTTCGTTAAAAAAAAAAATCTGTGACGCTATATATTGGACGCTTGACACATTTGCAAATATATCTGGTAGCAAATTGATCAAGTAACACGTGGCTGACTTAATTCCCTTTTACATGCATTAGCTTGTTTCTCTATCGTCAGTGCTAACCTGATTGTGTCTAGGTTCATGAAATTGTGATTTCATTGTTTGAGTTTCATTAATGTTTAACTAACTCGTTTCTGTTGTGAATTAAGGTTAAATCAAAATGGCTCTTTAATACATTCGCCAGATATATTTTGGTATTCATGAGCATCACGTGACATGCTTAGCGTTACAGTCAATCATGTTAGTTAGTTAGTTAGTTAGTTAGTTAGTAGCAGTTCCAACTTCACAGCAACGGGTCATCCCCATTATGCTCCATTCCTGTGCCAGTGAATATCATACAAGACGCTCCCCACTGCCCAATGTGAAAAGTGGAAAAGACAGGAGTCTCGACAAACAACAGCCCGCACAGATACACTGTGCATAATGCCGCCGCCAGAATGTCAACACAATAGTCCCCCACAAAACACCCAGTTCATTTCTGATGGAATCTGCAGCCATTTTCCCATCTGGATGTTTCCTAGATGTTCACCCACACAGTCCACGAAATACAGTTCATCGTCGATGGCAGTGGCAGTCAACCAGAAGCCCAGCAGCCACGCATTTCTGCATAAGGCAAAAACTGGTCAATCTGGGACATAGCCATCTACCATCACTCCGAACATGCAGTCACGTTCCAAAAAACCTCGGGCAGATTCAAAAGCACTTCACATGAAACCCACAGCTCACAGTGTCGCACCACGCACTCACTCAGTAGCAGGGCGACGGAACCATCATGTTCTTTCGTATACAATGTATTCTATTCATGACGATTTCGACCACTGATTCTATTCCGAGCCACTGTGTCACACCATCCAGTCTGTTTTTCTTTTCATCTCATCTTGTTCCTCTTGTACCTTGCGTAGTCAATGCTTGGTTTGAACATCTCCCATTCTTCTTCCACTGATTTTCCTTCTGTAGTTAATTTTACAAACATTTCACTTACTTCTTTCTCATAATTTTTCCTAACTGCCTCGTCCTAGAGATTTTTAAGTTTACTGATTCACAGGGCATGTATTTTTTCTGGTCTTTGATTTCTTCTTCTGTTGGTTCTTATTATGGCAATAAGTGCTTAATGTTAATGGCGGTATGCAGCAACAACATTTTATAGACACAAAGACTCACAAATATACATCTGGTATAAATGGAACGATCTAGATACCAACAGCCAAATTGATTTTATATTAATAAGAAATAAAAGAAAGAGAAATATAATAGATACAAGGGCAGTGTCCAACTTAAGTATAAACACAAACCCATTATCCCTTAGTAAGCAAATTATATTCGGCCCCTCATCACTTTCTTGGGAGAATTCCAATCAATCTTGTCAAACTAATTTTCATATTTCACAAATCAAATATTAAATGGTATATTCACTGTAATCATCATCATCATGCGCCATGCGAATAAGTGTAGCGGTCATGTTTTGCTATTTCATGCGACCACCAGCGATGTGGATCAGCTCAGTGTTCTTGACTCGATGGTGACATGTGACCAAGCCATATAGATTGTTATCTTTCTATCTGTGCCTTTATTCTTTTTCCTTAGATTTTAATTTATTCCTTATCATAGAGTGCCAAATCAAAATATTGACTGGCTACGTCTAATTTCTCTAATCAGTTTATGGTTTTCATTTGTTTCTTATAGGACTTGGTCGTTAGGTTGTCTGTCTGTCCATGACATTCTTTGCATTTCCTCAGAAATCACATTTTCACGCCTATTAGTTGTAATTCAGAAGTTACTCAAAGTATTCGACTGTATGGTGAGAACTTCACTGCTGTTGTTTGTTTCTATAAGGCGGGTTGCTATATTTTCCTGATATTTTCACAGCTGTGGTCTTTTCTATAGGGCGAGTTGCTATATTTTCCTGATATTTTCACTGCTGTGGTCTTTTCTATAAGGCGGGTTGCTATATTTTCTTGCTATTTTCACTGCTGTGGTTTGTTTCTATAAGGCGGGTTGCTATATTTTCCTGCTATTTTCACTGCTGTGGTTTGTTTCTATAAGGCGGGTTGCTATATTTTCTTGCTATTTTCACTGCTGTGGTTTGTTTCTATAAGATGGGTTGCGATATTTTCCTGCTATTTTCAATGCTGTGGTTTGTTTCTATAAGGCGGGTTGCTATATTTTCCTGATATTTTCACTGCTGTGGTTTTTTCTATAAGGCGGGTTGCTATATTTTCCTGCTATTTTCACTGCTGTGGTTGTTTTCTATAAGGCGGGTTGCTATATTTTCCTGCTATTTTCACTGCTGTTGTTTGTTTCTATAAGGCGGGTTGCTATATGTTCCTGCTATTTTCACTGCTGTGGTTGGTTTCTATAAGGCGGGTTGCTATATTTTCCTGCTATTTTCACTGCTGTTGTTGGTTTCTATAAGGCGGGTTGCTATATGCTCCTGCTATTTTCACTGCTGTGGTTTGTTTCTATAAGACGGGTTGCTATATTTTCCTGCTATTTTCATGTACCCACTCTGCAGCGAAAGGGTTACGGACGTAATCTCCCACACTGCATTCGAAACACAGCTGCGGGCGATGTGGCAGCAGACGGCATTGTGTTGAATTTCCTAGAATGGTATGAGTGCCGATCGTTCAAAAAGCAATGGAAAACTACTGAACGTGAATTTACCAAGAAATTACAAAGAGCTAAAATATGCCGGGATCCTGTAAAGGATATGCAACTAACGTTTGTTTCTGTGGTGCTGGGAAAGCCTCTGAAATTTCCTTTCGCTCTGTTACTTTGCCTCTTCTACGAAGCAATCGAAGTATTCTTTTAGCCGCGTGCTTGTTTCTTTATTAATTGGCCGAGTCTTGTATATTGGCTCTGCTTTTATAGATAAGCTTTTCCTATTGTTTAAGTGTACAATGTACCCACCTCCACCCCCTCCCAACCCCACTCATGTATCCTGTTTTGAATGTGTTACCTTTTGTCTTGCGTTATTTCCTGTTTTCTTTAATTGTGTGTGCATGTGTATGTGTGCGTACGTGTGTGTGTGTGTGTATGTGTGTGTGTGTGTGTGTGTGTGTGTGTGTGTGTGTGTGCGCGCGCGTGTGTGTGTGTGTGCGCGTGAAAGAATATATTCTGAAAAAGTAGAGAACAAATTACCATTTTTCGATGTAGTGACCATCGTGTTCAATGCAATTTATCCAGCGCCGATAAAATGCCTCCAAATTATGTAGAAAAAAGACATCTTGGTAGCATGTGCAACCACTCATGCACTACCTACTGTAACTCTTCATCCGATCGAAACGTTTTGAAATCTACTTCTCCACTCATACACATGCTGGACTGAGAGGCATGCATCACCATACTGGACCTTCGTTCGCTAATGAATTTCTATAGGTTTCACCCCTTCGTTGATAGGAAAAAAAAACGGATAGCAGAATGCTGCTCCTCTTTGGTGCATGTCAAAAGTGGGGCGGCCAACATTAAACTGTACTTATGACGTCACCGTACACTATGATGCCACGTGCCTAACACTCTTGACATTTTTAACAACAATATTGACAGGTTACAAGACAATGGCATGGTTATTGTAATTCTATTCAAACGTTTAAGGTTTTAACTTGAATTCTCCCTCCTCACCCTCGTGCGCGCACGCGCGCGCACGTATGTGTGCGTATATATATATATATCCTCTAGTAGACTGTAAATAATATTGTCCCACATCTCAAGGCATATTGGGTACACGGTGTTAGACTAGCCGATATGTTTCATACAATGGTAAGTCCATGTCTGATGTAGCCAGTGTCCTTCTGTAGCTTCCATAACGTTTCCTCTGATACTGAAAGCTGAGTCGACCTAGGGCTACTATCCTTTGATTGAAGCATATTATGCACAAGGTACTTGGCCCATTTGTTCTGTAATTGAACACGGATGCTCACGTTATCAGTATTTAGCCGACCACTTTGGCGTTCAAAGGAACATTTCTGGCCGTATCGAACGCTGCATGAGTGATTGAGTGTTTACACGTACGTGTGTGTATGTGTGTGTGTATGTGTGTGTGTGTGTGTGTGTGTGTGTGTGTGTGTGTGTGTGTGTGTGGCTGCCTTACTAGCTAGATGACAGCGACTTGTAGTGTTATGTTGGGCTGCAACAAGGCAATATGCGTCACGCCGTGTCTACAGTTTGTTATTGAAAAAGTGGCCATCAGACTTCGTCGCCAGGTTACCCTCCACACTAGCTAACTGCGGCGGCGGGCGCAACCAACAGTCATCTGAAGTCAGAAACACACAAGTAAGGCACCTTTCTGCTGCCTCAAGTCGTATTGTGTATGTCATGCGTAAAGTGAAGTACCCTTGTACACGTCGAGGACTCATATGCTCATAGACTAATGACTAAACGGCAGCCAGTGAGTGATGCGGTCGTTATCACGCAGCCCGCTTTGACCCCCCCCCCCCCAAGACATTTCCCGGTGTCAGTTTTAATCAGGATCGACAAGGGAGCCCAGGTCAGTTTTAAAGATGCCACGCCCCCCCCCTTTTTTTTCCTCCTAATACAGGTCAAACTCAAAACCAGGACCACCTGTAAGACACGCCAGCGTCTAGCCCAGTGGTTCTCAACCGGCGGGGACTCCCCCCCCCCCTCAGGGGGGAACTTTAGGGTTTCCGGGGGGGGGGGGGAGAATTAAGATTATTTCAAGATCGGATTAACACAAGAACTAGTTACTTGATATTGTTTTTCTAAATTGTACGGTTCTGTACTTCTCGCCCTAATTAAATTCGTTTTATAACTTAAGTAGACCCGCAAATCACGTTTTATGTAGATGTCTAGACTTGTTATAGTATGTGTTTTTAAATTTAGCTTCCATTTTCATGAATACTGTGTAAGAGTGGGGGATTTATGAGGCGGAAATTCGAAGGGGGGGGGGGGGTGACGTTCTGAACATATGGTAAAGGGGGGCATGGGCCAAAAAAGGTTGAGAACCACTGGTATAGCCGCTGTGCTACCACATCCCCCTGCTGTGTATATAGCCATAGCCTTTCACTTGCATGGACATTTCGGTACCCGATAATGTTGTCAGCATTACGCCTAGCCGATTTTTCTCCTCATATCTGTTTCTGTTGCCTTGGAGTTCAGAGAATGAAGTAAAAGGATCCACGCCTGGGGTGGGATTCGAACCTTTGAGCACGGGGTCTACGGTCAGGCCACAGCAGTAGCACGGCTTTAAATATCAATTGTAAAATTCACAATAGTAATGTAATCAATTACCCCTAATAAACCCAGGAAGGTTAATCCGGTCAAAAAATATCTGAACAAGTCAGATGTGTCGGCTGACAGGGGGGCAATTATCGCAGCTCTGCTGCAAACAGGTGCAACGCAATTACGTCCAAAACAGCATTCCAAACGAACGCAGAGGAAGAAGCCCTGATAACAGTGAAGATTGCTGTACATGACACACGAAACCAATTTGCCATTTGCCAGAGTCTTGCATAACACAAGACAAGTAACTCGTTTTCTGGCAAGTGTGAAGTAATATCAAACTATCAAATCACACGAAGTGAATATCCGAAAGTATTATTCACACGTTTTATTGACGCGCCGCATTTATCATCGCACAAACATCGCGCACTGACAATCCATAACAATCATTACAGCATGAACAATATCACTACAATACATAATAATACATGCAAGCAATAAACATCTCACTTACAGTCAAACTATACAAGCGTTCGAACCAGTCTCTCACTGTCATACAGGCTAGCTCTCAAGGCAGATTCAAACTCAACTCGCATTCCCTTGCGACCTGTCCGTTCAACGATCTAAGCCCGTCTGCCAGTTCTGGCGTCCTACACGCTTACACGCACACGTCAGCTGGTGTCCCCTGCACGGTTCACGGGGTGAACTCAATTGCTGTGCGTGGCTACCTATCCGGGCGTCGGTAACGACGCCGCCTTCTCTCTGCCGTGTTTAACATTACTCAGGGTTGCGTGTTGTTATGTTGTCTGGCGTTGGTACAGACAACGCGTCGCAACCTCGGATGTGAGACCTTGACACTCTCCACACCCCTTTTTCATGAAAGGATTTCCTTTCATGTACAATATATATCTAGGTGTTATTAAACATGTCAAAGTCGAACATTATACATTAACAATTATAATAAATATATACAGGTGAATAGTCAACAATATGTATACACCACTTATGTTGCACTATGAAGTACAACAGTCAAGTACAATCTATTTAATGGGCATTACCTCGCTGTGACCCAGCTAGTCCGGTAGGTATCGGCTAAACTGGCCCCTACCTCACAACCAAGAACAAAAATACTAAAATAATCAGGTCAAGCCGTGAGCATCTCCCTCTGAGATGACTCCTCCATCAGACCTCTGTTTAGAGTTTCTAATGAAGGTCAACAGTTTTGGCAATATACTGTCCATATTTAAAAGATGTTACATTGACATGTTATTTATCAAGCACACATGTTAGTGGTTACAATACATATTTACATATCACCAATAATTTAGAATAATGTCCCCTGGTTATTATACAGAAAATTTAGGAACAATAATTTATCGTCGTTTACAAGACATAAATTACAATTGGAAAGTTATTTCTTAGTGTCATAATTTGATCCTTATTGACAAATGTGCACAAAAAGTCACGTTTGTAAAGAAGCAATCAAGTTACGATGCTGAGATTACATCCTATAAAAAAAATCGACATATACCATTCCGTATATGGAAATATTTTAAATCACATTTTAATACAACGTCATACATTTATATACTTTTAATATTAATATGCAAAAAATCGGAAGTATACAGCTGTCCTATTACATGTGTTGTGATGTCATTCAAACAAAGCTGGTCCGTTCTGGATGGATCTTCTATAAACGGAGTAGTAGTTGTTACTATCAGCTGTTAGATCGTCTCTTCCGCCTTCTGCTCGGATTGTACTGTCGCAGTCATCTTTCGTACCTTGTTAAAACGTCTTGGGCACCTCGGTCTGGATACTTTAGGATTACCTCACGTTTTAGTGGCTTGGTAACTTCTTGGATCCTGTAGTGTTGTCCCGTGACACTTCTCTGTAGTGTCTGGTTGTTATAATATTTATTTACAATAATAATTACATTCTTTCTCATATCTCACAGTTATACAACACATTAGTTTACATAATACTGATTCCATTCTTTCACATATCTCACAATTATACACGCATTCATTCGCATGATAATAATAAGAATCACAATATGTACATAAGTTATATACATTGGGAGATACAATCTTCCCCATCACAATGGTGTACACAGCGTTACTGACACATTGTCACAATTGGCTGTAGTACTGAGCACTATCTACGTTGCAGTTTTATACACCCTCTGCACTGTGCTCTGGTGTCGACTGGGTATTAGGTTCGTTGTATGGACATCTCAACAAAAGGTCTGCAAGACAGTTTTGTGAACCCTTTATATGGTTAATCTCATAGCTATAGTCCTGCAGAAGAAGGGACCATCTTGCCACCCTGCTGTTACTAGGCGTTCCTCTGGTAACAATTGTCAGCGGAGTATTATCTGTTTCAATAATGAAATGTTTGCCTAACAAAAATCTGGAAAGTTTACGTACCGAAAATACCATGGCAAGAGCCTCGAGTTCCGGTTTACTGTAATTTCGTTCGCTGGTGTTCAGTTTTCGAGAGACGTAGTATAGTGGGTACAAGATTTGGTCGTGTTCTTGGAGAAGCACACCCCCAATGGCTACGGAGCTCGCATCACATCTTAATCTAAAAGTAATATTCAAATTTGGCAATTTCAGAATAGGTGATTTACAAAAATATGAAAGAATTTTCGTAAATGCTGGCCTTAAACATTCACTGTTTACAATCACATTGGGGTGTTTATTTGTTAGTAGATCAGTGAAACATTTGGTCAATTCCGCAAAATGAGGTTTAAACTGTCTATAATAGTTTAAAAGCCCTAAGACACTTCGCAACTGTTCCTTAGTTGTCGGAAGCGACAATTTCAAAATTCTGGACATGATGTTATCGTCAGTTGATATAAAGCCATTTGAGATCTTATAGCCCAAAAATGAAATTTCCTGAAAGGCTATATCCACTTTGGAAGGTTTTACAGTCAGTCCATGATGTCTAATTCTGTCAAATGTCTGCTGTAGTGCTGTTATATGCTCTGTCATGTCCTTTGTGTGTATGCAAATGTCGTCCATGTACAAAATGATGTTAGCAATGTCTGTCAAAAGAATTCTTGTCATTCTGACGAAGGTAGCTGGTGCATTGACTAATCCGAAAGGTAGTTTACACCATTCGTATAAACCCCAAGGTGTGGCAAATGCAGTCAGATGTATACTATCAGGATGTACAGCCAGCTGCCAGTAGCTTTTTGTCATGTCAAGTTTAGTAAAATAACGTGAGTCAGATAGTTCAGTCAAGATGTCTTCACAGTTGCTCATTGGTTCTAAATCCAACTGTGTAATGCTGTTGAGCTTACGATAGTCCACACAAAGTCTAATAGTGTTGTCCTTTTTGCGTACCAAAACTATTGGTGAACAGAAATGAGATTGTGAACGTCGAATGATATGATTTGCTTCTAAATCAATGATTTCTTGATGAAGTTTTTCTTTATAGTGTATAGGGATGGAATATGATCTACACTTAATAGGAACGTCAGATGTTAAGATGATTTGGTGTTGCACTAAATCTGTCTGTCCTGGGCTGTCAGAAAAGATAGTCCTGTAGTCTTGTATCAGTTGTCTGCAACTGTTAGTCTGTGTCTGTGTCAGGTTAGGATTTACCTTAATGTCTTCTAAGTTGGTCGTCGTGTCAAGAACTGGTGTCGGTATCTCGTCAGTGTCGTTGTCGTCCGTCTGGTCTACTATGGAGGTGCTTGCTGCAGTCTCTACTTGTTCGTCTTGCCTGTGGTGATATGGTTTGAGCATGTTAATATGAAAAATTTTATGTTTGTCCCTAACTGCAATCTCGTAATCTACCGTCGAAATTTGTCGTAGCACTTTGAACGGTCCTTGCCATGAGTCAGTTAGGAGATGTCTATCACTTGGCAAAAGAAGAAGAACGTCCTGTCCTGGCGTCAGTGTACTAGTTCTATTTCCTCTGTTAGCATATTGTCGGTAAATAGCTCCTGATTTTTGGAGAGCTTCTTTGGCTAATATACATGATTTCATAATTCTATCACGCACTGATGTTACATGTTCATATGGTGAAATGGGTATAGACACAGTTGTACTTCCAGTCAACATAGATTCATACAGAGATAATGGGCCGCGTGGTTGTGCACCATATAACATTTCGAATGGTGAGAACCCAGTGCTGGAATGGGGTACTTCCCTATATGCAAACAAAATGGCAGGCAGATAAGTATCCCAATCTTCAGGATGTTCTTGGGTTACCTTAGAGAGCATATGTTTCATATCGCCATTAATCTTTTCTACTATACCGGTCGAATGTGGGTGGTATGGACTGTTG
Organism: Cepaea hortensis; assembly: GCA_963921405.1. Classification (NCBI taxonomy): domain Eukaryota; kingdom Metazoa; phylum Mollusca; class Gastropoda; order Stylommatophora; family Helicidae; genus Cepaea; species Cepaea hortensis. Next base: position 42,246,426 of record OY992891.1, on the reverse strand, counting down.
AAGCATTGTTTAACACCCAACATTTTGGTAAAGGCTTGTGTAGCCGAAGAAATAAACTGGCTACCCCGATCTGAAAGGATGGTATCAGGGAATCCTACCCTCGCAAAAATATGAAAGAACACTTCCATGATGTCGTTGGAAGTTATGTTCTTCATTGGAATCGCTTCTGGCCAACGAGTACATAGATCAATGAGTGTTACAATGTATCTATTACCTTTAGATGTTATATGGTTCAGAGGACCAACTATATCGACCGAGATCTTTTCAAACGGTCTACTAGCCAAATCAGTAACTTGCAATTCAGCTTGTGGGTGTTTACCCTTTTTGACAAGCTTTTGACAGATGTCACACGATCTGCAATACTGTTTGGTATCGTTGCAAAACTTTGGCCAATAAAATTGAGTAAGTAACCTTGCTCTAGTTTTAGCATAAGCCATGTGTCCTGCAAAGGGTATGTCATGAGCTATATTCAATGCTTGCTTGCGGTTTTCTAACGGTAGCACTGTTTGTTCTATAGTGCTGGAAAATTTGGTGTAATACCGTGTTAGAATTCCGTTCTTGAGAGCAAAGTACCATTGAGCATTCTTTGCTACTCTTGGCTTTTGGCCTATAAGTTTAAAATACTTTTGCAGAGATCTATCGGCTTTCTGAGATGTTATACACGTCTCCCTAGTTGTCTCAGGAGATGTTACAACAGGACTTACTCGTTGTAAAGCCTCTGTTTGATCGATTTGATCTTGCATCTGTGCAGTAGATCAAGTCACTGCGTTTACTACATTACAACGATCATTCTCATCACACATTGATGTTACATTCACACAATTACATGTATGTTCTGGCATAGCCAGGTTGGTATTTGTACATTCATTTACAGGTGGTAATACATCATGAATGGTGATTGGTGATGAAGGTGAAGTGGTGGTATCAATATTACAACTGACAGATGATGTATTGATGTCATGTGGTATGTCATTCACTTCAGGAAGGTTTCCAATGATAATATCACAGCATGGATTGGTTAATGCTGCGCATTTCACCTTTCCTGTAAGGAATGGTGTAGTTATATATGCCCATGCAAGTGGATATTTCTCTATGTTCCCTGAGAATGTCCTGCATGTGACATATTTACCACTATATTGTGTTGGTAAAATATAATCTCTCTTTACACCAATGAGAGTACTCCCGCTATCACGTAATACTGTGGCAGCTTTACCATTAGCATACCCCTGGTGTATGTTTAGTATACCTTTGGAGTTTACTACAGAATTGGCCTCCTCAATGGTAACAGGTATAGAATGGCCGCATGTTAACACGCCATCCTCATGAAATTGATCACAAATGGTACATTTTTCCTGATAGAACACTTCAATGGAATGTGCTGAGTTTACTGGGTGGTCTTGTACACTTTCATCTTCTGATGAAGAACTGTCAAACATGGCTGCATTAGCCTTTTTGGTAATTGACTTGCCTTTACAATCCTTACGGCAGTGACCAAAAGCCTTACAAAGGTAACATTTTGTAAGTTTTTTGTAGTTCTTCCTTTCTTTATCTTGCTTAGAAATGTAATTATGCAAGTAAGCAGTGTACCCAGGATGTTGGTCGCACATATCATGCTCATTGTGTGTATAGTTGCAATATCTACACTGATATAATTTCTCTGCACTTTGCTTATAAGGTCTTTGTTTGCTATTTGACCCTGCCTGATATTTGCCATATGTAGCTGCTGCTACAAAGTCTGTGCTGGTCAGACTACTAGAGAAACAATGCTTATTGGCTGCAAAATAACCAGAGCCACGACTTTCAATCTGTTGAACACTTTCACACTGACATTCCAACAAAAATTTAGAAAAGGGGGCTGGGAGAGATGCAATAATCTTATCTCTCAACATAAGATCAACTAATTTGTCATAACTTCCATTTACTTTGGCTGCTGACAGCCATTTAGAAAAAATATTTTGAATTTCTGAGATGTAATCCGAGAACGTGTGTGTTGGCTTAGGAGACAACTTCCTAAACTGTTCTCTATAACCTGATTCATCTAGCAAAAAATGTGACATAATTTGTGCTTTAATGTAAAGATAATCTTCTTTCAGGTCATTTGGGATCGACTCTATGACTTTAAGAGGTTCCCCAGAAAGACTTTTTACATACACTATCCCCCATTCAGGTTTAGGGATTTTGTAATGATCCATAACAAATTCAAAATTTTGGGTAAATGCCGCTATGCAATCACCTGTGTTGTAACTTCTGATCATACCTTGATACTTCTTATGAGGTTGATCTTTGTCTGTTTCTCTATTCACTTTATCTTTAGAACATTCAGCTTTTAGTTGTTCAATTTTCATTTGTGTTTCTTGCTCTTCTTTCTTACTTTGTGCTAAGATCTCAGCTTGCCTCACTGCAGCTTCTGACTGTGCTTGTTGAAGCTTTAGAGCAGCTTCTGCTTGTGCATGTTGAAGCTTTAGAGCAGCTTCTGAGTCTGCCTCTTTACTTTGCAGAGCAGCTTCTGATTGTGCTTTTTGAAGCTTTAAAGCAGCTTCTGATTGTTTTAGAGCAGTATCTGCTTCTTTACTTTTCAGATCAACTTCTGATTGCTTTAATGCTCTTTCGGCCGCTCTCTCATCCCTCTCACTAATTTGCTCTTGTTTCAAAAGATATTCTGCATATTTACTTTCACTCCATGTTCTCAATCCCTCACCAGACATATTCATTTTTAAACCCATTTCAATGAAATCGTTTAAAGAAGACATGATGAACAATAGGTATGATGGAATAAATATAAACAAAATTACTTATGATGTTAGTAAGTTACAAATATTTATAGCACAGTTAATGTCTAAAGCCAGACTAACGAAAGTATAAAGAGAGATGAAAAAAATTTTATACTCAAGTAATCCTTGGGTACTGTGCTGTTCAGTGGTGCTCGAAATCACACTGGAACGTCTTTCGGGTTGACGCACACAAAATTTTTGAAGTTCACCAAACTCAGGTAAAGTTGACACAAAAACCCTGTACTTTTTAAACTAAACAAAATTAGAACGTTTGTAAATGTATGGTGTGTGTAATGTCACTGAAGTCTGTAAAGGTTTGTATGCTGTCAAGTATTATTGTTAGTCGTTACCACAATCAACAACTTTCACGCTTACACTGACTCTATTCAATGACATTCAAGGGCACGGCCGCCATTTTGGATTTTAGGTACAAAATTTGTTGAATTTAGTGATAAGTCTGAAGACGCCTCGGTTGGCTTCAAATAATATCTTCACACTTATAATTTAATTAAATCAACTCTATTAATTCGTTACTTTACCTTAATTCATGACTTGCGCACTTCTATCGGCATGTTCACATTCGCTTCAAACTCGGACAAAAAAAATTTACACGTTTGCATTTGATTCAAAACCCGGACGAAAGCCACCACATTCGCACTTGTCAGAGTCTTGCATAACACAAGACAAGTAGCTCGTTTTCTGGCAAGTGTGAAGTAATATCAAACTATCAAATCATACCCCAGGAATGCTAACCTGGTCAAAAATGCACGCTAAAAGCCGGATGTGTTGGCCTAAGGGTTTCGATCCAAGGGTGCCTAACTAGACACACCGCAATCACATCTGAAAAAACACTCCGGATGAACGCAAAGAAGAGAAGAAGAAATCACACGAAGTGAATATCCGAAAGTATTATTCACACGTTTTATTGACGCGCCGCATTTATCATCGCACAAACATCGCGCACTGACAATCCATAACAATCATTATAGCATGAACAATATCACTACAATACATAATAATACATGCAAGCAATAAACATCTCACTTACAGTCAAACTATACAAGCGTTCGAACCAGTCTCCCACTGTCATACAGGCTAGCTCTCAAGGCAGATTCAAACTCAACTCGCATTCCCTTGCGACCTGTCCGTTCAACGATCTAAGCCCGTCTGCCAGTTCTGGCGTCCTACACGCTTACACGCACACGTCAGCTGGTGTCCCCTGCACGGTTCACGGGGTGAACTTAATTGCTGTGCGTGGCTACCTATCCGGGCGTCGGTAACGACGCCGCGTTCTCTCTGCCGTGTTTAACATTACTCAGGGTTGCGTGTTGTTATGTTGTCTGGCGTTGGTACAGACAACGCGTCGCAACCTCGGATATGAGACCTTGACACATTGTTTGAAAAGACACATCAGAGGAAATTTCAGAATACCGACAAGTGTCAACAACAGTGATTGATGTCGTGTCAGATCACACTAAACATTAAATTGAGATGACCATGTTTTCAACTTCAATATTTTTCGATAGTAAACACAACATTTTGAGTTGCTGTGAAGTTGGAACTGCGACTAACTAACTAACTAACTAACATTTTGAGTGAATATCTTAACTAAGATCCAATCAATACATCATCTTATGTATCATTATGTATTTTATGTGGAATTAAATCGGTGTCAACAGACACGGAAACATTTTGCTAAAACTGTGTTTCAAGGATTTCATGTGTGTAGACTTTTTAAAACTCATTGTAGCAGGCAAACATATTCAATTTATCGGAACATCAGAAAGAAATACCATGAAAAACATTTGAGTACACTATCATATACATTTCTGGAGAGAAAAAAAAAAAACTCATATAAATTATATTATTTTAAATATACTCCTGCAATTTATGGCGACCAGCTTCCAGGACAATTGGGAGCGCAATGACAAAACACGTAATAATTCTGTACAAGATTTACTGCCGGTACGAGTTAGTGTCTTGCGATGGTGTTGGGATTTGATATGGGTATGAATAGTTTATTTTATTGTCAAAGAGTTCCTAAAATCCAATCTTGCCTATCACATGGGAACATCGTTATCTCCGGAAAGTGACTTTGCAACAAATCACTGTTTGTATTATTGATTATTGGTTGCTGTCTGGTGTGTTTGCTGATTCACCCTTGCGCTTAGAAATAGTGATATATATATATATATATATATATATATATATATATATATATATATATATATATATATATATATATATATATATATATATATCCATCCATCCATCATGTGCCATGCCGGTAAGCGTGGATGGTCATGTTTTGCCATCTCACTCGATCACCAGAGTCGTGGATCAGCTCTGTGTTTCTGTCTCGACCATGCCACAAGGCCAAGCCATCCAGGTACTTGCTTCTAGATCTTCCTCTTGGTCTGTTCCCTTCGATCTTACCAGTTGTCACCAAGTTCTCCAATTAATTTCTTCTCATAACATGCCCAAAAATGTTTGACTGTCTGCATCTAATGTCTCTAATCAGTTTACGATCTTCGTTTGTTTCTTGAAGGACCTGTTCATTGGTCTTTCTGGCTGTCCATGGTATTCTTTGCATTTTCCTCAGAAACCACATTTCTACAGCCATCAGATGTTTTTCAGCTTGACTGCTCATTGTCCAAGCTTCACATCCATATAAAAGTACAGGTTCTATGTAGCACCTCAACACTCTTTTTCTCGTTTCAATTGACATCTTTTTATTGGTCAGTATGTTTGTCATCTTGCTAAAGGCTACCTTAGACATGGCGATTCTTGTTCTAATCTCTTCAAGGCATCTCCCATCAGATGTTATTACTGTTCCGAGATAATTGTACCTATTCACTTGTTGAAGAATATTCCCATTTACTTGTATATTACATTGTGGTATTTCGTTCTTCCTAGTGACGACCATAATCTGTGTCATTTTACAATTTAATTCTAACCCTCGTTGTTCACTATGTGTAACAACTGCATCTACTAAATGTTGCACGTCCTGTTCATTGTCTGCAATCAAGACTGTATCGTCTGCATATCTAATGTTATTGATGCATCGCCCCCCAATGTTGATTCCTTCCATATCTTCAATATTTCTGAAAATATTTTCACTGTACAGGGAAAACAGATCTGGAGACATTACACATCCTTGTCTCACACCTCTCTTAATAGGCTGATATTGGCCTACTTCATTATCAACTCTTATGGCAGCTTATTGTTTCCAATATATGTTTTTTACAAGTCTAAGGTCTTTTCCATCAATTTGTAGATCTTCAAGCATCCTTATCATGTCGACATGTCTCACTTTATCGAAAGCCTTTGTGTAGTCAATAAAGCAAAGGTGTAGATCTTTGTTTACTTCTATAGATAGTTCAATTACGGTTCTCAGTAAATACACAGCATTTACTGTACCCTTTCCTTCTAGAAACCCACATTGTTCTTCTCCTATTTCCGGTTGTATTTTCTTCCTAACTCTTTGCATGATAATTCTTAGCAAAATCTTCGAGAGGTGACTCATTATACTAATTGTTCGATGTTGATCACATTCCAAGGCTCCTGATTTCTCTGGGATTGCAATAAATACAGAATTACATAATTCATGAGGTATATTTCCAGTATCATATATTGTTTTAAGCAGACTGGCAACTTTATCTATTCCATATTCTTCTAAAGCATTAATCATTTCTGTTGTGACATTGTCTGAACCGGGGGTCTTACCAGATTTCATATGGTTAAGAGCATTCTAAACCTCCATCTTCAAAATTGCTGGTCCTTCATTATTATTGTGAACATCGTAGTGTTCTTCTCTGTTGTCGCCATAAAGGTTTTTCACATAATCTGACCATACACGTAAGATCTGATCTTTTTCTATTATGACTCTTCCATCTTTTGTCTTTAGGCAGCCTGCTGATGTACGTGTTCTTTGATTAGTAAGCTCCTGGATTCTTTTGTGCATTAGTTTCGCATTTTTACTGTTGTGTTGTTATTCAATTTCTTCGCAGTTTTTCTCAAGCCATGTTTCTTTTTCCTCCCTACATAAGGTTCTGACTTTTCTGTGAATTTCTTCATATTTAGCAGGATTATTTTTGTTCTGTCTTCTTGTTTCCATTAGTTGTAAAATTTCTTCAGTCATCCATGTCTTACGGCCCACTTTCTTTAATTTTGGAATAGTTTTATCAGCTGCACAACTGATTGAATTCTTCAGCATTTCCCATTGATCATCTACATCTTGAAATAGAATCTCTAGATCAGACAATAAATCAAATTTGTTTTTTACTTCTATGTTAAAATTATCTTGTATTTCTTTGTCAGTTTTCAATTTACACAAATCATATTTAGGGTTTCCTGCTATATACTTGATTTTCTTTAATATATATATATATATATATATATATATATATATATATATATATATATATATATATATATATATATATATATATATATTGTAGACATTTTCATAGTTGTTTTTGTTCATATAAGTAATCAAAAGAAGAAGTGCAGAAACAAGAGACGCACGCCCCTTAAAAATTTAATTTTAAATCCTTTACCTACGTAGGAGTCAACCCCAGCATTTTTTTTTTCTGCTGTTCGTGATTCCTGGGCAAGTTTACGTTCAGTAGTTTGTCATTGCTTTCTGAGTGACCGGCAAGCATACTATGTCATAAAAAACCAACACAGCTGTATCTCGAACTTAGTATATCAGTTACGCACTCTCCTTATACGGCTATGATTAAAGAGTTTCAGTAATGGCTAATATACTGACATCCAGGTCACACAATTAACTTTGTTTGGACCAGAAAAACCACCTTTGTAAAGAATCATTTTTGTAAGTGTTTCAGATCTTGATTGATTGATTGATTGATTGATTGATTGATTGATTGATTCATTCATTCATTCATTCATTCATTCATTCATTCAGTAGCATGTCCCTTGCAGAACTTCGTTCCCATAACAACCGTTCGAAAATCTTCTCGGTCATAAGCAAGATGTCCCGGTGTCCGATACACCCATCTGAAGATAATCTGCCACATCCTTCACCCATCTTTTTTGGCCTTCCTGTTTTCCC